>CM021107.1:325537375-325694218 GCA_007115665.2 Sequoiadendron giganteum | reverse complement strand
TATTTATTTTATTAAGTAATTAAATTAGTTGAATTAAGTTTAAATTAGAAATGCTAAGTATTTTAGAAATTATTAAAATGTTTTAATTTTTAGATATATCTTGAGGATTTGGTGCAAATTGATTTTGGAAGATATTTTGTTTTCAACATGTGTTTGAAAATAGTAATGATGGTTGTTGGGAAAAAATATATTCATGCAGAAATTAATGGTTGTAACCAAAAGAGGTGAGAAGCTTCTTCATGGAAAGGGAGAGAGGATATTTTATGGGGAAGGTTGTTTAAAAATTAATTTTGGTTATTACATTTGGGTTGTTGAAATTTTGGGGAAAAAAATATAGTCTTGGGAAAGTTCTTTATGTTCTGGTATTTTGTTTGTTTCTGGAGGAAGCTTTGGTTGATATAGAAAAAGCTTGGATTTGTGTGGAAGAGGCTCTATGTCAATTCACATCCTCTCAAGCATTGGAATTCAGGTTCCTCTATTATTCTAGTTAAATTAATTTTGGAAAAAGTTTCTTAGATTAAATTACTGTCTAGAGAAAAAAAAAGATTGTCTATGCAAATTATGAAGTTTTTGACTTTTTTAAAAATTGAAAATGTCGTGTGTGAAATTTTCTGTTGAAATGAAATTCTTTGTAGAAATGAAATCTTCTGTAGAAAATTTTGCAAGTTTTAAATTGGGATTGTTGTTGATAATGAAGAACCCAGAAGAAAATATTAGGGATCTAGAAAATTCTCTGTTGGGAAGAAATTAAACTCTCTGTAGAAATTCTTCTGTAGAAATTAACCTTTCAGAAAATTTGGGTAAATTTTTTTTGTAGAGAATTAGTGCTCCAAATTATTATTGGATTTGTTTCTTTAGAAAATTATTTCTTTCGATTAAATTATTTGTCTGAAGAAAATTTAGAAAAAACCTTGTATTAAAAATTGCTTCTCGCTGTAAAATTTGGGTATTTTCCTGTAGATGGCCATTTTGTGAAAATAATTTTTCGGAGTAGAGCAATTGTTTTTGTAAATTTATATATATATATATATATATATATGTGAACCCCTAAACCTGCAAATGCACAAGGAAGCCAAACATTGTTAGTGTTAGATCAAAATGCATGTAAAGATTTGAAGGATTCCCCATGAAATCCACTTATTAAGCTAAAATTAGGAAAATGAAGAACATAAAGCAATAAAATTGAACTAAATCCTAATTAAGCAAATAAGTTAAAGATCTTATGGGGGAATTGGTGCCAATGATATGTTGCAATTGGCCCTTTCCCAATTCCTATGGTTGCAATGTGGATTGATGAAGAAATGGTCAAATCTCCAAAGAGATTTGAGCATAACCTTGGTGCAAATGTGAAAATGATAGGAATGTATGGATGAAAATAGCAAAATCAATTCTCACTTGAAGAGAGTAACTTTGCATATGAGTTGTGGATGAAGATTGAGGAGAAGAGTCTCCAATTTATAGATTCAAATCTTAGAAGAGAGTGGAAATAAGCAATGCGGGACAAAAGATAGTCCAATGGCATTGTGCCACTTGTCCAAATGTGATTGGATGAGGAATGTGCAAGTTTTGGCCAATGTGCCAATAAATGCAATTAGGTGGCATTTCAAACTTGAGAAATGACATGTTGAAGAGGGAAAAGGAATGAAGTAAATGTCACTTGGCTCAAGGTCAAGGACATGTAAGAGGCTTTTAATGCCTTGTTGGAAGGACCAAGTCCACTTGGCCTTTTTGAATTCAAAAGAGGAATATTCCCTTTTTGATGCTTTGTGAGGGAAAATAGGAGAATTAATAAATCAAAGTAATTGATTTATTGTGCAAGTTGCATTCTCTAGAGAATGCAAGTGAGAAGGATTAACTTAATCAAGGATTTGATTAACTTAATGAAGAATTAGGTGATGCGACAATTTAGACTTAGATTTATGAATTGATTTAAGTCAGAAATTAAGAGGAAATGATTCATTAAATAAATGATTTGATTTATTTAATAAAGAAGGAATGTGTTAGATTAAATCAAATAAGGTTTAATTTATTTAATTTAATAGGAGGAATTTAGAGATTTTAATTAAATAAAATGATTTATTTAATTAAACAGCAATGTAGGGTTAATTAAATTAAACTGATTAATTTAATCAAAGAAGGTTATAGACTTAATCCAATAAATAGTGATTTATTGAATTAAAGGATAGAAAGTGATGAAATGCTGAGATTTTGATCTGAGAGGAAACATTGTTAGTAATCGGGATCAGGTGTGCCAAAATGAATTTGTACATTTTCCATGTCTACATTTTGCCCCTCTTTGAAGCAATGTACTTGTTGCTTTGATTCAAAGAATAAACTGCTGTGATCAAAGTTCGAAATTCTTGATTTTAGATGCCCCAATGCTGCCCTAGCGGAAGGATATTGCTGGGTATTGCCCCCTCAGGAGATTAGACGAATTTTTTTGATTTTTTGGATGATCTCGCGAAAAAGATGACAAGGTGCTCGACAAGCCAGAAATGCCCCAGAATGCCAGAAAACTGCTTTAAAATGCGAGAAGGGACACAAAATGACTCTCAGTTGGACAAAGATGGGCTCAAGGGACCAAAACCCAAGCTGGGATTTCAAATTAGGTCAAAAAACCCTAATTTTCAAGATTAAATAGACCACGAGGGGTCATTTTCAATTCATTTTGCAATCTTAGCCTTTAGAAAATTTCAAATTTTAGCTTTGAGTTTGAGTGGAAATGGCGCAATGACAGCTTCCTAGGCACATGATGGAGAGGGTTCGAACACATCAACGGCTAGTCGGTGCAGGACCTGTGGTATGTACCCCTATCCGTCTTTTCATTTTATCGTTTTATGTGCATTAAATAGGGTTAAGGTTCTGCTCAAACTAAACGGTGCCATATGGCACTGTGGAAAGTGTCTTATCGCAACCGTGCGGTCCCAGATTGCACCGCATATGTGAAGTGCACCACACGGGGCAATTTGCAATTTGGCATTTGGTTGGCCGAAAGTCTGCCGCATTCCATTCTTCACCGCGCGGGCCAGTTAGGAACTTAGGGTTTGCATCAAACAGGACCGCAGATGAAAAGTGCACGACGCGGGTTACTTTGTAACTGCTAAAATGGAAAACCCCACCACGGCAGTCCAGTTTGGAACTTTCCAAACTGCACCGCACCTGCAAACAGTGCCACACTTGCCAGTTTGAGGCAGATTTTGACTTTGAAACTTTATTTTTTCCTAACACGACAACCTTCCTTGTGTAGGAGGAGCCTGGTGTACTCTATTCATGGGAGCATCGATGGACAATGCTTAGTAGATTAGGGGCTATGCCTGAGCTAGTCTAGGAGCACCTTGGTGCCATTGGCCTTTGGTACATTGCGTATGCCCCTCCTATTTGGGCTCACCTAGGCATGCTTACGGCTTTGGCAGAGTGATGGCACAGTGAGACCTCCTCCTTCCATCTTCCTACTGGCGAGGCCACTATCACCCTCGAGGATGTATGGCACATCATTCGCTTGCCCATTCATGGGACCCGAGTTATTTATGATCCAGATGTCAACAGAGAGGCCTGCTATGGGGTGATGCAGATGGATATCATTGAGTTCTATGATGGTCAAATTGATCTAGAGTTATATCGTGACCGTGTGCACACATATTGACTGATCATTGCTACCATTATCTCAGGCCTTGTAGTACCTGATCGACGGGGCTGAACTTTAGTCTAGGATGGGGACTTGCATGGGATCAGATGGTTCATCAGAGGGAATGCTTTGCTTGGGGACCGGTACTACTGGCGTCCCTCTATAGGGATCTTCATGAGTTTGTCTACTTAGACAGTAGGTCCATTGGGGCAGGGGGCACCTTATTGCATGTGTGGGGATGGGAGAGGATCTCAGTGCTTCGTACAGAAATCACACCAGTTCCTTTGGAGATAGATGATCCCCTCATTTGGCGATACGGTGGGGCATTGATGCACTTTTCATTTACTGGTGCGAGTGGTATTCCGCACTGGCAGCGAGTTCTCGATGAGATGAGAGAGTTTATCTGGAGACCATGGATGGATATTGGTCCATGGGGAGATGATGTGTAGCAGCTCTTCTTCACTCAACAGGATAGGTTGATGCAGGGCCGAGAGCATACCATGATTGAGAGGTACCTTCTAGATAGGGTTGCTCATCAGTTCGGGGAGGTACAAGACAGGCCCGATGACTAGTATGTGGCTATCTTTGCACGTACTACTAGGGAGACAGTATGGGGCCAGCCCATCCCAACAACCGAGGCGGTGTCTTCATTTAGGTAGTTAGTGGCTTGACTGTGGCCATATGATCAGGGGCCGACAGATGCAGGAGTCACCATAGCTTACAGGGCATGGTTCAGAACTCCCCCTAGATTGACAGTTCCAGGTGCAATTGTCCCACGACGCAGATGCAGGGGTCGAGTAGGTGGCATGAGGTGAGGTAGAGGATGAGGTGAGGCACCTCCTCATCAGACACCTTCCAAGGATGGGGCCCAATAGTCACCTGTCCGAGTAGGAGATCAAGATGATCAGCCGAGGGTAGATCCTCAACAGTAGCCAGCAGGGTAGCCGATAGGGCAGCCAGCAGGATAGCTCAATCATCGAGATGTGCTGATTCAGCAGCTACAGGGGCAGATATAGGTTCTGACTGTGGAGAGAGACCAGGCATGATCTGAGAGGGATCATGAGATAGGCCAGCAGTGACAGTTAGAGAGTGCAGCATCCTCATATTGGGTCTGATCGATTGATATTTAGGATTATAGAGAGGCTATCAAAGAGGCCAAGTACTATCGACATCATTATCGACAGGTAGTTCCATCAAACTGCAGAGTGCCAGAATTTTCTCAGTAGATAGGGAGGTGACCAGTAGAGGCACATGGTGAGAGATAGGATGGGGAGGGCAGCAGTCAACAGGGCCCACCCCCTTTTTGATCACATGATAGTTTTGCTTCATTTTTGATATACGGGCTGCAGTATTTTGGCCTTATTGTATTATGTATCCGATGGACACCTGATCCGATTCTATATTATAACAGTGATTTTTGATGATATATATGAGATGATTCACCCTTTTATGATGTATATGCAAATATGTGAATGTAAATATGTGATGTTATGAGATGTTTCTATCCTTATGGTTCATGTGATGCAGTGTATGTAACGAATGCATTTCTTTTTGTATTTTATGTGCTTTAAATGATGTAATGCGTATTAATGATGGTAATGGATGCAAATGGTAATGGTAATGGTTGCAGATGATAATGTATGATGTAATGATGTCTTAATATGTTTAGAATAACAAATTTATATTATTCCTCATAACTTAAGATATTGATATGATATAATTCTCCTTTGATGTTAACTATTTAGTGGATGCAGGATGTATGCATGGGCGATGTTTTGATTACTGTTATAATACCATGTTAGTGTGGAAAGAAGATAGAAGAATTGTAGAGTTAATGAGTTAGCGAGGATGATGATGGTGATTTTACATTTGCATATAGGAATTAGGATTTTCAAAGGGTCAATTACGTTATGTTTGATAGCACACATAGGTATGATGCATCAAGGTATTAAGAACTAGGATGGCGTGGTACCTAGTGTGATGGACTTTGACTTGAAAATCAGATAGGAGTATTCTTGTTCACACTTAGCATTCATACTTTATTCAGGATGTAGTTCAGACATTCTAAATATCTTGGACCAAAACACAGAAAAGCAAGCTTTCCTATGTGGTCAACAAGATACTTAAAATATCCTCCCTACAAACTAAAAAAAACATGCATAACTAAGTTATTTTACAAGCGTATCCCACAAGCACAGCAAATAAAAGATAATGATCATTGCCTCATTCCTTTCTCTCTAAACCTGTTTTGTTTAGGCATCATCGAGAGGTCCTTGGGATGAGCGCAACCTAAGATAAGTAAACAAAGACCAAAATAAAGTAAACAAAAAAGTTGATGTTCTTCATACTGCTAGCCAAGACTAACTACTATGAGGGTTACCTAATGCTTATTTCCATCGCAGGAAAGCTTCATCCTAGGACATGTAATGATCAAGGTTTTGATGGGGTCGATTGGGTGATAGGCTATTGATACTCCGAGGTGACTAACTTGCTTGCTTACTGCTCTAGACTTGAGACTTTGACGATTAAAGTGTTCACTTTGAGACTTGCTAAACTTGCTTCTAACTGACTCACCAAAGGGTGAGAGCGATGATTGACTTTATTATGAGTGAGACGTTCATGGGTGAAAGCGAAATGAAATGGATGCACCATTTTGGATTTTTTCAAATGTTTTGAGGCTATTTTTGGTATTTTCAAGATTTACGATGAATAGACTAACTTAAAGACCTATCCTAGGGGTCTTGGGAGCTGATCCATAGATTAGCCTTCCCTACGTTATACACGCAGAGACTAGGTAGTTTGACTAACGACATATTTGACTTAATGAAAAGATGGATGGGCAAACAGATTGCCAATGCGACGGATGCCTAAAGACTGGCCCTAACTGTCTCGGGGGATGATCAAAGATCAACCTTGCCTACATTCAAGCTCAGAGATGACGTAGTTCGACAAGGTGAAAGACTGACAAGACTCGATGATGAATTTTTTGAAGATTTTCTGAGATTTTAACATGTTTTTGGATTTTTGAAAGATTTGGATGTTTTTGGATTTTCGAATGATTTTTTGAATGTTTTTGGTTTTTTCTGATGAATTTTGGAAAGAGCACAAGAATGTACACGAATCCGATCCGATGTTGCAAGAACATGCCCCCAGTGTGGTATGATAGACTACTTCGATAGAGGCAGGACAGACTGACCTTAGAAATGCCAAGTAGTTCCATGGTGGAATATGGTGTAGACACCAATGCAGGCTATGGTATGGATGCGAGCGGATGAGTGGATGAATGAGTGATGGAATGAGTCATGCAGATCCTGGTAGATGGGGAAGGTGATTTATTTACACTTGGTGCTTGTTTGCCAGATTTTCACCAAGGTACTTGCCCAAAGCGCCACCGAAGTGGTTTTCACTAGAGGATGAATTTTTTTCTTTTTACTATTTTTTTGATTTTTTTTGTTGTCACCAAGACACCTGTTTGCCAGGTTTTCATCAAGGTAACCATTTTTTTAGGACTTTTTTTTATTGTTTTTTTGTATTTTTTGGTTCTATACCTTGCAAGATTTAGGCATAAAACTTTTTGAGGTGTGAATTATTCATGGGCTCTTGCAGGGGCTTTCCTTCTGGTGTCGATAACTGATATGCCCTCGATTTGTAGCTTACAGTGATGATAAAGGGTCCCAATCAGTTGGGCTCAAACTTTCCCTTTGTATCCAGATTTGGCATGTTCTTATGGTTTTCTTTTAGCATGAGGTCACCAACTTGGAAAGTGCGTTGTCTGATCTTCTTGTTGTAGCTCCTTTTTAGGTGATTCTGGTACACTTGTAGATGATTAAGGGCATCCATACACCTTTCATCTAGTAATTCCAGCTCATTGAGTCTTGTGACCCTGTATTCCTCATCTATGATGAGGTTTTGCAGTGATATCCTCAGTGATGGGAGCTCGATCTCAATAGGGAGGATGGCTTCTGATCCGTAGACTAGAGAGAATGGGGTGGCACCTGTTGACGTACGGATGCTAGTGTGGTAGGCCCATAAGGTGGGATTTAGCTACAGATGCCAGTCACGACCAAAGTCATTGACTATTTTCTTGAGGATTTTCAAAATGGTTTTATTTGTAGCTTCTGCTTGGCCATTTCCTTGTGGATAGTATGGAGTGGAAAAACGGTGTTGGATTTTGAATTTTTCACACAAATCACAGACATTTTGATTTTTGAAAGGTGTCCCATTATCAGAGATAATGGATTGGGGAACACCGTATCGGCAAATGAGGTAATTCAGGATGAACTTGGATATTTGTTTTCCCGTGATGTAGGTCATGGGAATTGCTTTGACCCACTTTGTGAAATATTCGGTGGTGGTGATAATGAACTTATGGCCATTGGATGAGGTGGGCGATATTTTACCAATGAGATCGAGCCCCCATTGTGAAAAGGGCCAAGGTGTAACAATGGGATGCAGTTCTTGAGCTGGTGCATGAATAAGGTCTCCATGCTGTTGACATTGTAGGCATTTTCTGACAAAGTTGTGTGCCTCTTTTTCCATCGTCGGCTAGTAGTACCCTGTTCTCAAAAATTTTTTAGCCAAGGTCATACCACTTGAGTGTGACCCGCATGTGCCATTGTGTACCTCAGTTAGAGTAGTCAAGGCTTCCTCGGGTTTTAAACAACGTAGCAAGGTTCCGTCGGTACTTCTACGGAAGAGGGTCTCTCCTAGGATGACGAATCGTGAAGTCCTTTTGACAAAAGTGCATTTTAGGTTCGGAGTGATGTCAGTGGGGAGGATTCCTAGCTTTAGGTAGGTGTATATATAATGATACCAAAGATTGCTAGGACCAATGAGGTCACACACGTATTCTGACTTTGGTACCTCGAATGTGGGTACGAGAAGCTGCTCTATGAGGAATTCATGTTTTGAGACGTTACGAGGGATGTCCAGTAAGGATCCAATTGTTTCCATTGCATCGGTTGCTTTGTTGTTTATCCTTGGTATCTGCTCAAAGATGATGTCAATGAATGATTCTTTTAGGCTTTCTACCACCTTCTTGTATGGTGCGAGCTTATCATCCTTCGTTTGGTATTCACCATTGACTTGGTTGATGATAAGTTGTGAGTCCCTATAGACTTTTAGTGCCATGATTCGCCATTATGTTGCATTCTTGAGGCCTATGGTCAAAGCCTCATATTTTGCAATATTGTTAGTACAAGGGAATGCCAGCTTATATGATCTAGGTATGCAGTCTCCTTGCGGCGTGATGAAGAACACACCAGCTCCTGATCCATGTTGCATGTGAGAGCCATCAAAGTATAACTTCCAGTGGTTTGTTGCACCAAGGTTAAAAAGGGATTCATTTTGGAATTCTGATATGAGTGGGTTATCTGTGTAGAGGGGAGCTTCTGCTAGCTGATCCACAATGACTTGTCCTTTTATGGCTTTTCATTCTACATACTCGATATCATGTTTAGATAATATCATTACCCACTTAGCCATTCTACTTGTAAGCATTGCTTTTGACAATAGGTACTTTAGAGGGTCTATTTTGGCAATCAACTTGATTTGGTGCACTAGCATGTAGTGTCTGAATTTTTGAGCCGCAAATACTAGTGCTAGGAAAGCTTTTTCTATTGACGTGTAATTGAGCTCATGTCCCACCATTGTTCTGCTGATGTAGTAGATAGCCCACTTAGTTCCCTTTCATTATGTTGGGCTAAAAGGGCCCCCAGGGTGACTGTTGTTGTTGAGATGTATAGGATTAATGGTTTCCCCACAATTGGTGGCATCAACATAGGTGGTGTAAGTAGATATTCTTTTATTTTTCTGAATACTTGCTTGCATTTGTCATCACATCTAAAAGCTACTCCCTTGTGAAGTAGGTGTGAATAGGCAATCTGTTTATCTGCCAGTTGTGCTATGAATCTCTAGATGGACTAGAGTCTACCTTGCAATCCTCTTAGTTGTTTTAATGTTCTTGGTGCTTCCATTTCAAGGATTGCTTTTACCTTTGCAGGGTCCACCTCTATTCCTCTCATTGAAACTATGTATCCTAGTAGCTTTCCTGATTGTACCCCAAAGACACAGTTCTTCGGGTTGAGTCTAACCTTATATTGTTCGAGCCTATCAAAGATAGTACTTAGAGTTGCTATATGGTCTTGTCTCTTCTTTGATTTAGCTAGTATGTCGTCTACATAATCTTTGACTATTTTATGAATCATGTCATGGAAGATTAATGTCATGGCTCTTTGGTATGTAGCTCCTGAATTTTTCAACCCAAATGGCATTACGTTCCAGTAGTAGGTGCCCCATGGAAATGCGAATGATGTCTTGTGTTGGTCTTCTTTTGCGATCATTATCTGATTGTACCCCGAGAAGCCGTCCATTAGGGAGAGCATCTCATGTCCGACCGTCATATCCACTATCATGTCAATGTTGGGTAGTGGAAAGTCATCCTTGGGACATGCTTTGTTTAGGTCTCTGAAATCAACGCAGATGCGGATGCCCCCTTTCGGTTTTGAGACTAGTACGAGATTAGATACCCATTATGGATAGTCGATCGGGCGTATGAAGCCAACATCCAAAAGTTTCTCTAGCTCAATCTTTACAAGCAAGGCTATTTGTGGGTGCATCTTCCTTAGCTTTTGTCTGACTCGTTTTTCTCCGAGGTAAATGGCCAAATGATGAACTACTACTTCAGGGTCCAAGCCTGGCATGTCTGCATAGGTCCATGCAAAATTTACCTTTCTCTCCTTTAGGAATGCTGCCAATAGTTCTTGTTCCTTTGTTTGAACTGTTTGGACATAGAATGTGATTTGTGGCTCTATTTCTATTCCCAGGTTGACAGGATTACACTGCTCTGCTAGTACCGCTGATTTCTCTTGGTGTAGAGCAGTAGGGGGGAGATTGAATCCTTCATCCTCTGGCACCTCAGGGAGGTTTTCACCATCGGATGCATCCTTTATTTTTATTTTTTTATAGTTAGAGAGTTCCACAGTGTGGTTTTCACTCAATAACTCTGAGCTTATTCTCGATCTTTTTCTTTTGTGACTGAAGGACTCAATCATCTTCCCATAGTATGCTTGTGTGTCCAGTGTGATGTTGAATCCAGCCTTGTGATCTCCGCACAAGATTATATCCCTTAGTCCCATGAATTCTGAGAGAGCCTCATCATTTTCGAACGAGTCTAGAATTGGTGGTCCCCGTTGGTCGTGATCGATGAGTTGGGGGTACACTAAGTGGATTTGGTGGGTTCATTGGATTGGCTCAGCGGGTGAGGCACTAATCATTAACAAGGTGGAATCCTTGAAAAGCCTAGGGAGACTTGCTATGGTATCCTCATCATCACTACTAGCACACACATTGGTAACGTCAAAGGTGTAATTGTCGAGTGGGATCCCTAAGCAAACAGGTGGTCTAGGGATTGTTGTTGTTACCTGAGGAGAGGACCGGACTGCTCTTCTAGGCATACCTCTACCACGTACAGTTATACTTAGAGGAGTATAGCCGAGGCCAATGTTTCACATCCTTCTTTCCACAATGATGGGCTCCAACCGTCCATCACTATTTCTTCCTAAGCTTTCATTTCTGTTATAGCCCATGCCAAACATCATTTGTAGTCCTTTGTTTGTTTCCTCCATGGGTAGGGTGGGAGTGGGTCTTTCATCTTGGTACAAAGTGTTTGTGATGTCCTCCTCATCCACATTCTCCCGACTGAGATCCCCCCAACGGTGGAATCTAGAGGGTTCTATTCTAGTGCAAACTGGTGTTTGAATCAGCTGTGGTTGCCCATGTGACCTAGGAGATTATGGTAACTCTCCTACAACAAAAGCATTTCTCTTCATTCTATAATCACCACATCCATTATCCTCGATCATGCTCTTAATCTTGGATATGTCAGGGATGGTGGGTGTCTTTGTCACAGAAGTGGAGGCAAGATTAGTTGGGTCTATGTATGAAGTGGATGGTCCTTCATCATTTTTAGGTACTTGAGGGATCTTCTAAAACTTGTCTTCCAAGTTTTTGCAATAGGCGAAAGGTTCGAGATCCCCATGTATAGTAACCTCCTTGTTTTGATATGAGAACTTAATGCACTGGTGATAGGTTGAGGCCACTGCCTTCATTCCATGTATCCATGGGTGTCCTAGGAGGATGTTGTATGGTAGATCAAGGTCAAGAACTTGATAGGTTGTTTCCATGGTTGCTGGCCCCACTTGGATGGGGATCTTGATAGTGCCCTGAGACACTCTTTCCTAGTCATCATATGCTCTTATCATGATGCTTTTGTTCTTATTGATGGAATCCTCGACGAATCCCAATTTTTTTATGAGTTTTAAGGAACAAATATTAAGGCTTGCACCTCCATCTACCAAGACTTGTTTGACTTTATTTTTGTGGATTAAGACTTGGAGGTGGAGTGTACAGTTATGAGATGGCTGCAGGGGGAAATCTTGGTTTGAAAATGTGATGAGATTTGGGGTAACGATGTTACCCACCATAGACTGAAATTGCTCTGTGTCAAGGCTAGCAGCAATGGTAGATGCGGCTAGTGCTTCATCCAGGATCTGTCTATGGGCGGCGGAGATTTTTAGTAATTCCATGATGGAGATTTGTGCGGGTGTTCTTTTCAGCTGCTCAATTACATTGTAATCATAGGGGGTGGCCTTTGTGTTGGTAATGGGGGTCTTAGCAGGTGCCCCAGCAATGGTAACCTTTCTGCCTTGTGTGGTGACTCCATAGTCATTGTTGGCTCCCTTGATATTTATGACAGTGACCATTTCGTCGACACATTTGACTATCTCCTCATATACTAGATTAGCACTAGCATACTTTTGCTTACCCTTATTTTTCCCTTGGTTATTTCCCTGATTGTTCCCTTAGTTATGATTCGACATTGGATTCGTGTAGTTTTTAGGTCTTGGTTTCCGGCTGGCTACTCGATGTTGATGACTTTATCCTCGATGAGGTCTTGGATGATATTTTTGAGTCTCATGCGGTTGGTGGTGGTGTGTCCTTTGACTTTGTGAAAGTCACAAAGGAGATTCTCATTGTACCATGGTGGTTTGGTCATGGGCTCCATGTATTGCTCAGAGTTAGAGATCTTGATTAGATTCTCTTTGACCAGTTTCTTCATGACAGACTCAATCGATTCGCCAAGGGCTATGAACTTCCTCTTGGGGGGAAACTTGTTGTGGGGAGGTGGTCCTCCTTGATTACCCACATTGTTGACTTGACTGGTGGAAGGTGGTTGTGCCACTACCGCATTAGTCTGCACATTATTGTGATTATGATTTTGCAGTTGATGATGGTTTTGGGTATTTTGCTTAGGAGCATTGATGACTACCTTAGCATCGACCACGCCGTCGTTTGTGATATTTTTATTCCTCAACCATGTTCGAGGTTTATCATTGTAGTTGTTAGATAGGTGGTTATCTCGTGGTTGAGTGAATGTTGGTGCGCCTTCTCACACCGTAAGGGCTCTTTCAATGTTGAGCACCTTTGGAATTAGTTGATCATATGATGTGATGCACTGCATTTTCAAGTAAAACGCCAAGTTTTTATCAAGGTTGGCTATGATGGTGCAGACTTGTTGTTCTTCTGGCATAGTCCACTTGCTTTGATTTTCCTTGGATCACCATCTTTGCAAGAAGGCTGCAAATAACTCTCCTTTTTCTTGTTTGAGTGCAGATAGTTCTTCTAAACTGACATCCACACCCATATTAAAAGCGTAATTTTTAAGGAAAGCCTCCACTATTTCCTCAAATGTTTTAATGTCTGTGGGTAGGCGAGAAAACCATTCCATAGCTGGACCAGTCAGGCTTTGGGGGAAGAGCCACATTAGATACATGTCATCATATGCGACTTCCATATAGTGCACCTGGAATTCCCTGATGTGGTTTCAGGGTTGCCCGTTCCATTGTATTTATCAAATTTGGGGATCTCGAATCCCTTTGGGAACGGTACCATGGTGAGACTTCTATCAAATGGATAAGGGTACAAGTTGCCTGGTGTCCTTATGGTTTTTCCTGCTTGCAAGTCCAACACCTACTGCCAAAGCAGTTTGATTTGTGTTGTGACATCTTTGCTTGGATCAGGGGGTGGGATGAATGAGTTATAAGGTGTTTGGGGAGTGCGTGTGGTGGGAGGAGTACTAGTGGTCATTTTCTGCAAGCTTGGCTATGCATTTAAGGCTTGTTTGTAAGCCTACATTTGTGCCAACAACGCCTGTTGTTGATCTTGCTGTTGTTGTTCCAATAGCACTTGCTATTAGTCCATCTGTTGTTGTTCCTATGAAGCCTGATGTTGGTCAATTTGCTGCTGAGCTAATAACGCTTATTTTTGGTCTAGCTGCTATTGTGCCAACAATGCTTGTTGTTGGTCGAGCTACTGTTGTGCCAATAAAGCTTTTTGTTTAGCTTTGTGTTGTGCCTGAAAGTCTTGCAAGGCTTGTTGGCTGGCTTGTAGGTGGATCGCTTGCAATTGCATTTGGTATTAAGCTTGTGCTTGTTGTTGGGCTTGAGCTTGTGCTTGTGCTTGGGCTTGAGCTTGCACTTGGGCTTGAGCTTGGGCTTGGGCTTGCGCTTGGGCTTGGGCTTGAGCTTGGGCTTGCGCTTGGGCTTGGGATTGAGCTTGGGCTTGCACTTGGGCTTGCTGCTTTTGCTGGAGTACTCTTTGTTGGTTGGCCTTTTGGAGGGTTTGGATTATAGTGGTGAATGAATTTGTTGTGTTGGCTTTCGGTGGGATTAGTGGTGGAACAACAATCATGTCAACTGTCATGGTAGGTGGAGGGATTGTGGTGGTGTTTGTGATTTGGGTTGTCAGAGGGGTGTTTGAGACGATTGGTCCTTGAGGAGGCATGCTTTGGGAGACTTGAGGGCCAATAGATGCATTAACTGTGGTGACAGGAATAGTTGCGATTTGTTGTGAGGATATGGGCAAAAGAAGTGGGTTCAAAGTGGTGGTTGGATTGCTTGGATCGGCAAAATTTTTGATGGGTAAAGGTGGAAAACCTATTCCAAGAGGTGAGGCGGATGTGAAAGGAAGCGGGGGAAGGGATGATGCACCACTTTGGAAAGAGAAAGGATTGATAGCTTCCGTCGTTCCAAACAAGCCAACTTCCTCATGCAGTGGGGCAGTTGGTATGTTCAATTGATAGGTTGGTGAGGCATGAAATGAGGATGAACCAGCGAGATTATGAAATGTGATTGGGACGTATGGGTGAGATGGGTTTTCTGGAATAGATGTAGCCGCTGTGGGGGTGATGATTGCTTCTTTATTAGCCACAAGGTGGTGTTTTAGCAATTCCTAGAATATGGCACTCCCCTTGTTCACATTCGGGGAGGTTGGTGTGATGACTGATGTGGTGCAAGGTACTTCTTGGTTGATGTTGGACAATGGGGATGCATCTGTACTAGTGCTTGTGTTAAGGTCGGGAGGGGGCATGACCCCTCCTCTTGCTATTGTATTTAGGTATTTGAACATAGCACTAACAATTTTGTGGTTCTCTGGATTTTGAACCATTTCCATGATTTCATTTGGTGTCATCCCCATGTCTTCATTTGTGCTGTCCTCTTGATGACTCTCCCTTTGACGATTTTGTGATGATAAGGGAGAGTTTCTTGGGGGATTTCTTGATCCTACTAGGTTCACTTCGGTGTTTAAACGAATCATGTCCATAGAAGATGATATTTCTTTGATATTATCCATGTCCTTCTTGTATTGAGATCTTGTTTGGACCATAAAAAATAGGGATCTGTTCGATCCTAATCCTTTAGGTCCAAAAGAGAAGAACTGGGGAAGCTAAAAGATCAAAGATGGTGATAATGGTGATGGGTTAAATGGATGGGATGAGTGAGTGAAACCTTTGGAGAACTTTTGAAGGTATGTGCTAAACTCGTAAGGGCTTTTGATTTGATGGATTGTGATAATTTGACTAGATGCGTTAAGTCAAACAAGATTGTCGTGAAGTTGTTTTCCTTAGGAAGTTGTGTTATCCTAAGGGAACTTGCACAAATGGATGAATTGGAAAAGTGTGTTATGCCAATGTGTTTGAGAACTAATAGACTTTAAGAAGTTGTGTTATCTCAAAGAAAATTTGTCCAATGGTTTAAGACTATGTTGGCTAAGTGTGTTTAAGCCAAGATATGATGATGTTGATTTAGCCCTCTAAGTTTAACGTGATGATTGATTCTAGAGTTCTGAAAAGGTTTGATGATGAAATGAGACTTGATTTTTTGGAGGAATGAATGGGAATGACAACTTTGATCTTGAACCTTAACCTAGATGTGACTCTCTCTACAAAACCTCGGTATTGAAGAACATGCTAGACTTCCTATGGGAGAAATGCAAACCTTTGAAAAAGTTCGAGATTTTGTTGACAATAAAATGCATACAATTTGGGATTGTTCCTTGAGGATTTTTTGTAGAAATTGTATACAAGTCTCTCCCTTACTTCAAAGAGCATCTCAAGGCATTGCTCACAGATTTTTAGACTCACTTTCTTGAACTTTGGCTTTGGGATTTTAATCTTGCGGGAAATCATTGGAAACAACACATGTGTAATTCAATTTGTCTCTTTATCTTGGTTAAATGAGGTTCTTTTTATCCAAGACACTTGCTTGCTTAGGTTCCAAACTATATGTCTAGTGTCCCATTTTCTTTCTCATCCCACAAGGTCCTTTATGTGGCAATCAAGGAAAATAGGCCAAAAGTTTCCTTATGTTTATCCTTATTGGAAATAAATGATGGAAAAACTTGTACACTTAGAAACCTCTAGGAATGTGATTCCTAGGGAAAGCAAGAGTGGGCAAGTTCGTCAATAGGTATTTGTTTCCCACAAGGTGTTTGAAATTTAAAGGTTTTTGTGTATGTTCATTTTTCAAAATGCTTTCAAGATCAAGCAATGTGTTTTTTCCAAGCACTTTTTACACTCCTAGGTTGATGAGGCAATGCCTTGTTGGGTTCCCACTTGGATAAATCAAGATGCGCATATCTTGTGCAAATGGCTAAATGCTTGACCACACTGGCTCCCCTCCATGACACTCACTTATTCGGGTCAGCCAAGCATTAGTACCTATGAATCTCCCATGGCATACCTTCCATTTCCATAAGAAGACTGCATGTTACATGGGGCGGCTTCAAAGGACATGACCTTTTGCACCAACAAGATAGACAAGGTTTTGGCCTTTTTCTAAACAAGGGGTTCTAATTCGGGCATTCCGTTTGTGGGGGATTATCCAACATTGGCGAGAGTCCATTGCTGTCCATCTCATCGGAATAATCCTCGTGATATTGGCCTTTGTTCCAATATCCACACTTATATCTCGGGTGGAAGTCACTTGGCTTTAGCATGTTCCCGGTTGGGTCGTTCCCTTCGGTGAGTACTTTTTCCCACAAGGTAGGCCCTCTAAGATAAACAAAAGCGAGCTAACATATCCCATTGTTTACACAACCTTTGTTGAAAAACAAAGGGGAAAACCTCCGCAATATGTCATGCTCACACTCGCATGTTTTGTTCAATTTTAAGTGCCCAAATTGAAATGTGGAGGCAATCTTTTTCACAAGTTAATATCACTAAAATGCTTTTGATTCTCAAGATCGCTATAAAGCGCGAGAGAAGTGCATACGCATTTTAATGATGTTAATTTGTAAAAAAGTTTGCAAAACATAAAAGACACTTGTTCATTTTAACCTTCAAAGCAATGATGAATTCTTTTTAAAAGCACCAAATGAAGTGTGAAATTGCCTTGTTCAATTATTACCTTTCAAACCAACTCTAGTGTATTTGCCTAAAATTCTTTTTAGCCCCTTGGCAACCTTAGAAAACAAAGTTTGTTTGTTCTTTTTAGATCCCAATGAAAATTTAGTATTCTAAGGTCAAATATTTGAACAAGTTCCTTAAAAAAGTGTTGAAGAACACTTAAGTGTTTAGAAACACTTTGCACAAAATGAACATGATATAAAAGAAAATTTGAACGTTTTTTAAAGCCCAAAGTAAAATTAGTTTTCCTAAGGCCAAAGATTTTAACAAATTTTCTCAAGAAGTGTTAAAGAACACTTTTAGTGTTTTAGAAAGACTTTGGGTTTGTGAGGATAACATCATGGTGAACTTCTCCTTTCGCCTCCATCCTACAAAATAACAGAAAACAGAAAGTAAAAAAGAAGAAATACAACAAACGAGGTTAATACTAAAAAAAATTATTCAAATTTTAAAAACCAGGCTGATCCCGCGGTAGATTTTAGCAAGTGTGGTGCTGCTTAACGGGTGCGGTGCTGCTTAAAAACACAAGCGGTGCTATATAGCACTATGTGGTTGACTGTATGCGGTGCTCTGCAGAAACAGAGACTGTAGGTGCAGTGGAGGTTTACATGCGGTGGAGTTTGGAAGCGGCGGAGTCCGACAAATTTTCAAATTTGGAGCGCGGGAAGCAGTTGCGGTGCTATATGGTGCCGTAGGCATCAGGAGGTGTGGTGCAATACAGTGCCACATGTCTGGTCCGCGGTGCAGTTTCCTGTATATGAACAAAAAACGTGAAAAAATCATAGAATTTTAAAAGAAAAACGTGTCAAATGTGATGTTGCCCTCCTTCTAGCACCAAAATGTGAACCCCTAAACCTACAAATGCACAAGGAAGTCAAACATTGTTAGTGTTAGATCAAAATGCATGTAAAGATTTGAAGGATTCCCCATGAAATCCATTTATTAAGCTAAAATTAGGAAAATGAAGAACATAAAGTAATAAACTTGAACTAAATCCTAATTAAGCAAATAAGTTAAAGATCTTATGGGGGAATTGGTGCCAATGATATGTTGCAATTGGCCCTTTCCCAATTCCTATGGTTGCAATGTGGATTGATGAAGAAATGGTCAAATCTCCAAAGAGATTTGAGCATAACCTTGGTGCAAATGTGAAAATGATAGGAATGTATGGATGCAAATAGCAAAATAAATTCTCACTTGAAGAGAGTAACTTTGCATATGAGTTGTGGATGAAGATTGAGGTGAAGAGTCTCCAATTTATAGATTCAAATCTCGGAAGAGATAGTGGAAATAAGCAATGGGGGACAAAAGATAGTCCAATGGCATTGTGCCACTTGTCCAAATGTGATTGGATGAGGAATGTGCAAGTTTTGGCCAATGTGCCAATAAATGCAATTAGGTGGCATTTCAAACTTGAGAAATGACATGTTGAAGAGGGAAAAGGAATGAATTAAATGTCACTTGGCTCAAGGTCAAGGACATGTAAGAGGCTTTTAATGCCTTGCTGGAAGGACCAAGTCCACTTGGCCTTTTTGAATTCAAAAGAGGAATATTCCCTTTTTGATGCTTTGTGAGAGAAAATAGGAGAATTAATAAATCAAAGTAATTGATTTATTGTGCAAGTTGCATTCTCTAGAGAATGCAAGTGAGAAGGATTAACTTAATCAAGGATTTGATTAACTTAATGAAGAATTAGGTGATGCAACAATTTAGACTTAGATTTATGAATTGATTTAAGTCAGAAATTGAGAGGAAATGATTCATTAAATAAATGATTTGATTTATTTAATAAAGAAGGAATGTGTTAGATTAAATCAAATAAGGTTTAATTTATTTAATTTAATAGGAGGACTTTGGAGATTTTAATTAAATAAAATATTTTATTTAATTAAACAGCAATGTAGGGTTAATTAAATTAAATTGATTAATTTATTCAAAGGAGGTGATAGACTTAATCCAATAAATAGTGATTTATTGAATTAAAGGATAGAAAGTGATGAAATGTTGAGATTTTGATATGAGAGGAAATGTTGTTAGTAATCGGGATCAGGTGTGCCAAAACGAATTCGTACATTTTCCATGTCTACAATATATATATATATATATATTATATATATACATATATTTATGCATACTTATACAATTATATGTTTGTGCATATTAAATTATTTGAAGTTTCCTGTAAGGAAAAACTAATATTGAAATTACCAGGGTAGAAAACTATTTTGGATGGCAAAATTTGGGTTAACATAGTATTTTTTTTATTGGATGATATTTTTTTTTTTTGGGGGGGTATGTGGAGGGACTGCTCCCACTGCCGCCCCCATAAGGAAGCGGCATTGTGGAGGCAATGCCTCCACAACCCCCCCCCGTTGATGCTTACAACTACTCCTTATTAATGGGGGTTCGACTGTTGAAACACAACCACCCCCCTAAGTCCTTGTGGCATGCTTTGTTATATTTGTCCACCTAAATTTTAAGTTGGTTCGATGATTACTTTTTGTGTATTTATGTTTAATGAAATATATATTATATTTATATATATATTATATATATAGGAAAGTATATATGCATTAGTATATATTTATTTATATATATATATTTAAATATATGTATTTGATGTTGATATATATGGATGATATAATTATTTTTAAAATAATTAGATAATTTATTTAAGAATATATATAATTATATGTATATATGAATATAGATATAATTATATATATATATATATATATATATATATATATATATATATATATATATATATATATTAGTGAATATATCAAAAATGATTTATTTTTATATAGGTGCATGCACAAGATGCACAGGTAGAAGATTTGAATGATATAATTTTTAGTATAAATTGATACTATATTGAAAGTAATCGAGAAATTGAAGTTACAAATAAGTTTGTTTTTCCTTTTCTATTTGTAAAGGGTTTGTATTTAATTAATTTAGTTGGGAAATTACTTTATTGTAGATAACTGAAGGGAAAATCGGATTTAGGATATCCGAAGAGTAGTTTTTTTTCCTATTTTATTGCCCTTGTATGAAATTTCTTCTTTTCTTATTTTGTGGAATTTTTTTAGAAGCGTTATTAAGTCTTCTAGATGTGGGAATTTAGTTGGAGGTTGTTGTAATTTTATTGTTAGCCCTTTTATATTTCCCTTAGGTAGTGCATATTTTCATTGTTTGGTAAAGCACCTGGTTTCCATGAATGGGGATGTGATGTCTTTATGTTTTGGATGGGGATTGAATATTTGTACATGTGTGCTCTGGTTACCCTTGGGTTGTGGATTTTTTCCACGTGTTTTCAGTAGGAGAGTGACTCTTGATGGGGGTCGGGGTCTGGGAAGATCTGTCAAGGTAACCCATGCATCTTTGTGGTGACACTCCTCCTATGTCAGTAGTATGTTTGGTTCACTGATTTATTTAATTATTCAAATCTGGAAGCATTGTACACAATGTGTTAGAGTTGTAATTGTATTCGATTAGTTCAGTCTTGAGTTAGCCTGTTTCTTGAGGTAGTTGGTCTTGTCTAGGATTCCTTGTTACTATCTCCTAGCATGGGGGTGGGCCTTTTGGTACCACTTGGTTGGGTGGAATGTGCACCTTACTCCATTGGGTTCCCTTCTTATGTTCATGATGGTGAGATTTTCTAGTTGGAGAGCTTGTGGGTATCAGTTGTTATGTTCCTTTCATTTTATGTACTGTATCAATTTGACACTTGTACTTATATTACTCCTCAATTGTATTTGAGGAGGTCTCTTGTAAATTGTAATTACTATTGTACATTCTTCCTCATTCTGTGAATGAGTACTGTAAATACTATTTCAAATAAATGTAATCTTTGGTTCTTTATGTACTTATATCTTATGTGATGTTAATGTTTTGAATGTTTGTTCTTTAAAATTCATAAGTAATTATTGATATTCTATGAGTGAGTTTATGTTTATGTTATGGGAATCAGGTTTAAACTTAGTCACATACCTTAGAGGATGTTTGCGATAGTGTAGTGCATATTTCATGTTAATATTGCACTTTAAAAGAAAATAAAAATTATACACTTTTGTAGTTATAGCATCTTCCTCTAGGGTTACGTGGCGGGGCATTACAGATCATTTATGAGATGATACATATAACAAAAATATATGCCAATATACCAGATCGAAAGATGAGGAATTGATGAAAACAAGTCACAAGACAAGAACTGGTTTAAAGTGCATAATTTTCTTAAAGTTAGGGGGAAGTTGGACTACATACCCTATGAGAATGAATGTGATGGAGATGATGACTTGCCCCTGAGTTTGAGATCAATTTACAAAGAGACATTTGATCGTTGACTATATTGCGCTTGGCCTAGTGATGAACAACTACCTAGAGTGTACGAGGTGTTTCAATTTTGGGGATACAACTACATGATATGACCCTCCAATATTCATGGAGTGAATATAGGCATCTTTATTGTTCAAAATGTACATGTGGGATCTAAACATAGAAACAATTTAGAACAAACCACTAGGATATTAATTCCATATTAAGCTCCATCATATTATAGTGGTGAATGGAGAAGGCTAGAAGAATATAAGCCTAACATGTCAGCATATGGTCTAAATTCGAATATGTATACACATCATCTCCAATTGGAAAGTGGAAAAGAAATGAATAGAGGTCATCTTATGTATATATATGGGTGTGCATAAACACAAAAATAATGCAGGACTTATAAATAGTAATGAGGGAAGGGACCCTAATGTAAGACCGAATTGTCAATTTGTTGAGGTTATAAATGATAAAGATGGAGATATGGAAAGAGAGGTTGATAGATTGATAATGGTTGAGGCTATTAAGGACCTTACCATTGGGGATGAGTTATTGATTGATTATCCCTTCTTAAAACACACTCCTACTCAAAAGAAAAGGGAAGAACAAGGTCTCCCTAAGGATGTTCTTAAGGGCAGAAAACCAAAGAATAATAAATGAGTGTGGACTTATGTTTTATAAACTATGTTGTCAAAATTGTGTTTTATTTAAATTATTGTATAAAAAGGTAGTATATAAAATAATGTTCCAATATTCAATTGATGTATATATGTTCATACAATTTACATTTTATATTTTAAGCCATATTTGATTATATTTCTTTGAAATTGATACATTTATGATTTATCCAATTATTTTCAAACATTAAATAATTCTTTCATTTGTTGATAGGTAGAAGATGTTGATGAAACACATACTAATACCCAAGGTCCAACTAGGTTATTAAGATTTGGACGGGATGATCCAAACCATCCTTTAAACCATACCAGGGGGAAAAGAGAAATATTGAAGAAAATGCTACCACTTGAGAAATTTGAAGAGATGATGACATTCACATACACTGATGACATGCCACCTATCCTTAATGATGATGATCATGGTAGTGAAAATGTAGTGCATGAAGAAGGATTGAATGAAATGCTTATAGATTTCTTTGGGGATGGAAACAATGATGACAATAATAATCATATGGTTGACAGTAATGATGATATCAGGGGTAATTACCACCAACGTAATGTTGATGATAATAACATGAAAGACTCCATCAAGCAAGCATCGAAGAAACCCGTGTTCAAATCAGGTGCATGTAGAACCTCAAAACTGGCATGCACATTGATATTATTAGAAATCAAGTCACTATTTCATTGGTCAGACAAAGGATTCACTACCCTACTGAAGTGAGTTGAAATCTATTTCTTACTTTGCATTTCTTTAAGGGGATTTTAAAACCATATATTGTATATAAACAGTCCTAGTATAGATTGGCATATCAAACATGTTCATCATAATTCAAACATTCAATTGATTTAATCTCTCACAATCTTACAGGGCACTAAAAACTAAAATATTCCCTAAAGAGAATGTGTTGCCATCAACTTTTAGAGAGGTGTGTTTGTTGTTGGTTGAGTTGGGGATTGAATATAAGAAAATTCATTCAAGTAAGAATGATTGCATTTTATACAAAGCTGAATATTAGAACAAGGTAGAATGCCCTATATGCAAAGAGAAGAGATATCATATAGATGTAAAAGGTCCTACAGTTCCAAAGAAGGTTTTATGTCACATGCCAATTATACCTAGACTTCAACTAATGTTTTGTTGCAAGTCACTTGCACAATTTATGGACTTGAATGTAGAGAATAGGAGTGAAGATGGATTCATGCGAATTCTGGATGCCTCCAAATAAATGAAACACATAGAAGAAAAATGACCAAGAAAATTCAAAGATGAACTCCGTAGTATTAGGTTTGGTCTTGCAATTGATGGTGTGTGCCCATTCTCTTTCCTAAGCTCAAATGATAGTGTTTGGCCATTCGGATTGATAGTATACAATATTCCCCCATGGATGAGTGTTAGAAAGGAGCACCTTATGCTAACTCTCATTCTTCCAAGAAAACATCAAGTTAAAAACATGGATGTTTATCTTGTGCCTTTTATTGATGAGATGCAACTGCTATGGAAAGGCATAAGAATGTATAACATATCACGTCCTCCATCAAAGAGGTCCTTCATGTTGTATGGTGTGCTATGTTGGACTATTCATGATTTCCTAGGACTTGGTGTGTTGGAAAGAGACACTGTGAATATCATTTTTTGTTGCCATTGATGGCAACCCAAATTGGTGATTGGATCCATGCATCACCATTCGATCACATCGAGAGTTAGATTGCAAATAGCTAAGAACAAAGCATCCAATAGTTTTGTGTTCATTGATTCAAATGAAGATAGTTTGTTAATATTTTGTGTTGCGTATCTCAAGAAAGGTTTATCGATGTATGCTTTGTGTTATCCGTGAATCTCAGTGCCTCGTATTGATCCGTGTTTGAATTAGAAGATCTTGCTGGCTAATTCTCTGCTTTATTAGTATTGGAGCTGACTTCGTGAATGTATCTTGTCGCAGATGTTTGGGATGTAATTTATCAAGTATGTTTATGTTCATGCATCTTTTTTTGGGTCCTAGCTAAGTTGTGGCTGACCGTTGTGGATATGCATTAAGCTTTGGTCATGATTTGAGCCGATAGTTGTAAATATTCTTTTTTTCTATTGATGTCGACATATGGGTGATCAATTCTTAGTTGTAGATACATATATGAGATTGTTCACATCATTTTTGTGAAATGTATAAAGTGTGTTGATGCAAATTGCAAATAAGAGCAAATAAAAAGAGTGATAATGCACAATTTCACTTGTGCATAAAGGATTTGTGCTACGAGTCTGAGTAGAACAAAGGAGAAAGTGCATAATCAGTTTGAAGGATAGAAGATCGAGTATTGAGCCTAACCAAAACTATAATCAAGCATATGAAAATGCCATTTCCTTTTTTTAAATTCTCAGATGGTTTTAATATGATTCTATTTGTAAGGTAACGAGCCTTCCTATTTTGAGTAGTGAGCTCTAGGTAGTGTGTCTGAATGCAAGTGCATTCCTCATATTGTAAACTTCATTTGAGTATACTTGGATCATATTGTGGATTGGCCATCCACTGTGGTTTTTCCCCTAATAGGGTTCCCACATAAAAATTCTTGTGTTATGGTGTTGTGATTGTTTTCTTCTTGTTCATGCATTTTGGTTGAATGTTACAAGTGATTTGAAGATAAAGGTTAACAAAGTTTATTTTTTCACAACACTGATTCACCCCCCTCTCAGTGTAGCTTGTTTCCAATAATTGGTATCAAAGCTAGTTCCCCAGAAGAAGAAGTCTAACAACTTGGGGAGATCTTGGAAAGTGTTTCAATGGATTCAAGCAGTCTTCAACAACAACTTATGGTGGCCCAAGATGATCTTGATCAGTCAAAGTATAAAGTTTAGAAATTGCAAGGAAACCTCATGGATGCTGAGAAATTCATTGAGTCTTTGAAAGAAAAAATCAATAATTCCAAAGAGAAGAGAAAGGAACTGTGTGATCAGATTAAGTAGAATGACAATAAGAGCATTGAAGATGAACAACTCAGTCAAGCCCTGAAGAAAAATAAATAAGAATGTGAAAAGATTACTAGAGATAATGATGCCCTAAAGCATGAGATAAAATCCATCATGATGAGGATTAACAAGGAGCTTGAAGACAGAAAGAAGAATGAAGATAACCTAGCACAATCCTTGAAAGAAAAATCTGAAGTATGCAACCAATTGGACAATGAATTGGAACAATCTAAAAACAATGAGCAAGTACTTGAAAAATAGATTGATGATCTTAGAGAGAAATTTCTACTGCAAAGGAGTACAAAGAAAAGTTCAAAGTTAGCTCAACCAAGCTTGATGAACTAATTAACAGTTAGAGGAAAAATGGTGACAAGCGAGGTCTTGATTATGAAGAAGGAGAAAGTTATAGATCAGCACAAAGGATATTCAAACAAGGAAATCAAATGAGAAAATATGGAAGGTATTTGATAAGGCAACCTAATGCTCAAATATTTAATGGATACTATTTCATTTGCAATAAATTTTGACACATGGCTACTCAATTTAGAAGTAGGATGAATCAAAGTGGTCCATCATTCTCAAGTCAGTGTTTTAATTTCCATAAGTTTGGTCATAAGTCAAATGAATATAGGAATATGATGAACAAATCTCATAGAGATGTCAGATGATATACATGCAATAGACTTGGCTATATTGCTAACCAATGTAGATCAAGAGAAAATCAGTGGAACAACCGGTCTAGACATAAAAAATTTGTGTGCTATAACTGCAACAAATTTGGCCACATTGCTAGATTTTATTGGAATAGAAAAGGTATGGTAAATCAAAGGAAAAACATGCAGAAGGATGTTAAGGGAAAATGAAATTTAACTAAAAATGTGGTCAAGAAGAAAATGTAGAAGAAATGGGTGAAGAAGAGTCCCTCTAATGAAGAAAATGAACCAACACTAGAACATGCTTCTAGTAGTTCATCCGAGAATTAGTTTCAGGCCTTTGGCCTAGGGGTAGTTTTCAAGAAAATGTCTTAACCCCCTAACCAGTAACTAAAATCGAGATGTAGATAAGTTAAGTAAGTGTAAAATTTCTCTACAGATGTTGTTGAACTCACTGGAGAAATTAGTATGTAGTATTGGAGGTCCGCAGAAGATTTATCTTTCATAGTGTGTGAAAACAGTGTAACCAGATGAGTTAGGGCAAAAGAATTTATTGCAAAAAAAAGGGTTAAGTATGCGAGTGATAAAAGGTCATTTCTATCTTTCATTTGTCACTTTTAATTTTGAAGAAAATAAGTTTGGAGAGCTTTGAGGCAAACCTTGGCAAGTTGAGGCAAAATTCAAGTGCAAAGAAGCTTTCAACAATCAAAATATGATCTGACATAAATGTATTTATTGGAAAAACCCTATGAACTTGTGAATTGGTGAATATGGCTACTCCATTGGTAGTTGAAGTTAAGGACATACCCCATCCCAAATTCAAATGGCATCCCTACAAGTTTGTTGAGACCGACCTGTTAGGAGATTTTTCATCTGTTTCATACAGTTTGTTACACACAGAAGATATTAGGTCTTATATTCATGTAAATATTGAAGAGCTAGGAAGATCACAACTATTGAATTTGTATAATAATCACATTATAGGAGAATATTTTTTTGTCAAGCCAGAATATAAAACCCTAAAAGAAAATAAATTTATACAAATTGTTAAATCTCCCATCTTTGAAGAGTCTAAACGGGTCCATTTTATCTTGAGTTGTGTTCATGATGAATTCATGTGGTTAAACATACCCTTCAAGATTACAAAGGAGGCTATCAGTGCTGTAACATGTCTAAATTCTATTGGTGGATTACTGATTTTGAAATCAGTGAAGAATCAAATGGTCACTGATGCAACAGGTTCTAAGTATGACAAGAGATCAATGACAATTGATTAAATTGTTGATAGATGTCAAATTTGCATCTATGGTTATTGGGTACAAAATCTATCATTCTAGCCAAGAGAACTCTGTGTCCGGTACAACCATTTATGCACCCTATCAGATGATAAAGGAAAATGCAAACTATGATCTATGCGAGTTGCTAAGAAGTCAACTGATGGAAAATCTTGGGAAGATCAAGAAGGATAAGAAAAATTATTTTAAGTATGGTACCTTGCTATTATGCTTATTATTTTACTTCATGAATGAGGTTCCTGGATTCAGGAAGATTCATTAGAAAAAAGATAAACTGATAGCTACTCAGATCAGAGATCTCTTTCATAGATTTGCAGACATTAAGACAAAGAATGCCACTATCTGGGGATACTTCAAAAAAATTCAAAGTATGATGTAGGGCAAAGAAAGGATTCCTACTTCTATTGTAGAGAAATATAAGGATACAAGCTGTTTCATGGTAGATATTGACCAATGCATGATGGAAGTCATTGATCCCAAAATAGTCTAGATCATGCCGATGGGCTATGAAGTTGAGGCGTGCATTCTAGAAATGTATGCAAAAAATTTATTGAGCAAGCCTCTAGATCCATCAGAAGAGAGATTTGGTACTTATGAAAAAAAATATACAAGTACATAATGAACTCAAAAATCCTATGTTAGTTAGAAGAGTTAGAAAAGAGGTGGAAGTCTTAGCAGAAAGTATGGGCATACCGACAAAAAAATTAAAAGAAGCTAGAAGAAAAAGAGAAGAAGCTGAAGTAGAAAAGGAGGCAGTAAAAATTGGATTTGTTGGTCTGACAATACCATTTGTTCAAGCTAGGTCAACTAGAAGCTCTGCAACCCTATCTACCCCTGCAACAAAGCCAATCTTTGTGAAAAATCAATCTAAGGGATCCGACCGGTAAGGAAAAAGGAAGAAGGATAAAAACAAAAGTGTCTATGTGGTAGTTTCTGAAGATGAAGAAATAAATTCTGATGAAGGAGTTAGATTAATCAAACATCAAGGTATTAAGGCAACAATAGTTACTAAAGTCAAGCCCTCCAATGGAGATGACCAAGCAAAGAAGAAGGCAACAACTAACCAACCAGGTATGTCAGTGGAAGAAGTTGAAAAATATTTGGATAAAGATGGGAATCTCAAGACACTTTGCAAATGGTATGAATCTTTTGGTAAATCTGATCAGAGAATTCTTGAGGAGGAAACAATAAAACATCTTAATATATGATATTTGGAGATGAGGAGAGTAAATGCCAAATTAGAAGAAGAGTAGATGAGAGAAATAATTCTTGTTGAATTGTGTCCAATAGAATCTATGGAAGAAATGAAGTCAATACTAAATAAAGACAAGAAGGAATTCAAAAGAAAAAAAATAGAGAATAAGCTGATGATTGGTCAAACCAAAGAAGTTGTAGAAGAAACTGAACAAATTCTAAGAATTTTTTTGTTAAGTAGCAAAATTGATGTTGTCCCTGAAGGAACTCATGATGTTTCATCAAGTTCAAGAGAAGAATAAAAAGAGAAACATGATGAATTTGAGTATATTCAAATTCCTTCTGAAGTGGGAAATGCAGAAATACCTATGGAAATTGAATTTTTGGAAAGTGTATCAGTTGAGAAAGTGGAGATCCCTGAAGATAAGTCAGAACCTACAACTGAGGAAGCAATGGTTGAAGAGAAGAACGTTGATGTGAAGGCAATTCCAGTAGAAGAAAGAGACACTGCATAGGTAGTGAAGAAACTTTTGGTAGAACAAAAAGAAGAGTTTGATCCTGAATTGATTAAGGATCTAATCGACTTATCTACCCTGAGTCCAATTTAGAAAATGAAAGTAGCATCATTTTCCCAAGAAAAATCCAGAGAAGAACTAATGAAGTCCCATATTAAGGATAGTGAACTTCTAGATCTTGTATTTGGAGTCTTGGAAAAGATAATGCCCACTCATGTCAAATATCTGGCCAGTTCCTCCTCTGATGAACTAAATAAGCTCATAAAATCTGTAAGTACTCACTTTGAGTCACTTGATAAGTCAGCTATGATTAAAGTTCAAAAGGAATTTTATGCAAAGATTAAATGAGCTGAAGGAAATGATAACAAAGGATAAAAATTTGCTAGCCACCTGTGTGTTAAATATCCAAAATTCTCTATTTGAAAGTGAGAAGATTTACAAATCATGTTTTTCTTTGACAAAATTTATTGAATTAAATGAGAAAAAGGTTAAGGATCTCGAAAAGAAACTAGCCAATATTTTTTAAGCATTTGATCCTTTAACTGATGGTGTTGGAAAGTTAGAAGGTGAAGTGATATCTTTTCTTGATAAAACAAAAATCTTGAAGCATGAAAATTAAAAAATTGTTGCAAGATCATGTGAACTTAGAGGCCTAATTGGCCCAAAGATAGAAATTATGTCAAGAGCATTGAAAGAAGCAGAAGATGCTAAGGCAGTTGGTGATCCAACAAACTTGGAGTCTACGGAGACATAATCCTACTTGGTCTATGGTTACATAAAAATCTTGGAGAGCCTCAAAAGAGTTTGGGACACGAATTTGACTTTGTTGAAGAAATATTTTCTAGATATTTTCAAGTTTATGTAAGTTGAAGAAGCCTGTTTGTACATAAGCAATTTGTTCATAACAATTTTGTTTGATTTTTGTCATGCAGATTTCTGCCTTTTCCACTGATGTCAAAGGGGGAGTGTTGTAGAGTGAAAAATTCATAATCATCTCAAGGGGAGAATTGTGTTTTGGAGAAGTGTTTGGTTTTTGAAATTTTGGGTAGTGTAATTGATGTTGGTACTGATCCGACACTTAGTCATTTTTCACTAAGTTTTGCCATCAATGCCAAAGGGGGAGATTGTTGAAAAGAGACACTGAAAACATCATTTTGTGTTGTCATTGATGGAAACCCTAGTCGATGATGGATCCATGCATCATCATTCGATCACATTGACAGTCAGATTGAAAATAGTTAAGGAAGAACAAAGCATCCAACAATTTTGTGTTCATCTATTCACATGAATATTTTTTATTAATATTTTGTGTTGCATATCTCAAGGAAGGTTGATCGATGTATTCTTTGTGTTATCCATGAATCTCAGTGCCTTGTATTGATCCATGTGTGATTTAGAAGATCTGGTTGGCTAATTCTTTGCTTTATCAGTACTAGAACCGACTTCATGAATGTGTCATGTTGCAGATGTTTGGGAAGTAATTGTTCAAGTATGTTTGTGTTCATGCATATTTTTTTGGGTCCTAGCTAAGTTGTGGCCAACTGTTGTGGATGCGCATTAAGATTTTCTCATGATTTGAGCTGACAATTGCAAATATTCTTTTGTTCTATTGATGCCAACATATGGGTGATCAATTCTTAGTTGTAGATATATATATGAGATCGTTCACATCATTTTTGTGAAATTTATGAAGTGTGTTGATTTTGATTATGAATATGAGAAGAGAAAAAGAGTGATAATGCACAGTTTCAATTGTGCATAAAGGATTTGTGTTGTGAGTCTAAGCAGAACAAAGAAGAAAGTGGAGAAACAGTATGTAGAACAAAAGATTGAGTATTAAGCCTAACCAGAACTGTAATCAAGCATATGAAGATGCTATTTTCTCAATTCAAATTCTTAGATGGTTTTAATATGATTCTCTTTGTAAGGTAGTGAGCTCTAGGCAATGTGCCTGAATGTAAGTGCATTCCCCATATTGTAAACTTCATTTGAGTATTCTCAGATCATATTGTGGATTGGTCATCCCTCGTGGTTTTTCCCCTAACAAGGTTTCCACATAAAAATTCTTGTGTTATGGTATTGTGATTGTTTTCTTCTTGTTCATGCATTTTGGTTGAATGTTACAAGTGATTTGAAGATAAAGGTTAATAAATTTAACTTTTGCACAACACTAATTCAACCCCCCCCTCTCAGTGTAGCTTGTTTCCAACATAGTGTTTGTTCTGTTAAGATAAAATATTTACGTATTTACAGTCATAATTTATTTTCATCCCAACTTTCTTACTTAGTTTTATACTATTTTTTTTTATGTTATTAACATTAATTGTTGAATTGCAGGGCTTCAAACAAAGGGGATATTTGCATGTCCAAAATGTGTAGAACAATTTCAAGGGTAGTATTCTTAAGATCTACATAAATTTATTTACGTAAAAATAGGTTTTTCTACTACTAGATCATAGGTTTAGAAATCTCCTAAAGAATCAATTTGATGGAAAATTTGAAAGTAGAGGCCCTCCCATGATTATGGGTTTAGGTGATTGGCTTAAGAAGTATGAAGATGTTGAATTGAAAGCTTGGGAGGATTTTTTCAATCGGGGTGATTCAATTCAAGAACTAGAACAAGTTGTAGTTAATATTCCAGAAGGAATGAAAAGGAAATCAATATTTTATGAGCTCCCTTACTGGAAGGATCTATTAATATCTCACCTATTATATCCTATGCACATCTTCAAAAATTTCCTAGATTCTATATTTTAACATATATTAGGCAAAGAGAAGGACACCTTGTCTTTGAGGAGAGATATTACTCTTTTGGGTAGCAAATTTAATAGAAAAAATTTGTGGCCAAGCAGGGAAAATGAAACATATGCAGAAGCTCCATGGATTTTGAAAGCAAAAGAGCTAGAGCAACTAAAAAATATCATTCGTTCAATAAGGACACCTATTGGTTATGGATCATCATTGGATAAAGATTTTATAATTGATGGACATATCATAGGATTTAAAACACATGATTTTCATAATTTTATGAAGGTGTTATATATCATCATTTAACATTTACTGGTAACATTGATTAAGTACTAAATACATTTTGATATTTTGTTGTGTGAGAAAAAATTAATAATGACCTTTTTATAAATGTGTTTGATAGCATATCATGCCATTGGCAATTAGGGGGGATTCCTTTCTTACAGTTGACTTAAGGAATGCCATAAGTCAATTGCCAACATTTACAAGGTATGTGGTTATATGAAATGTTCATGTGTGAGAGACATAGAGATATTTTATTGCATTTTAATTTTTGGCTAAATGTTCATACTAATTTACTATTATTATATTAGGTGGGTGACCTCTAAGGAGATACCCAAATGTGAAGTGCCAAAGTGGAAGAAGGAAATTGCAGAAATTGTATGTGTATTTGAGAAGGAGCTCCCTATAAGTTTCATGAACCTACAAGTCCATTTTCTTATACACCTAGTCGATGACATTGAATTGGCGGGTGTTGTATCAATGAGGTGGATGTTTTTCTTTGAGAGGTATATGAAAACTCTTAAAATATATGTTTGACAAAAGGCACATCTAGAGGGTTGCATGGCTGAAGGGTATTTATTGAATGAATATTTTTTCTTCTTATGTGAATTCCTTGGTAAGGATTTTGAAGATGGGCCACACATCTGGGATGAAGAACAAGCATAAGATATTATTGATGGAGAAAAACCATAATCTAATGGTGTTGAAGTACAAATTATTAGGTAAATTCACAATCAGTTTGGTTTTTTCTCTTGCAATCATTAATTTACTCTCTAATTTATTTGTCAAATTAACACCATGACATTTGGAGTTTGAAATAAGCATGTTGACAAGTAATAGGTGTAGACAAAAGTTATATAATCGATAAATTCATTATGTGCCACATGGAATTAATGAACAAATGGATTGATCAGTATGATAAAAAGAGAGAAGTGTTAGAAGCAAGGAGACAGTTTAAGAGATCAAACTCAAATAATAGTCCACTTCCCACTAATCTACTTGGGGAATGGGGCAAATATTGCACACTAGAATGGGTTACTGAACAAATTTAAAATCAAATAGAAGATGCAGGTATAGATTCATACATAACAAAAGATGAAATCAACATTTCTAGAGGATGTGAAAGAAAGGTACAGTTGGAATTTTACAAAATGTTATTTCCTTACAATTTTGACACTATTAACTATTTTAATATTCGTCATTATATTTTTTTTCACTGAAATAAATGGTCTTTCATAGGTGAGGAAATACTCGACAATGTGGGCATATGGTCAACATTATCGTGTAGAAAGTGTAGATGTAAAGAGACGACCCTTTGATTGTGGCATCGTGGTTGAATTCAAGCAATCTAGTTGATCAAGCATAAAATATAAGAATATAATTGAAGGGAATCTACAATATGTTTGGAAAATACAATAAATTATTGAGTTGGATTACCATTCTTTTAAATGTTGTATTTTTAAGTTCAGATGGTATGACACATTTGAGAGGACATGAAGAGATGATACCCATAGTGGATTGTTTTCTATAGATTCCTCATGCTTCCTATCATAGGATAAGGAGCCTTATGTTCTACCAATTCATTGTGTGTAGGTATTTCTTTAACTCAAACAAGAAGTGGTAGTGATCATTAATCTATTAATTCATAGTTTATTATGAGTATATCCATGTGTTTATTAATGAGTAAAATTTTTATAGCATACATATAATATATTTATTTCGTTCATGTGAAGGTATTTTTCTATGAAGATATTTTGGACTCAAAATGGATATTTGTCATACATTATGATCCAAGATTAAGGCATGTATTTGACGGGGCATTAGTGGATATTGAGCAAGACAATGATGGCCAACAAAATGAGAGAGAGATTAGAGAACATAAAAGAAATTGACATTCATGATGATGTTGAAGATGGTTATGTTTAGGCACAAGAAGACAACAATCTAGAGTTAGATGATGCTGTGGAAGACAACAATATGGATGGTATAGAAAATGATGATCCAAATACATTTGGTAACAATATAGATGGTCTACAATCAAATTTCAATGATGATGAAGATGATGCAAATCAAGATGAGGATGATGATAATATTAATTACTTGAAAGAACATATGAATATTGACAATGATACACTGGATGACATTGTAGTAGACAATAATTTTAATGACCAAGAGTTCTAAATTTTCAGAATTATTTGCAATCCATGTTTAAAAAGGATGATTCTTATGGCCTAAAATTTGAAATACTTTAGTAATATTATTTGTGTCGATACAAATTACCTATTGTAATATCCTTAAATTTTTCAATCTTTGGTATGAATTGTTGGCAGAAAAAAATAGGATTACTTGGATCTTCTTCCATTCATTTTGTATCAACATTTGTTCATGAAGACATAAAAGTTAATAAAATATTAATGCATGTAACTCACAATTATTTAAATAAGTAACTTTGTTAACTTAATTATTTTAAATAGTTTCCATTTTTATGTTGAACATGTAACAAGGAAAAATAAGCTCAAATTTTCAATACAAAATGATAACATGGTCATGGATAATCTCTGATAATAATATGTTCTCCATTATATTGCTTCAATTGATATTATAGTGCTCTTCTTTAATAATCCCAGCGTTACCCCCTCAAGTTATTGTCGAAGTATGAAAGGAATTTTAATTCTTAAGCCGATGGAAACCAATCAAAATAATTTCTCTAAAAGGAATTTTAATCCTTAATAGGATCCAATTAAAGTAAATTTTTTGAAAGGAATTTAATTCACACCTAACCAGAAACCAATCAAATCATCCACACAGTAACAAAAAATGTATCGTAATAAATCTTGCAGACTTAAATAAATTGAAAATATCACTTTGGAGACAACAAAGAAATAAATAAGCATGAAAAATTGACACAACAATTGAACACTAAAAATGGATTACGAATTATAATCAGTCATCTCCATTATATTGCCTTTTAAATAATTTGCATTATAACAAATAGTTTTGATGTTTGATGATAAATAGTTAATTAACATAAATGAAAACATAACACTTCAACACATGAATGCATTGATCTGTTAATCTTCCAGTAGGTTCCCATGACCACTTCAGATCTGTTCAAGGCTCCTACTCCATGATAATGCACCACATGCAGAGTGTATCTTCCTTATGATGTTGGCTGGTCTTTAAGCTCCAATGGTTGCCCCTATGTATTTGTTGGATCTCTGGTTTGGTTGATGAACAAGTTTATGGGAGAGAGATGACGAGTGTATTCCTCCTCAACATAAGTTTCCACGTTGGCAATTTCACCCTTCATATCATATTCCACATACATCATATTTTCAAGTTGTTTATGTGTATTTTGTAGCACCATCTCTTCGTCATTTATTTCTTGCAATGGAGTAGGTAGATACATGGAAAGATCAGCCTTCCACTTGTCTTGTTCCCTAGGATTTCCAAGGCTATAATGGAGTGCAGGATGCAAATCAAAATAGTGAAGGTCCTCTTTGAACCTATTGTGGTACTTGTTGTGTGATTCCACCAGCTTATTGCATGTCTCCAAGGTTTGACCTTTCATGAATTTGTCATTTAGGAGCTCATCCCTTTTGTTAATCATATGTCCTTGCAATCTTTCATTCTCCACAAGTTTTGTGTGTGTTTTTTAAAATAATTTCCAATATTCATCAACATGATCCATCATCCTATTGAATCTTTCTTTGATTATCTTAGACACAACATTATATTTAGTGGTTTTTATTCTTGTTTCTAGCTCCTTGCATTTCTCTTGAGACTTTTGATGATGGTGTTTCTAGTAAGCTATATATTCTAATGCATCCAATATTATTTTGTCACTCTCTATCCATGGGGAATATAATTCTGATCTGAAAGAAGAAGATGTTTTATCTCTGTGACTAGCCACCTCTTTAATTTATCATTTTCTTTTATCAGTTTTTCAATTTGTGCCTTAATGAATTTTACAACATTTATGTTTAGCTCAACTATTTCAATGGGGTTAGTGTCCCCTACCCTATAGACAAAAAAATGTCCAAGCACTTGGTTTGGATTACTGATGACAACAGGCCTTTTATCTTGAGTATACAATGCCCAAATTAGGAGGGTGGCTTCATCTGGGTTGTACCCTGATACTGAGGACATTTTATCACTTGCCTCTTCCATTAGATGCATTGTTTTGTATCCTCTTTTCCTAAAGCTATCAAACACTATTGCAGAGTTGATATCCCATCCTAGTAAGAGTAGTACCCCAACCTCTTGAAGTAATTCTTTTCCCCTTTCAGAGGTGATAGATTCTAACTCTTTGTCTATTTATTTTCTCAGCTCTTCCAAGGTGGCTGCCACCTTCTGAGGAATGACATCCTTCATCCTCTATCTTAGCATTATGCTTTTATCCTCATTAAAAAATGATTTAAATTCAGAAGTCTTGACAAAATCACTATCATAAATAAATTCGTGTCTAGCCTTAACTCTCACGTGATTAGAGAGTTCATCTGATGCTTGAAATTTGACAATGTTTCATTCTGGAGGTGGCTCATATTGTGTAACTATACAGATGCTTATCTGTTCAACCTCTTCATCCTCCTCATCACTCTCTTCTTCATCTTCTTCACTTATGGTTGTATCTATAGAGAAGTTCATTTCTGGAGTGGGTTGTGATGGTATGTAATCAAGAGGATCTATGACCTTATCCTACATTATTGAATAAGTTGTCTAAGGTGCTCCAAAGACATTTGGGGGTACATCTTTTATTAGCTCATCCACATGAGTGATGAGCTGCTCAATTCCTTCTAGAGTATTATGTACTTCATTAAATGCCCCTAAAAAGGATGGGGCATTTCCTTCCTTCCAGGTCTCAACAACCAGAACTTTGTTATATGTAGTCATCCTATCTTTTGTTGAGGCCTCATCATAATTTATTATTACATCATCAACAAATAATTGGTGTTCATACTCTAATATTCCTTGTGACAATTTTTCCTTGTGAATAAAACCCTATGTATCAAAATTATTTCTTTCATTACCCAACGGTAAATTGTATTTTGCCAATTTTATATCAATTTCTTCATACCCTTCACTGGTGACTACTGTAAAATCTCCAAAGCGCAAAATTCTAGGCATGATAGACTACTTATTGTATCTCTTAAGATGTTTTGCACCAGATTTAGCCAATTGTCTCACAATTTCCAAATAGGCTATTATGTCTGGAACTACTTTTGGCAATAGATGTAGGGCTCCTTCAAACCCATAGACTCTAATCATAGTGCAATTAGGAAATGCATACCAATTTCCTCAGTTATAATTTACCTTTTCACTGGGGTCCTTTTCCTTTGGTCTCAAGAATTCTTGTACTTTAGGGGATAGGTTATAATTACATGGATGTCCCAACAATTTCAACAATGGATTGACAAAATATTCCTCAAAGTAAATATAGTGTGATCTATCATATCTGTTATCCCATATGGAAGTCCACATTTGTATAGGTTTATAATTCCCACTTTCATCTACATCTCTTATCCTTAATTCTTCTCCCCAAAACCTTCTAACTTGTCCTTCATGTAGAAGAAAATGCATAAACAAAGAGTAATGTTTGAAATTATAAATGTTATCACTGTTTCTTTTGATCCTTCACATCCCCTGGTTTAAAGCATTGACTAAATAACCGAAATAGTCAAATGGTCTGGCATCTTTTCTTTGTATGTCTATAGCTAGGACCATTGGGGTAATTGACATGAGGGGTGGGACCTCTAATCCTAACACTTGTCCAACTGAATAATATGTATATTGAAAATATTCTTCAAATAAATCCTCATGAAATGGAGCGTTTTCTTTACTAGAAAACCTTTTGAGCTAGCTACCTTCATCCCTGGGCCTATGTAGTGGTAGCTTCCATCTTTTATAGCTCATGTTCATGTGATGGTACTCTGTTAGAAGGTATTTGATTTTAAATGGTAAATTCATAGAGCATTCCAATTGAAAAACATTAGATATGAGATCTTTGGAGATAATGAAAATGTTAGACCCATCATGTGATTGATTGCTCTTCTTTTAGGGTCATATTTTTTGGCTAGAGCTTTAACTAGCTCTATATTAACAAACACATTGGGTACCACTAATCTTCCTATGTTCAATCTCCATGGGTTACAGACTGGTTGAAACCTATACTATTTTCTACAATGGTATATGAATAGCTCATATCCCCACCATGGTGTCCACATGTCTCCTAAAACTTTGTGCTTGTCCCATAACTTATCCATGGAAGGATTTGTTAGTGCACTCCTTTTAGGTCTCGGCCCTGACCCTAGGCATTGTTCAATTAAGTCCTAGTTTAGAAGTCTTTTCTCTTTTTTTTGTTTCTTAATTTTTGGCATTTGTGAGCTTTCTTCCATTGTTCATTTTTATTATAAGTCTTTATAGAAGAAAATTATTAGTCCATTTTTGTATACTTACTTGGATTCACTTTCACTGGTTCTGAGTTGTGTAGAATAAAAAATTTCCAACCTCCTTTCTTCTGCTCCCGCGTCCAGTGAATCCTTTTCAAGTCTTAATGAGAAGATGTGATCAAATTGAGGTATAATTCACTCAACTCTAGCTCATAAATGCTCCACTTTCTATCAATCTTATCATCATGAAGATCATCTATTTTGAATATCTCAACAATATCAATGAGAAATCACATTAGTCAAAAATAATCATCATCATTGCATTGGCGAGACCATGATTCCACCTTCTTCATCAATGAACTCCTTCCTTTTGGGGTATCAAAAGGATGCTAGATTATGTCTCCCTGATGTTCCCTAGTTCCTACGATATCCGTCCTTAACATGTACTTGACGGTTCATGGTCTTATCAGGTCATCGAGGAGACCCTTGTTAACTTTCCACCAATAAGTGTCACTTCCTTCAATTCCTTCAGCCTTTTATCATTACATCAGGGGAGCCAAACTCTACGTTGGCCCAATAACCTTCTATTCCCTTGATATAATTTCACCACATGTTGAACTTTGATATTGTATAATTTATCGCTACATCGGTGGCACATTGTGTTCCCTTCTGCCAATATGTTCTAGTGTTGCCAATATTATTTATTTAATATGTTCTAATCCCTAAGATATGCACATAGGACAAATCAATCATGAATTCAGCCAAAAAATTATCTAAGAAATAATTTTAAATAAAATTTATAAAAAAATCATAAAAAAGGAATATTAATCAAATCATTTTTATCTCATTTGTTATGCATTTCTCTCTCTTTTTTATTCGTAATAAGCAACAGAGTTGCATGCATTATATTGAGTACTACAAAAAATGACATCCTTTTAGCCTAGCTAGTAACTTGGGAAAATTCGAATGGCATTGAGTGCCCACGACCACCCTTTCAAAAATCCAAAATTAACAAGATCCGCCACAGGTTGTGGATTTGATAACAAGCCAAACAAGTCTATACTAATTCAAAACACTAGAAAAAATACTAGACAAAACACCCAACAACCACCCCACCCGATACCATCCTTCATTCATCTTCGGCGTAGAATCTGGTGGATTCTACCATGTTTGCAAATGCATGAAACCATTCCAAGCCTTCTTTTTCATTCAATCCTATCCATTTGCACAAGAAGTTGTAGCCAACCGTTGCTCATCTCCTGTGGTGCTCCAAACCTTCAACTCTCACATCCATGATGAAGGGATGCCACTCCACCTCTACACCTTGTAGAAATATTTTGTCAATGTTGTTCGGTTATGGACCTCCAACTCCTAGCTGTGCCACTGCCACCACATCCACATCATTGATAAAAATTGTTGCCTTGAAGACCATCTTGAGCAGGATTAAGCACCTCAGTTTTGGTAGGTTTAGATCTAGCAATGACACCAAAAAATGAGAGGCAATGTCAGAATTTTCCCTTGTCTAGTTATTGGAGAAGTAGAACTTCTTCCCAATCACCATCAACATGGCTTCTAGACATAGGATGTCTTTGTTCAAACATATCTTTTTGAGCCTTTGATCTCTTATGAAGCCTAAGAAAGTAGATTTCTTTTTTGAGCAGCATAACTTAATCAGAGTGTCCATTTTTGAGGCTATCTACTTGATTCTTGATGCTTCATCGCTTGATATATGTGCGTGGCTTTGCAACAATTGAAAATCCATATAAGTCCATTAATTATTTCTACCTCTTAATTTCCTATGGCTCCCTCGAGGTGGCATTTAATTTCCTTTTGGGGAACTATACTTCCACCACCCTTCCCAATCTGATGCTACCCTACTAAGTTTGATGCCACCAACTCTTGTTAATAAACTCTGAGGTGTATTTTTCTCAGCTCTGGTTCATTAATTTCCCACTTTCTCTCAATCTTGTCATCGGGGAGAAAATTTAATTTGAATATCTCCTCAATATCTTAGGTTGTCAAATCACTCAAAATAAATCATTATCATTGTATCAATGTAACCGTGATTTTACTCTGGTTGATATCCATATTTTCCATCGAAGTGAACGTATTTCATTGTTTTTCCTTTAGGGCATCAACGGGATATTAGATGATGTCTCCCTGATACCCCTTAGTCTCTCTGCTATCATACCTTAGGCATGTAATTAATGACTTATGACATTCTTTGTGTTATCAACTCATTGGGGCAACTTTGTTTATATTCCGTAGATAGCAACTATTCCTCCTGATACCCCTTTCTTCTATCAGTTCATCGTTGTATCGGGGAAACTGTTCTTTTTATCAGCCCGATAGGTTTGTGTCTCACCGATACAACTGTGTACTTTATTAATAACTATCTTCATCATGTCACTACATCTATCCATCAGTGAGACATCTTGTCATCTTTCCCCGATATACTTTGGTGTCTCTAATATGTTTTGCTCAAGCTATCAGGGAGACAATAAGATGTGTTTTGGTGATATTTATTTCTTACTCTGATGAATCTCATGCTGGCGCTACACTCAATAGTAAACTTGGTGATAGACTAGGTGCTAAAGTATGCTCCAAAATAGGTGATAATTAGGCATTAAATTAGGCGCTATTATTGGTGCTACACTCGGAGCTAAACTCAGCACTAAGCTCGATGTCACACTCGATGCTAAATTTGGTGTTGAACTTGGCATCAAACTCGACGTTAAACATGGCATAAAATTTGGTGCTACTTTTTGCCGAATTTAGCGCCTACTTGTTTTGGGTAGCATAATAAATGCCAAAAATAGTGTCGAACTGATAAATAGCGTCGAAATTTTCAACATATTGGAGAAAAACACATTGAAATAGTGGGTGGAAGAAAAAAAGGGAGATAATCACAGGGATTTGTTGTGGTGTACCATAAATTTTAGCCCTACCCCCTTAAAAAATTCTTTCCAAATACTTATAAATTAGAGGGGTGCGTTTGTCAGTCTTTAACTAAGTTTTTAAACTTGTGTCGACTCCCGACTCATTTCTCGAACCTATGTGTTTCTTGGTGATATTTACTTTGAAAAATTCATGAGTCTATTTGTGGGATCCAATAGATTGTAAAATCACATGTAATTGAGAATAAAACAAGAAAAATAGAGAAGGTTGGCAAAACTTTATAAATTTTTGAATCCTTTATCGGTCCCAACAGGGTTTTCATAACTTCTTTGTAAAGTTTTGAAACCTCTATGATTATCTTCCTAAGTTCCTTACATAAATACTAACGAGAAAAATAGAAATGGTAGATTCATTCTTTAGAATGACATATAAGTAGGTTTCTTAACTTTGGTGGACTTCAACACTTTTTCAAAACTTATTTAGAAGCATTTACCAGTAGATTTTTGGGGCTTAAATATGTTCATTTTTGAGGATGAAATTATAAGAAAGGAATATTGTTTACAATAGAATGCATTTTTTCATACATATCTCACATGAGCACACAATTAAAAGTTGCAAACAATTGAAATAAAAAAAGAAAGATAGAGATGATGCAAAGTAATTGAAAATCAAAAAATATATATATGTGTGTGTGTGTAGGCACAAATTTTCACCCCTTATGAAAATTATCCTTTTACACTTCCTCACCTTAGAAAACCAAATATGAAGGTGAAATTTTATATTAGCAAGCTATCTTCATTCCACTTGGTGTTCATATTTTGCGTCGATAGAAGAATAATTGTCAGGGATGCCCACACAGTGCATAAACGTCCATGTGGGGCGTTTACGTCCTTGACAGATTCTTGCATCTAAATTTGGCAAAGGCATTACACTTCCTATTGGGAATGAATTGTAACATCCCTCTTCGACCAATTGACCCAAAAATGCCTTATTCTCCTCACCTCACCTTCAAAAACATTCATTCTTCATGCAACTCATCTCTTTGGCATCTCTTTTTTCAATCTCTAAGCATTCACTTCACATACATCACTTCAAGCAACACTTTGGCACTTCATAGCAGAAACAACTACACTCCATCAACTCCATAGAGCAAGTGTGGAGAAAGCCATTACAATAGGGGCTTGAGGTTTTGCAACACCTCCCTTCACCACAATTGAGGTTGTGGTGATTGTTCAATCTCTCTTTCTCCATCATTAGCTAGTGAGCTCTTGGTGGAGCTGATAATGTTTTCACTCCTCTCCTTTACGATTTGGTTGAGTAGCACTTCATTATTTTGTAGTGTTTATTGTGTTCTCTACTTTATTTTCTCCTTTATCATATATTTCTCTATCATTTCTATCTTGGCTGTCCGTGGAGGTGGAAACACCGAAACAAGGGGGTTTGACTGAGGCAGACCCTTATACAGTCCCCAACAATTTTCCCTTTTCCTGTGTGTAGGTGGACGTGCATTTGGATCTAGTTGGTGTATAGACTCTTTTGTGAGATTGTCTTTGTCACTTTAGCTTTAATATATCTTCTTTATCATATTTATTTGCATCTCTCTTATTTTATAGTTCCGTTTTGTTCCCTTATAAATCACTAGCTAGGTTGTCATCTTATTTTTTGACGGTTCTTACTATGGGTATGTGCAAGATCATCATGGAAAAGATAGGCCCTTAAGTGGGGATGAAAATTCAGAAAATCAGAGCTAGGAAACTTGACGTAAAAAATTGAATAAGATATCTATATTATTTTAAAAATATGTAACAATAGAATCTGTAGAAAATTGAGTGTAGTTTCTAAACTACTAGGTTTATTTAAAAGAAAAAACCTATTTGGTGAAAATTTGAAATTTCAATGCAGTAGTACTTAAATTTCAGGGAAAAAATAAGTAGGTGTCTATCTGACCACCCTAACCACAATAAAATGATAATATTGTTTATAAGGCTTTAGATATAAGTAGAGGACTCATGTCCCGATGTGATGCATATTTTTTGTAATTTTTTTCCAAGTAAATAATTAATTATGATTTTTTTATTACAAATTTAAAAAAATATAAAAAATTGTATGTCTAACCACCTTAACTTGGTCAAAACTTCATGAAATTCATTTTTTTTTTAATCCTATAATATGTGAAACATAGAATGTGATGCATGTTTCGGATTCAAAAAATAGGACACCGTTTGAAAGCTTTAGATTTTTTTCAATTAGCATATCAATCAAGACTTTAGTCGTAATTCAAATAGAAAATGAATAATAATTATTTATTAAATTCAAAGTAAAGAATAATTTATATTGGTGGAAAGCTAAGAATCTCCTTTAAAAACCCTTTTTGTTTCATCGATTTTGGGTAAAGAAAAGTCGTCAGCCACATGGGCCATCATATTACTTACATATCACCACTTTTTGGCCCATCATGATCCTACACATACCCCTATGTTTTTTGTCCTCTATTCATGTGGATACTAGCACACCTGAGAGATGCTAGTGTACCGTGTTGTTTTCCTAGAACCACGCTTCTATCCTCGGGCAGAGAGCTACCTAAGGTCGAGTTTTGAACCCAAAAACTGGCTCGCCTAGCCTTGTTCTAAATTTTTGGGTTGTAGAGTGATTGAAGGACCTCATAGTCCTCAACATTCTCATCCCTCATTTGAAACATTCCTTTAGAGTTAGGTAAGTTAGGGAAGCTATCCGCTCTTGTCTCTCCATGACCTAGGGCCTTGAACATGGTTGGTCCCCCTCTCTTACAATATATATAAGTATTGATTAAATTTTGAATTACATTTCCAAACAAGGGGGTGATTTCATAACAAGAGTTTTCAGACACATAGGGTGAATATGATGACTCTGATGTGTAATGCCCAGCCACGCAACCCTAGAGGAAGTTGCATTAAACTACTTAAACGTAATTTTTTTTTTTTTTAAAAGTATAATTAATAAACAAGTTCGCTAACTAATGCCAACAAACTTTAAGGTTACGAGACAGAGGTTATATAGAACCTCAACAAAAAACATGATTTAAACCATGTCAATGAATTAACCAATAATTAAAGCACATACATCCAAAGAAGTTGAATTACATCAAAGCATAAAGATAACTTTCCATTGCATTAATCCATCATTAAATATTATAGTTACATCTCTCATTCCCCGAATGAGGTAAGTCCAATAACATAATTATAATTACATTTCCACCTCGATACAACTGAGGAGTAAACTAATACAAGATCAACTGAAATGCAATACAGCAAGAAAACCAACGAGCTCTCCAACTGGAAGTCTCGTCCACACGAACATGAAGATGAACCCAACAGATTTAGGTGCACGCCACCCAACCAAGTGGAACCAAAAGGTCCACCCCCCGTGCTAGGAGATAGTAACTAGGAATCCTAGTCAAGACCATCTACCTCTAGACACAGGCTAACATAACTGAACCAAACTGAAACATCCAATCACATGAACCTCACAAGAACATCCCAAAGTACACATCAAATACCATGCAAGTACATCATAAGTACAACACTGCATGATCACATTGCTTCCACGAATAAAGCAGAACAAGCATGTTATGAGAACCATACCACATAGAATCGAACACCAACCATGGTCACATCAGGTATGTTACGAAAACCATACCCACATAAACACGTACCAACTATGGTCACACAAAGTGTCATCTCACAGTACATAATGAGTTACCCACACTAATCGTCAAGATGGTGGCCCTAACCGATCATTGGACCTCATACCTACTAGAGAAAAACCAAAGGTTAACTGTTGTCCTAGATAGAGTGTTATCACATAGCTCGTCATGAGTTACCCAGTGGATCATAAGGAAGGTAACCCAAACTGACCCTCGGCCCTCACACTTACTAATGCGGAGTCAAATACCTTTCGTACAGACAAGATAGATGACCTTTCCATCCCATGGCCTTCTCTCTCATCCCAAGTCTAAACAAGCCCTTGCGTTTATGAGTGAGGGATACTTATCTTTTTAGTGTGAAGTACTACCCAAGTTCTAAGTATATTGATTTAGTTATCACTTAATTATACCACTTCCGAAGGTTACCTAGTCTTACCTCTTCTGGGCTCTGGCCCCAAACGGAAGCCACTCTTCTACTTGACAACACACAAATAACATCCAAACATCAAGGGTACAAGGAGCAACAAACAAGGTATTACAACCACTCCTTTCTCAAGAGGCAACCTAAGTCAAAACCCTCTCCAAACACTGGAGGTAACAAGGTAACAAACTGCTCCTGATAGTTCCTGACGAGGAGACACACATAACATAATCCAGTCCTTTCTCAGAAGGTGACAACGATAAAACTACTCCAACATAGGAGGCACTAACCACATAGTAAGGTCCATCCTTACAAGGAGACACGGATCCCATAATCCGCTCCTAAACTAAGGAGGTACAAACATACTCGTTCGTAGAAACTGAGTAATAATAGGTAAATACACAAGCCCCACCTAGGGAGTACAAAACAGGTTGACGTAACAAACGACAACCACTAAACGAAAAACTCAACTGGAGACTGTCAATGTAAAGACTCATTTTCCAAATGATGACAAGAATCAGATAGAAGTCAAACAAGAATTTCATCTACTTTGGATATTCTAAATGCATGTCCTCATGCTAACATTTAGGAATTCATTGCATTATATAAGCAGATACAGATTACGTCTTATTCAGACAGGGGAGAAAGTTAACATTTAATACTTAATCTCCTACTTGTCTTTCATTAATGATAAAATACTCAATTGATTCCACTAAACAAAACGTCATAATTTGAATTAATCGTTTCCACATTGCAATATAGTCATTCTTAAACAACCATTTAACTTGATCTGAAAATGTATTATTTTAATACAAAACTAATCTCCCTTAAAATCAAATGTTAAAATAAATCAATGATATAATCCAAGTTATTTATACTCCATTTCCTCAATTAAATTTAATTTATGATCACAATAAAACCATTAAACAAACACGCTCTCAAAAGATAACTACACATTCCTATTTAAAATCAATATAATAATATTAAATATTAATATTTTAAAATTATAAAATATAATAATAAAATATTAATCAAACATATTTTATTATGATAAAATATAACAATAAAATAAATATTAATATAATCATATCCTATTATTATAATATATAATAATAAAATATCTAAAATAGACATATTTTATTATTATAAATTATAATAATAAATATTTAAAATGCATTCCTGACTTTTATTATATTATTTTTTTTTTGTGTTAAACAAAACCCTCCCGAAATTTAGGGCTTGCACCCCTTTGGAACCCGCACCAAGCTAATAGAGGCGACAGCTGTGTTCATAGCTGACGCCATTGTTGGTGTCGCACAACGCCACCAACAATGGCGGCGTCTGTGAAACACAGCGCCGCGGACTGTGGTGGCCACAGAGGGAGGAGGGTGCGGCGAGCCAAGCGGCGGAATCGGCGGTGACGGTGGGGGAAAGGGTGAGGGGAGTGGGGAGGGACGCGCTAGGCATGGCTCCCTCCACCCACCTCCCATGGGGCATGGTGGGGGTTGAGCCCCCAACAGCCTCTCGAAAACATTTTTAAATTTTTAAAAACCCCAAAATTCCTGCGTTTTCAACAAAAAAACACGATTTTATGAAATATAAAATCCACCCCAAAACTAAATTCGGATTTTCAATAACAAGGTTTAAAATAACTTTTTCATAGTATAATAATTATATGCATATCTATATATGTATATACATATACCCTTAATGTATATATATATATATATATATGCATTTTTGGTAAAAAAAACCAGAATAAATTGAGAAAACCAGAATAATGAAACTTCAAGAACCATGATTTAAATTCCAAAAACATCATTTTCTTGGGAAGCCATTTTAAATTCTAAAAGAGTTTTCATGCAATTTGAAGAACACAATTTCAATTTGTCAAATTTGAATTCAAGCAACAACATTTAAAATTTCTTTCCAAAAGATCTTCAACCATTGATATTTAAATTTCATAATTTCAAAACAAGCATAATAAGCACAAGAACCTGGTTTTTTCCTTGAGTTTGAAGTAGTCCAGATGATGCCAAGCTTCCCACCTTGCATCCAAATCCAACCCCACAAATTTCCACAAACCCAATCCAAAAACCCACAAAGTTGAAGAAATATTTCCCCCACAAATTCAATTTTGCCAAAAAAACTCCAAGATCCCAAAAATTGTGAAGTAAATTCCTTTATAAGGATTTTACCCTAAAAACCTTCAACCACCATAATAACTTCTCTAAAATAGAAAATTGAAAATATCTAATTTTCAAATAATTTTAATCTTCAAATTCCAAAATATCTCATATTTTCAATTTTGAATGCAAATTCCAAATTTGACTTTCTAAACATTTTCTTTGATTTTTTTGAATTTTCAAATTTCCAATTGACTTTTTTATGCATTTTCTTTATTTCTAATTTTAAAAATTAAATCAATAACTTTAACAAAGATAAATTAACTTCTTTCAAACAAATAAATTTAATCAATTAATAAATAGATTTAATCAAAGATTAAATTATTTATTAATTAAATTAAATTAACAATAAAATAAATTATATTTCAATATAATTCCAGAACACAATAATTCACACTTAAATACATCAAGCTATTTAAATCACCCAATTCAGTTTACAATTAAATGATGAAGAGGGGAACACGATAACCGAAGCAACACAACCTGACATCACCAGACAACACACAAGACTAGGGTGACGACTAGACATAGAAACCTAGCTACTATCTCCCAATCGAATACCATTGGGTATTAGACATGCTCACACCTGTGAAACCAGGTGGAGTCGATGTCCTGTACCTGTCAACTTGCAAACTAAGTAAACCACAACATATAATATGAACAACATAAAATACACACCATGAAGAGGTAATCACGGGATCGTAGGGCACTCGCAAGCAAGTGATGCGATACCGTCCTCTTCACCAATACACTGCAAATAACTGACAATTCTAACATGCTAGTATAATTCAAAGCATAACCATCATTACTTCAAATATCCATTTTGTTCATCCAAAACATGTCATAAGATAACATCATATTAAAATACCATCACATCAAAAGATTACAATAATGTCGCTTAACAGATAGCGATAAAATAACAATCGGGTACCAAAGTCAAGGTACAAATAGAAAGTGCAACACAACAGGACAGAGCACTGTTCAACCAAAATGCAAAACGGAGGGGTATTACACTGATGGCCTCAATCACCTCTTGCATTCTCTCAATATGTGGAGGAGAGAAAAGGTTCTCATTGTATTGAAGATGGTGAGTGAATTTATTCATGTTGTTTCTTTCAAGGCCAATGTGCATCAAAGTAATAGCTTGGTTGAACCTCTCATTTCATAGTGCATAGGAGATACACATAGCATCACCAATTAGGACCACACATGGGTGAAAAAAAATCCCTCTCAAAGCATCTTCAACACTTTGTAGGTACTGTGAATGAACTAGACACTCAGTAGCCCACAAAGACCATCCAAATAGAACAAAAGTGCGTACAATATTATAAAGAAACTGCTCGAGCAGGTTGCTATTGTGAACATGCACTTGTGATAAGAAGTGCTCAACAATAACCTTGCATATGAATTCTTCCTCCACATCACTATGAATGAGAAAGAATTCTCTCAGGTGATCCACCACTAACCTACAAACATCATTGCATTCAATGCCTTCTACTACTATTAAGTCACTCTCCATGACTATCTCACTTGGCAAGCTCGACATGCTTGAAGATGTAACTAACAATGTACAAAATGAATAGCAATGAATAGGATTTATAGAGTGACAAGGTAAAATTAGAGTAGCTTGATTAAAGAAATTAATGGTGAAGTACATACAAATTCCTTCAACTTAATTAATTCAAGTAAGGTGATGTGATGAGGATCTTGTAAATTGGATTCAAGCAGTCCTCAACATTTAAAGAACTACACAAAATGATCTAGGTGGCATACCAACATTCATAGAGAAGTTAAGGTGGTGATCATTTCCAAAAAATTAGGACCACGTGGTTTTATCATATTAAGTGATGGTTGATCCTCTTGTCCTGTCAATCGGGAAACAAGATTCAATCATAACCATCCCAAAAAACAACATTTAATGAAGGAAATTGTCATAATCTCCATTCCAAGAAACATTAACTATCACAGATGATTTTTTCAAAATATCCAGTTAAGAGACATTCATTGCAAGTGATATATTTTGACCCCCCTTGCACTTTGATGCATGAGTGAGAACCAATCTAAATAATGGATCAAATTTTGTAGTTTCAATTCTTGTTTTTGTGGATGATTAATGTCTTTGTGTGGTAATTGTGAATTAGATGTTAATGTTTGTAAGAACATATTTGAGCTTTGATAGGAATTTGAACATTTCCTTTAATAATGCGCTATTCTATGATATTTGATTCATGTTATTTATAGTAAATGGTTGGAATTGCGATGAGTTGAGTAAGTAAAAGTTATTAATTTGATCTTTGAGTCATGATATTGATTTTTTCCTAGACCTTTCATTTCAGAAGTATTTATTTTAAGTATTTCTCTTTGCACTTGTGTCATGGTTATGAACAAGTGTTAGTTTTCCTTTCTTGCTTTCTAGTAAAAAGCATACCTTGAGTTTATATATATTTGAAAAATACAATATTACATTAGAAGAAGGACTTGTACCTTAATCAAAATTCAGAGGAAGATCACCAATGCAATGGTGATCTCTCCAACTATTGTAGATTTATTCATCCTTTTTGGGCGTTATAGAGTCACTTTATGTTCATTTTGTAATGGAAAAATTTGTTCACTAATAGATTTCTAGTGACTCTACTGGGGATTGAATTAAGGAATTTTATTTTTATAAAGTAGAATCTTTGATTTCTCAAGACATATTTTGTAGACTATTATAAGTTACCTTTATATGACAAATAAAGATGGTGTTAGCACATGAAGGAATCTTTCATGTGTTATAGCTAGGGTTAGATTTGGTTACTTCATAACAAGAAGACATCAACTTTTAGTTGAAAACATTCATGTGGTGGTACTGAAGAAGTGAGAAAAAGTATATGTGTGTGAGTTTTGTACTTGAAGAAGAAGAAGAGCTCGCACAATGCCTACCAAGACTCATGGTAGAAAGGTTACCAGTAATTAGAATTGTTCATTATCCTAATCCAACACCCTAGCCAAACTGGAACCAAAGCCCACCACTAGCCTGAAGAGTGCCACCACAAAATTAATCAAACTTAAAATTATCTCCTTCAAGATTGGTGACTCTATTTGAAAAATAACCCATACATCCGAGTTGCAATTAATTTTGATGGCCTCTTCATCATCGTGACCATGGGGAACCAATTTTGGTCCTTTAGAATTATCAAGTTATCCCCTGCTTCTCAAAGGATCTAGGGAACAATTCCCTATGTTCATCAAAGAAAATACAAAAGACCCCAAAGATCATTTACATGCCTTTGCCACTTCTTCCAGCTCCTTTGGAATTGTTGAAGAAAATGTAGTCAATCACCTTTTTGTTGCATTTTTTGAAGCTGGTGAAATAAGATAGTTCATGCAACTCACAAAGGGAAGCATCACAAACTCAAATACTCTCAAAGATAGATTTCTTGAGAGATTTAGGATTATGTTCAATATAGGAGGTCACCTGAAGAATCTTTTTGATATTAAGAGGAATGAGAATGAAAGTGCTTGGAGATTTATTGAAATATTCATCAAGGCTTTAAATCAAATACCACATTCAAGTAGGCTCAGTGAAATTAATCTAGAAGCCACTCTTATGCATGTCTACGCCCCCAAAAAATAATTTTATCTTGAGAAGAAGAGATGTATTTGACTTCGAGGTAGTAAAAATTGAAGCTATGAGAATTGGCGAAGAATTGGTGAGGCACTTTGAACACTTGGGTGGTGGAATTGTTTCCATTTTTAGTATTCTTACAAGGGAAGTTCTTAGTGTTTTGAGTAATGATGAATTACCCCAAGTTGACCCTTTGAATCTGATTCCACACAGCTACTGAGAATTTTTGTAACTCACACGACAAGAGATGCAAGTGAAGTTTAACTTTTAGGACCAAAGAATGAGAATTTTGATGATGATGATGATGATGACGATGAGTTCTATGGTCATGATAATGCATGTTATGATGATACAATTTGAGAAGACATCGCAAGGATGCCCAGTCTTGATTCTTTAGTAATCTCAACTACTCAAGATAGGATAGAGATTCAAGAAAATGATTTCATAAAGCCCAACGTTTCAAAGATTCTTGCCTTGGAGATAGAAAAGAAAGAAGAAGAACTTTATTCAGAGAGTGATACACAAAAGATGGAAGTGAGAAAATATAAATATGTGTTGACAAGAATTGCACAAGAGGATAGTCAAAAGTTCACATTGAATTACAAATTTCGAAAAAGTCCATGTTCATCTACAATCTGAGAAATAAAGTGAAAGATTCCAAAGATACATGTGATTCCTGTTGATGGTTAAAATGACACAAACAACATTAGAACATAATATTTCTACTCTATTTCTCCTGAAAAAGAAAGACTACATGTAGTGGCCTAACTCCCAAGGTCCTGGTAGTTGGTTCTCAACTGTTTGATGTCACTCAATTGGTCCATGCAACTGTAATATTCAAGGGGCCTGTGCTGGTAACAAAGGATTCAAGCTATGACTCTCTTTGTCAAAATAGTTCCTGTAAATCAATGGGTTTAAAATAAAAGAAAAAGAGAGATCCAGGGGGTAAATCAGTAAGTATGAATTAAATTTATCTAATATCCAGACATATACTTTTAACAATGAATTTTTTCTTAACCGATCACAAAAACCATAGCATGACACAACCCACAATATAACTATACCATCGTATACATCTTAGGTGCTTAATTCAATTCCTCTATTCACCTATCACAAGTATTTCCAAGATTTCAAAACAACACACATTCATTCATCATTAAAACTATAGATCAATAGACTTCAATAACTTTAATTCAATGACAATTTAACAAGATAATCTTTAAACCTGGTTTCTTCTAATGACTTTCATCACATAAGAAACTATCATGCTTCAGCACAATCACTGGCATTCAAGTGGATTATAACTCATTAACCTTATCAAATGACACAATTCAATGCAAACTCCATATTTCGTAAACCTACAATTCTATTAACTGTAAACAAGATCTGGTACAATGTATCTCTGCAAAAACGCTCTATAAAAATTCTATCTCCTAGCACTAGGGAAGCCAATCCAATTCTCAATTAGCCGACCCTTACAATGTAACACTCATCTGGTATTTATAGAATACAAAAAGAAGTTCGAACTTTACTTCTATCTTAGGCTTTCCACCTTTTTAGGAACAATCAACTTTCTTGGAAACTCAGATCAACTTTGATCTTGAGTTCTTACATTATACATTCAGTTTGATCTAACAATAGAAGATAGAAATAGAAGAAAAGAAGATCATGCATCCTTAAGACTGTCAGTGCCACATGCATGCAACATGCAAGGAAGAAGATCATCATGCGTCATGCATGGAAGAAGAATATCATGCATGCAATATTTTATGCATGTGAAGCTGGATCCGCTATGAACTAATCATAACTGGTGAAGAATTATTGTAGCATATCCATATCTGGCCCATCAATCCAGTCATCTTCAAATTTGATGCGATCCAACTCAACTGCAGCAAATTCTTTCATGCTTTTTACCTTGACCAACTCTCTCCCTGCAGCTTTTATTTCTTCCTTGACTTCTACAAGCCGATCTATCACTAAGTCTTCTCCATCATCTTTCTCCTGCATGAGTCCTTGGAATCTTTCATTCCATTTCTCTCTAACCTGACTTAATAGCATGCCATATTTAGTCATTACATTCACATCTACTACTATAGCCATAACAGCTTCCAACTCCTCCAACTGCTCAGTTAAATTATTAACTGCTTCCTGAATTTCATCCTTATGCTTGCTCAAAAAGCCAGTCCTAAACTTAAGGATACGAGAAGTCTTTTCTACAAAATCTTTATTATCATCTTCGAGTATAGATTCTTCTAGAAGAGTAGTTAGAGGCAATGTATTTATCTTCTCTAACTTTTCACTATACTCTTTGTACTCTTCTTCTAACTTCTCAAATGCCTCAATATATTGATGCATCTCTTTTATTACTCCTTCCGCCTCCTTATAGGTTTCAAATCCTTTTTCCAAAACCTCACCTACCTCCTGGTTCACTTTGTCTATCCATTTGTCAACCATCTCTGCCTTACCTCTAACCTGCACCAAATCATCAACCTCCTTTTTGCTTAGCAAAACAGGAGTCTCAATTGCTACAACCTGTTGTGACCTTGGAGAGGAGACCCTCTTCAAGAATGAATGTAACTGATCCAATTGAGCCTTAAGCTCATCTTTCTTTTGTTTTTCCTTAACCATCCTTGATTTTGTCGTTGAAGCCACCACATCAATTAGATTCATTTGTTGATTTCTAGTGGGTCTTCCCAAGTTAATCGTACTCAATTGATAGTCTATGAGCTGCATATCCCCTACCTCCTTTTCAATCATAGGCATGGCACATTCAACAACTATCTCCCCTTTATCTTTGAGTCTGGTAGAATACAAAACTTTAGCCCTCTTCTTAGGCCTTTCCTATTCAATCTCCTACATCATGTCCTCCCAATTAGGAGGTTGCGGAAGTGTTCTAGCTCTCTTCTGCAAATCTAATTTCAACCATGTAGGAGCACCAGGAGTCATCATTATGGAAGAGGAAGCAGCAACGATAGAGGATGGCTGAATATCTACCTCAGGTTGAGAATCAACCTTTGCCTTTTCTTGGTTCTCCTGCAGCACATGCATCTGTACCAACTTCTCAGCCTCTTCTCTATCTCTTTGTTCCTGTATTTTCCTGTCTTCTTCTTCCTTTCTCAATCTCTCCTTTTCCATCTGATCCTTCTCTAACTTTTCTTTCTCTAAGGCCTCTCTTTCCAACCGTTCTGCCTCTAAAGCTTTAAGTTTTGCAGCTTCGGCCTCTTCTTCTTTTTGCTTCCTTTTAGTTTCTTCCTTTTCTATCCTTTCCATTTCCAAGGCTATGAGTTTCTCTGCCTTTTCCCTTTCTTCCTCAGCTTGCTATTTCTTTACTAGCTCTTTAGCCTCTTTTTCTTTTCTTAGAGCTTCAGCTTCTTGTTCTTTCTGTCGAGCCTCCTCTGCAAGCTTCAATCTAGCAACCAGGGCTTCCTTTTCTCTTCAGTTTCTTGCTTTCTCCTCCTTGAGATCATGGATCTGTATCAGTTCTAGCTTGTCATTTTCTGCCTTGACCTTGATCTCATGCTCTCGTTGCCTCATTTTCTCCTCCATTGTATCAGTCGCTATCCTTGTTTCAACTTCTTTTACCTTTGATTGCTGCTGTTGAAGTAGAGCATCAACTTGTAACTTTGCCTCCATTTCCTTTTGTTTCTCTGCAATAGCCCTTGCATCAGATTCTCTGGAAGCATCTTCAAATTGTTTCCATTATTCTTCATGTGTAAGAATCTGCTCAACAGTATAATCTAGAGGTACATTTTCTTGCAAGTTCTTCTCTGACAGAGTTTCATCCGAGTTTGTCTCAATTTCTACCAATTCTTCCTCCACTTCTTTTCCTTTAGTAGCTTCAGCCATGGCATAAAGTACTCCTTGAACTTCTTTACTTTTCTTTCTTGTGAGTGGGGCTTGTGCAGATGACTCACCCAATGCGGGCATAGGAACAATAGATTCAATTGGAACATCTCCCTCAGGTGTCTCTTCTTCTTCATCAACTACCTCCAACTCTATTTCTTCAACATCAGGAGGAAAGAATTCTATTGGTTACTTGGAAGGTGCCTTTCTTTTAATCCTCTTATACCCTTTACCTTTCTTGAGGATTGGTCCCTGAGGAGCTTGAGTTCTCATCATCAACCATTGCACACTTCTATCCAAGACTGTTCTTCCCAGTTTCTTAATGTCAATCGTTTCTTCTTCATTCTAGTCTATTGGATCTAAGTTTTTGGTGCCAATATTCAAAGCTCCATATGAGGGATCTAATACCATTCCATCATCCACCAAAGTGTCAGGAATATTATCTTTAATACCCAGCTCTACCATAAGTGAGACTAGTAACCTCTCATAATTCTTCTTCCTTAAGTCATATTCATCCTGCCTATCACACCAAAAATCCTCCAACAAATTAAAATGTCTAGTAAACACTGAAGGTAATAAAGCATACATCTTCTTCTTTGGATCAAAATACTTATGAGTTGTATACAATCCCAATTTTAATTGTATCAACTCATTACAAACCACCTTAGCTGCCTTCAAGTGTTGACAACCATATTCCCCCAGTGTCATAGGAAACTTATGGCATCTTGTCTTGTGCTTCATCCCAAATCTAGCATTAACTCCAATGGCTTGATATAAAAATTCCATAAGCACTATTCTATTACTGCAGCATCTTGGAAGTAAATGGGGATGACCTTCAAACCCAAACAATCTGAAGTATGTAAATTTGGGTTATTGGATGTACCAACTTCCCCATTCAGAAATGAATGCCATAGCTTCTTGGCTCAACCTGTATCCTGCATCTCCACTCAACTGGTTGATAACCACATATAAAAAGGCATCATTGACTCTCTTGAAGTGAGTCTCATCAACCTGAAGGGATAATTGATCGTAGTGTTCCCACACCTTCCTTTGTCCATCCAAGACTCCCATTATACCTACTCTGTTTAATCTTGGGAAAATCCCCATTCTTGCCATAGCATAGACCACATATGAAGTCATGAAGAAATACTTGGTCTGTCTGACCCTTGTGAGCTGATCATTTATGGCATCAGAAACAATCATTGACCAATCAAATTGATAATCACCTTGAAAGATCACTTGAATAAAATGAAACATCCATTCCTTGAAATGGAAGGCATCCCTCTTCCCAAACACTCTGGATATCATCAATATCAAATCAGATATCTCCTTCTTGAAGTCTGCCCTCTTTGGCTGGTCTACCAATTTGCTTAAAGACTTCTTCTTGGTGCTTAACCATCTTTTGTTTAAATGAGACTTATTGGAGTCTTTATGCTTACTGTATTTCTCCAATGCCTCAACCTCAATTAATTGCACTAAATTCTTGGGATCAGGAACATTGAATATGCTTTGGAACATCTGCAGAGTAAGATCTATAATCACATTATTCTGTGAATCCATGCATAATCTTGTAGCTGGATTATAAGTACTGGCCACTGTACATATCAACTCCGGACACTGAACTGACAAAGGAAACACAGTGATATGTGCAAGACCAGAGTCAACAATCCTTTGAGTTCTCCTTGTCAAGTTTTCCCTTTCTGCAAAGGTCTCTTCATGTAATTCTTCAAAACTATACTGGCCCAGATTAGTATCTATGATATCTGACCAGTCTGATTCCACCTTGCTCACCTTCACCACCGGATTCCTATGATCATACCTTAATGTATAAGGTAATTGTTCTGGTTTCACCTTCTTGATTTTCGGTGCTGTCTTTGATGTTCCAACCAGTTGATTCCTTCGAGCAGCCTCTCCTGACGTTCCTGACATCTCTCAAATCTCCTGCAAGCAAACCTCTAATTAGACCTTCAAATAAATCATTACAAAACATGTTTTAAAAACATACCTCTTACATATACATTGGAGTCGGAACTAGATAGAAGCTCAAAACAAGTGCTTTTACAAAACTGGTGGACTCGGAGCAAAAACCAATATAGGAACTTCACCTAGTAACAAACGGGCTCGGAGTTGGAGTCAGGGAAGTTATCGGAACTGGGATCGGAATGAAAAAGGGATTTGGTTTTTCTTCAAACTCTCTTCTTTTCATATTCTATTTCCATTCCGCCTCCACCTCCGATTTGGTTATCATTACTTTGACAAAAGACTCCCCACTATATGCAGAGCCAGACATGGGATGAAAACGGAACTGATAACCTTTACAAACAAAATTCTTAAGTTCAAGATCAGTTCTGATCCTGCCTCCACTAATTATCACATACTTCAAGAAAACCTTTTAGAACTCGGAATCAAAAATGAGATAACAATGGAATTGATAACTTTGGTAAAAACAAAACTCTTATGCCCATACCCATTCCAATCCTGCCTCCGCCTATGCTAATCATGACATCATCAAATTTATTCATTTTCATCATAACTTCATGATTAAACCTAGGTCGCCATAAAATGGAAAAGGAGCTTAAAAACTCTACCCTCATATGACCGTGGGGAACAATTGTATTTTAGAGCCATTTATTTAAATCTTATTTAAAGTAATTGCAAAGACCGACGAAACCCTAATCTAACAAACTTAATAAAACTAGGGCACGAGTTTTAAAAACCTGCCATTCTACCAAACGACGAAACCCTAAATTGAACAATAAATCTAATCTACCTTAACTCAGTGTAAAATCTCTAACCTACCTCACTGTAAATTCTTAATCTAACTCACGCCATAATAAAAACCTTTAATCTAATCTAATCTACTGCAAATTGAAAACGACACGACGCAATCATGATTAAGACATGAAAGCGACAATGCCCAAAAATAGAAAGAAATGAAATGATAAAACAAGACAACGAAGATTAAAGCAAAACAAAACAAGCCAAAACAAGAACTTGCTCATTCAATCACATTGATAATCATAAAATTGCTTTAAAACACAATGATTGATCACGCGAACAGATACAAAGCAAAACACAACAAGGAAATAAACAACGAACAACAAAGATAAAAGACCTACCTCAAATGCAAACAAAAGCCACGCTAACTTTCTGAATCGATTCGCACACAATATCCCTTCTCTATCTCAATCAATTTGCTCAAACAAACTCTGCTATTGCTCTTCGCGCTCTCAGACTTGTGATAATAACAATAATGATCAGCTTTAACCTTTAATAAAGAAAAATATGTGAATTTCTACCTACATCGGCAACCACCATTAATGCATCAAAACGCAGTAAAGGCGGAGTCGGAACTGTAAGAGAACAAACACTGGTCTGCAGTGCAACGTCAGTCAAAAAGTCAACGACAAAAATTGGTGGGGTCAGAACTAAAATGGAAACAGGATCTTAAAATCATAAAATTTCCAAACCTTATCCCCATTCCGACTCCGGGTCCGACAACTAAAAACAAAATAAAAACAAAAACAAAAAGTTAAGTAAAAGACCAACCTAATAAAACAAAACACAAAAAAACCGAGACAAACAAACACTAAAAATGGAGTGGAGGCGGGATCGCAATTGAATTTGATTTTTCAAATTTTGATAACAACCATCCCAATTCCCACTCTGGCTCCGCTTCCGCCAAAGAGCAAAAAAAAAGGCAAAGAAAAGACTGTCGAGATAGAACCAAAAAAAACAAGCCTTGAAAGAACTTTCAGAACCTGATTCATCTCCGGTTCCGACCCCGACAGAGAAATCAAAGAAAAACAAAATATTGGCAAAACTAGACTCCAAACTTTGTTCAAAAAACAACTAAGTACAAAAAACACAAAGGGGGACCCATTTTGACCAAGGCAAAAGATGGGGTGGTTATGCAATGCATAACAATTCCTAGGTCCTGAAAAAATTTATTTTGACTGATGGAATGACTATACTTAATCAAGGGAATCAGACGTTTTGCTTTTCATCCACCAAATGGTGTTTGAGTATCTCTATTGCCATTACATAGAGGACCTCTCTAAAGGTCAAGTTGTCTAGTGAAATGATAAAGGAAATGACTTGGAACCTTTTTTATTTAGTGGCTCATTCAAATGTTTAAAGGAGAAATGACGTCTCTTTATCATGCAATTCTTTTCACTTTCTAGTTAATGTTTCAAAAGGTGCCTTCAGAGTGTGGTTGTGTTGGTCTTAACTATTAGGGGTTGTATTTTTCTCATCCTATTAATGGATATGTATAATAGTTCCTTTTCCTTTTGATGATGGTAGGTGACTCCTACCATTGTAAATAGGTTTCTTTTTCTTTCATTTTTGGTGTGTGGTCCCATTTTTGTTGTGTTTGATCCTTTTATTTTAAATCTCGACTCTATTGCCTAATGGATAAGAAACTGGTATTTCTAAATTTTAAGTTTGGGCTCATGTCTTTGTCCTTAGTAGTCCTTGTCCCTAGTCAGAGCTAGCTATTACCATCAATTTTAGCCCTAACCCCCTCCTTACAAAATTATTTTCAAATACTTATAAATTAGAGAGGTGCATTTGTCAGTCTTTAACTAAGTTTTTGAACTTGTGTCAGCTCTCGACTCATTTCTCAAACCTATGTGTTTCCTGATGATATTTACTTTGAAAACTTCATGAGCCTATTTGAGGGAGCCAAGAGATTGTAAAGGCATGTTGTAATCGAGAATCAAATAGGAAAAATGATGAAGGTTGGCAAAAATTTGTAAAAAAATTAAACCTCTGTCGGTCCCAATATGGTTTTCAAAACTTTATTTTCATCAGTACTATAAATTAAATTGTGATTATCTTCTTAAGTGCCTTACATAAAGACTAATGAGAAAAAATTAAATGATAAGTTCGTTCTTTAGGATGCTAAATAAGTATGTTTATTTAACATTGGTGGACTTTGACACTTTTTCAAAACTTATTTAGAAGCATTTAGCAGTAAATTTTGAGCTTAAATGTGTTTCATTTATGAGGATGAAATTACAAGAAATGAAGAATGTTTACAAGAAAATTCAATTTTTCATACATACCTCACATGATAACATAATTAAAAGTTGCAAAAAATTAAAATAAAATAGATAGTATCTCCATGACAAAGAGTAATTGAAAATCCATATATATACATATGTGTGTGTGTGTGTATTGATAAGATTTCATGTTACATTACCAAAAAATGGGGTGATTTCATAACAAGGGTTTTCAGACACAAAGGGTGAATATGATGAGTCTGATGGCCTCGATCACCTCTTTTATTCGCTCAATATATGCAAGATAAAAGGTTATCATTGTATTCAACATAATGATAAAATGTCTCCATGTTGTTTCTTTCAAGGCCAATGCACATCAGAGTAACAACTTGGCCAACCCTCTCATTTTGCAATGCATAGGAGATACAAATAATGTCACCAATTAGGCCCACGAATGGGTGAACAAAAATCCCTCTCAGATCATCTTCAACACTCTATAGGTACCATGGAAAAACTAGACACTCAACAACTTGCAAAGACCATCTAAACAGATGAAAAGGATATACAATATTATACTTGTAAAATGCTTGAGCAGGTTGGCATTGTAAACATGCACTTGCGACATGAAGTTCTCAACAATCACCTTCTAGATGAATTCTTCCTCCACATCACTGTGGATGAGAAAGACTTCCCTTAGTTGATCCAACACCAACTTATGAACAACACTACATTCAACACCTTCTACTACTATAAATTTACTCTCCATGACTATCTCACTCGATGAGATCGACATGCTTGAATATGTAACTAACATTGTGAAAAATGAATAGCGGTGTAGGATTTATAGAGTGATAGGGGAAAATTGGTGAAGCTTGTTTGGAGAAATTAATGTTGAATTACATAAAAATTGCTTCAAATTAATTAATTCAAGTAAGACAATGCGATGGAGATCTTGTAAATTGGATTCAAGCGGTTCTCAACATTTAAAGAATTGCATAGAATGATCTAGGTGACAAACTAATAGTCATAGTGAAGTTAAGATGGTGATCATTTCGCACGAGGTAAGAACAAATGATTTTCTCATATTAAGTGATCAATGGTTCATCCTCCTATCCTATCAACTGGGAAATGAGATGCAATCATAACCATCCCCAAAAAATCAATTAATGAAGAAAATTATCATAATCTAACAAAGTTATTCAATTTCCAGCCAACTTTATTCGACTAGAAACAGTTAATAGGTAAGAAGCCATTCCAAGAAACCTTAATTGTTATAGATGAAAATGTTTAAATATTCAATTAAGAGACATTTCAAGGGTCTGAAATTTTGATCCCCCTTGCACTTTGATGCATGAGTGAGAATCGATCTAAATAAAGGATCAAATTTTATAGTTTCAATTAATTTTTTCTGTGGATGATTATTGTCTTTATGCAATAACTATAATTAGATGTTAATGTTTGTGAAAAAGTCTTTGAGCTTTGACAAGCACTTGAACATTCCTTTTCCTTTGAGAATACATTGTTTTGTGAAATTTTATTTGTGATATTTATAGTAAATGGTTGGAATTGTGTTGAGTCGGTTCAACAAACATTAGTAATATGATATTGATTGTTTTCTAGTCCTTTCATTTCAATAGTAGTTATTTTAAGCATCGCTCTTCACACTTGTGTCATGGTTATGAACAAGTGTTAGTTTGTCTTTCCTTCTTTATGGTAAAAAGTATATCTTGAGTTTATATATATTTAAAAAATACAAAATTACATCAGAAGAGGGAGATGTACCTCAATCAAAATTTATAGGAAGATCATCAATGCAATGGTGGTATCTCCAATTGTTGTAGATTGATTCGTCTTTCTTGGGTGTTATATAGTCACTTTATGTTCATTTTGTAAAGGAAAAATTTACTCACTAACACATATTAACTCCAAAAATTATATTTAAAAAAATTAGTTTTTTTCCTTCCATTTGGCATTTGCATACATGAATAATTTTAACTCTTATCCATAGGGTTGAATGCATAATTTCTTTGAATGATTCTAATATTAATCATAATATCATTAATAGAATAATATATTTCATCATTTCATTCTATATTGAAAGCAGACTATATATACACACTTGAAGAATCATGAATTAGTACATCATAAGATTCTATTTCAAATCATAATACCATATTAATCTAAAGGAAATATGATGGAAACAAAAACCAATGTCAAATAACATACTCAAAAATTCTCAAAGGCTAAACAGAGAGAAACCATTTAATTCAAATCAGAAAACTTCTTTCTTTCACATTAAAACAATTGCATATTTATTCAATACAATTTAAGATTCAAATCTTCACAAGAAATGGACTTTCTTGACTCTTCCTGTAGCTTCTTTTTTTTGCCCCAAAGCTCTCCTTGTTGTTGTTGAAAATTTCACACTTGTCCTTCAAAATATTTTCACCTCTCACACACCGGTGCCTTATCTTCTCTTCACTGGTGCTACTCAAATATGCAAAACAAAATTTTAGTAGATGGTCAATGCTCCCCTCAAGATTCGTGACTTGGCTTAACCACCTCTCGTGAATCCATTAACTCTGGCAGTTGTATTAGGCATTAAAAGGTTGACCATTTGGTGCAATGAAAACCACGAGACACACAAGTGGTATCAGAGCCAAAGGTGTTGGGTTAAAATACCCTCGGGTAAAACTAAGGGGGAGATTGTTGGCAAATGGTTAGCGCTCCCCTCAGGATTCGTGACATGGCTTAATGGCCTCCCATGAATCTGTTAACTCTAGTGGTTGTATCGGGCATTAAAAGGTTGATTTTTTGGTGCAACGACAATCGTGGGGCCAAAAAAAAACCCCCAATGATACCTCTACAGAGGCATCTTTCTCTTTCCCATTTCTCACAAACTTCTTCCCATGTTTTTCCTCAAAAACCCCCAAAAAATGCATTGAAAATCATCCATAATTGCCCCGGAATGGGCTCCCAAATCTCTCCCAAAAATAACTTTGTATATGCTATTTATTTAGCCTTAAATGAGGCATTTAAACTTCCAAAAACTCCTTTGAATATTGCATTTACTCAAGGAGCATTTTTTTCTATTATGAGAATTTTAAAAATTTAGAAATCTTGATTTTCAGCGTCTTTTATGCTCCAAATGCCCCCATATGATTTATGCAATAGATAAAAAAATAAATATGAAATAAAAACTAATATTTTACTTCCATGGCCTCCATAATACCTTTCTAAAATAAAATCATTTACAATTGGTGCTTTGAAAGTGTAGAACCGAGTGCTCATAGGCGAAAAAATGAAAGTTATTTGATTCGCACAAAAATTGGCATGCAAGCTTGGAATGGTATCCCATGGACCCCTACAAAAGGATTTTTCCCAAACCTTCACAAATTTTAAAATTATAAACTTTTTAAAAATTGCTGACATTATTTTAACCAACTTTTGACATTAAAATCTTCCAAACTAGAAAATTTATGACTTTTATTCTTTTTGCAAATTCTACATGCCACCTCCATGAAGACCCCTACCAAAGTATTCTAATCCAATCCTTATGAGTTCCAAAAATAATTTTTGAAAACTTCATGTAGAGCCTTAAAACAACGATTTCATAAAATTGACTTTATTCAAATTTGAACACACCAAGAGCTTTTCCAAAGCTGAGAGATGTCAAATGAACCCCAAAATACACCAAAACTAGATTCTAACCTGAAGCTTATTTTTGGTTGATGTTGATTGCCAATCTGTCTGGATGCTCCAGCATTAGACATGGTGGGTAGGAAAAAAAATTGTGAGTAGAACTCACAAAATAGAGTGGAATAGTAGGACTACTCTTTCAGGTTGTGGACAACCTGTAGTGAACTCCATCATAGATTTAGACAAAAATAATTTCTTCCTCCGCTTCTTCCAGCACTTAGTTAGGATACTTTTCATTCTCCTCCACCAAGTGTGCACTTTATTCATCCTCCTTTTCATGGACTCACATCCACCATAGACCATCCTCCTTCACCATATCTCTTGTTTCCTCCTTTCCTTCTTTGTGGGATCCAACCCATCATAAACTGACCACCTCCACCAAGTTCCTTGTGCACCATCATCTAAAACCTCTATGCACAAACATGCAACATTTATATACCCATTCACAACTACAACTTCATTTTCCACTATTGAAAACTCTTGTTTAAATGGTAAATAGTCATCACCTCTAAACTTAAAATCAAAATTTACCTTATCTTTTTTTTCTATTATACCTTCTTCTGCTTCTTCTTTTGCCTTGTCTTCAATGCAACTTGTTTCTCTGTTGGTGCCTGTAAAAAGACACTCTAATGCTGCAAACTAATTTTCTACACTCAAAACAATGTTAGAATAATAATATTGTGACTCATCATCCACCTTCAGCAACAAGTAATCGAGTTATTCTATTAAGGAATCTTCACCTTCATCATTCTCAAACAAGGAATCATCAGTAAATTCCAACTACACATTAACATCCTGTTCATCATTCTCTACCATCTCCAACACATCTACTGCTACAACTTCATCTTTATTCTCATAATAAAAGGAATATAAATTAGAAATTACCTCATTATCTTTGGCTACAACCTTTGTGTTAGCTGAAATTTTCTCATTCCACTCTCTTTTGATTGCTTCCAATTGCATTAAAAAACCATCCTCTTCCTCACCAACCCACTTGCCAAACATAGGACCACCCATGTTGACAATTTCTGATTGCAAAATTTCTTCATCCACCTCACACAATGCACTCCATTCACATGTTATTGTTGCAACTTTCACCTCCTTATCTTCTTCATTTGTGTGGGATGCTCCCACATATTCTTCCTTGCATTCAACCCCTACCAAAGGGCTGCAACAATATCTTTTGCTGACCTCCTCTTCACTTTCCTATTTCATGAGAATATTATTCTTCCCGTATCTCTCTTCCCACATTCTCATTTCCTCTTCAATCTTCCTTTCCAATATATTTACTTCATCATGAAGGTTTTCAAATTCTTCATGATGTTTCCTATTTTCCACTTCTTCCAAATATTTTTCCCTAAACAAAATTCTTATCGGTCTCCTCATGACCCATCCCATCCTCTCAAGTATATATTGCCTCATTCTCGACAATCTATCTACACACCACACACACTCCACCCCCAAGTCTTGGCATAGACTACCTCATGTTCAATGCTTTGCCTATGCACTTAGAACCTTTGGCTCTGATATCATAGATACAAACAAAAACCAATGCCAAATAACATACTAAATTTTTTACAAATGTTAAACAAAGATAAACCATTTAATTCAAATAAAAAAACTTCTTTCTTTCACATTGAAAAAACTACAAATTTATTCAATACAGTTTAAGATTCAAATCTTCACAAAAAATGGACTTTCTTGACTCTCCCTATAGCTTCTTCTTGCTGCTCCAAAACTCTCCTTATTGTTGTTCGAACTTTCACACAAATTCAAAATCTTTGCACCTCTCACACATTAGTGCCTTATATTCTCTTTATTGGTGTTGCTCAAATCTGCAACATAAAACCCCCAACGATACCTCTATAGAGGCATATTTCTCCTTTGCATTCCTCACAAACTTCTTTCCACGTTTTTCCTAAAAAACCCTCAAAAAAAGCATTAAAAATCATCCATTATTGCCCCAGAATGGGCTCCCAACTCTCTCCCAAGAATACCTCAGCATATGCTATGTTTATTCAGCCTTAAATGAGGCATTTAAACTTCAGAAACTCCTCAAAATTCTGCCTTTACTCGAGGCATTTTTCTCTATTATGAAATTTTTTTTAAAAAAAAAATCTTGATTTTCAACCTCTTTTATGTTCCAAATGCCCCCATATGATTTATGCAATAGATAAACAATTAAATATGAAATAAAAACTGATATTTGACTTCCATGGCCTCCATAACATCTTTCCAAAATAAAATTATTTACAATTGGTGCTTTGGAAGTGCAGAATCAGACGCTAGCAGGAGAAAAATGAAAGTTACTTGATTCACACAAAAATTGGTGTGCAAGCATGGAATGGTATCCCATGGATCCCTGCAAAAGGATTTCACCCAAACCTTCATAGATTTTAAAAAAAAAAAAATTAAAAAAATTGCTCATTATTTTAACCAACTTTTGGCATTAAAATCTCCTAAACTAGAAAATGTATGACTTTGATTCATTTTGCGAATTTTGAGTGCCACTACCAAATTATTCTACTCCAATCCTTACCAGTTTTCTAGAAATAATTTTTGAAATATTTCTACAGAGCCTTAAAATAATGATTTGATAAAATTGACTTTATTCAAATTTGAACATACCAAGAGCTTTTTCAAAGCCGAGAGATGTCAAATGAACCCCAAAACACACAAAAAATGGATTCAAACTTGAAGCTTGTTTTTGGTTGATGTTGATTGCCAATCTGTTTGGATGCTCTGCATCAAAATAAATGAAAGGAAAAACATATGGTAATACCAATCCAAATGTGATAGTTTACTCAAGTTTTTAGAGGTACTTCATCGTTCTAATATGACATTATCTATAGAGTGACACTAGTTCTCAACTATAAATTCCTAAACAATGTAACAATGAAGTTTTTCAACATCACAATAACGAAGAGAAATTTACACTCTCTCCAAATCATTGCCATCAATCCCAAATCCCCAATGGTTATCAAGACCACTTAAAAATGTGAGACCCAAAAGTGTACCCCTCTATACTAGGACATAATTGATTGTCTAGTCATAAAAATTGCACTAAACAATATGGGAAAATACAAGACCAATACTTATACAATACATATAATAATCATACAACTTATATGTTAGTGTAAATAGTATATTTACATATCTAGTTAGGATATCATCTTTCTAGGATTGAACTATTCACAATTAGTTTAAGTTTACTTATTTTTTAATTTTTTTGTCTTACATCATGTGGTTGATAAATGTGTCATCGTTTGAGACACCTACTAATCCATACCACTTTTTCACACACTTGTCAAGTGAGCTCACAAGTGTTCACCTTTGGTAGGGTAGTTTGAGTTTCACTCATACCTTCTCACCTCTTCATCCTTTCCTTTATATACAAACCTCTCATTTTGTATTTTCACACTCTTCTTTTATACAATAGACATACTATTGTGTTCAATTGTGTTTACTTGTGGAAGGTTATCAGTTCACACTTTCATATTCTTGGCAAATCCCAACATTTTAAACATGATGTTGAAAAGCAACATACAATAAAACCACTAATAATACACAAAGATAATGGTGATACCACCAAATAACACAAAGAGAATGGTGATAACCTCCAATAATATGAAAATAAAATGATAACTACCAATAATGATTTTAATAATGGTAATAACCATCAATAATACGCAATGAGAATGATGATAACTACCAATAATCACTTAAAGTGAACCAAATACACACACACTAGATACAATGAATTAACAATCAATGGGAAAATGGTTTGTAGATGTAGGGCATAGAGTGTCATCACAATAGTTTTAAATGTACATGGAATTGAGTAGTGCCTCTTCATATCAAATGGGAGATCCTCAATATAGTTCAAAAAATTATGATTATGTCTCACTATCATTCACAAACCCTCTCAAAGAAGTTTGATATTGGAATTGGATTATTTCTTTATTAAATTTATTTCTATTCGATCAAAATTCAATTTTAAATCTTTTTAGTTTTTATCCCTTTAATATCTTTGCATGGTTTGAATGGTAATAAGTGTCTAATCTACTCCAAAATACTAGAGCTCATCCTAACTCAAAAAAGGTAAAAAATGATCAAAAGATAAGGATATGGAAAACATGTTTAAAAACTAGGACACTTATATTTACAAGGAGACTTTTCATAACACAATATAAAAAGGTCTTTCAAATTCTAAATTTCAAATATGACATTTTTAACAAATTCAAGAACCATGCGAATTTCCATAAACACCATTTCTGAACATGAGATTCTTTTATTTTTAAAATTAATAACTTAAAATAAATAAATAATGCCCTTTAGTGCATAAAATATATTAGATCACTTATTTCAAATCACATTACAATTATAGAATTTGTTTCCATATTTCTAATGGTATTTTACATTAAAAAAGAAAAGAAAACCTACAAAATTAAATCTACCCAACAAGTTATTTAATAAAACATCAACAAAATTCAAACCTAATTCAAGGGATCCATATGGAAACGACCTAATTTGTTGCATAGAAAAATATGAATATATTTAAGTTTATGAATATAAATTAAATGAGTTGAATACCTTCAACCAAGCTAACCATCAATGATGAAGATATTTTTTTCTCGAACATGCTGCACACAATCCTTTGCCAACTTATTAAAGTTCCAATCCATAAGAAATATTTAAATAATATTTTGCAAACAAAGAGCCCATATAATAGAGGAGAGGAAAGAGAGCCTAAAATAAAAGTATACAAGTTGTATATTTGTATTTTTTTTTTTTTTAAATTATACAGACAAAGTACCAACACTCACACGCCATTATATATCATAGTTTAGATCAAATATAATGGTTAAACACACATTTTAATGAAAGTAGAATAGGTTCTCTCAAGAATATCCAATGCTACAACACTTGGTGTATATAGATTATATTATAAATGGAAGCATAAATGAAACAATTTTGTGGGCCTCACATATGTTGCAAGATTAATAACTTGATTAGGGACATGTGGTGCTCCCTTAGGGATTCTTATAAATGTAAAGGGAAAGGTTTCTCAAACATATTGAAAACCATCTAAATTATCAACTTTAATCTCATCTAACTACCTACATGAAACATGCCATTACAAATTAGCAGCAGTTCATTTCTCTTCTTGAATATATAATTTTAGCACCCAAAAAATATTTCATCCTTATAAGGAATGAAATATGTTAGAGTATCTATGGTGTGATTCTTCTATTATAAAAGTCTAGAATTGTCAGATGGAATGGTCAAGCATTAATGAAAACTAATTATATAGTGAAAAAAAGATCAAATCCATTTACTAACATCATTTAAATATAATATTGGGTTAAACAAATCGAGGAATAAGCTAACAAAAGGCCACACAACCTACTCAAACCACCAAAAAACACCATCATGTGTCTTCTCTCCATAATATTTCAAATTCAAATATATTTTTTTGGAAAAAATAGAATGGACTAAGTAGAAAATATATACATATTGAAATACATGTCTTATACAAAGGTGGGATTTCTTAAGTAATAAGCTAATTAGTGATAACCACCTCTTATTTTTCTAATCAATCATCAAATTCTTCCAACAAATATTCAATTCAAAAACTCATTATGATTCTCTCCATCCCACATTTTGTAGATCCCCACACCTCAAATAATCACCCCATTCATAACTACGTAGTTAGTAGCCCCATTTTCTCCTACACTTTTCTAAAATGCCACTCGATTTTCTCAATTAAATAGTCTTATGTGGGATTATTTTTTGTACCAACAAAAAATAATACAAGTGGAGATTATTTCCCAACAAAAAGAATCCAAGATAAAGGCTATATAGGACACCTCTTTTAAATTTAGAAGGGTGTACACTAAAAATTATTTGGTGCATCAATATTTCTATTTCCCTCATTTCATTCATTTGGCAGATATGAATCAAGAAAAAATGCATCATACAAATTTCTAGATGGGACTTTCAAAAATTTATCAAAATTATGCCTAAATTGGGCATGATTGGTTAATTTTAACAGACTAGAGGTCTGATATTTTGGGTTTACGGTTTTTGATCACTCATGAAAGATTGATTGGTCTCTTTTGAAACCCTCGCGTTATATTTTACTGTTGACTTGCTATTGAGGGTTACCGGTCACTTAAGCTATATGATTGAGCCTTTCCTTCATGCTCTTACCGACCCCTTTCACTTGACCTATCAATCTCCTTTTTTCCACCTAGGCTTAATTTTTTATGCAGCCAAGGGTTATTTCCGACTGACTCCACTAGTATATTATATTTGTTTTATGCAGCTTGGCAAGTCGTCTGATCACGAGTTTTGATTTGGATCATTCCTCACGAACCTCACAGGTTTTCCTTCTAATGTCACTTAGGTGGTGCGAGGTGTGCTAGATGCCGCCATCTGTCATATATAGAGGAGTGGGGCCTTTTATCAATGTGCCAACAGTGACAAGTGGGTGTTATTCCACCAGCGGGAATTTAATGATGACTGTCCCTCACAAGCCTCGCATGATCAAAGTAAATGTTCCAAAAGTACTGCGAGGTTTGCGAAAAGGTGACACGTGGCCTGGCTCTTTGAACAATGGGGCTAGGTGGGGCCTATTGCTTGATCACAACCTCCTATTTTCGTGGGCTATGATTGGTTGTGGTTTTTCCTAGGCGGTGATGTGAATCTTCAACAATCATTGACTCGATCTGAGTCGTTCGACTTGCTAGGTCTGTTCCACATCAATGGTTAAAATTCAAAGGGTTATTGTTCATTCGTGTGAGGAGTTTTTGTGCTCTACAACTTGTTTTCATTCATGGTGCAGGTTTTTCAATGGATTTTCTCCTGATTTCCTTGCGTGCAAGTGGTATCGTCCTGATAAATACAATGATGGTTTGTACACCTAGAATAAATTTGTGGTGGAAATATTAGCCACTAATTGTTCACATGCTCATACGAGCATTTGGGCAATTAATATTCCCTGCACCAGATTACTCTATAAATACCTGTTGAATTGCTTGTTATTATCATTGAAATTTTTGAGTTGATATGTTTGTAGGTGGTGGATTTGTTTGTAGTTTCTAAGCTACACATGTTCAATGGACAAGTCTGAGGTGCACCGAAGTGCCAAAGTAGGTGTGAGGAATTTGTAGCGCGAAAAGGAACAACCTATTCCTGATGCTCTTGAACTGAGTGCCCAAGGTGTGGACAAGCAATCTGGGCGCTGCAATTCTCCTGTTGTGCTCTCTTCGAGCTCTGGTGGTGATGGGTCTAAGACTGAATCAAATTATTGTTGCTATTTTGCAGCCATGATCGAGTTGGTGGGTGTTGAAGAAGAGGTCATTATAGTTTCACCAAAAATTGTAATGGCATCATGTTGTGTTGATGGGGTTAGTGCTGGTGTGGATAGGAAAAAGAGAGTGGTTCCGCTTCAAACTGAAGTGAGAACCAAAAGAAATCACTTGTACCAGGGTCATGTGTTGACTAAATGATTTTTGGTGCTGGTGTGTGTTGCTCATGGGTGGTGTTGTTCTAGTGGTTCATCTTGTGGAAAAGGACATGCGGGTGCGTGGCACGCTCTTTTGTTTTTTCTCCAACTGGTTACTAGGTGTAACCATTTTTTGATTCCTCGGATCGTATACTATTTTTTCTAATGATGCGGAATATTTTTTGGAATGTGAATCCGAATTTCATTTCATTTCAATGAAATTCATTTTGAAATTATCAATGGAGCCTAATGCTTGTTGCTCTCTTGTTCTATAAAGGAGATTTTATGGCTCATTGTTAGGGGTCAGATTTTTTGTATCCTAAGGTTTAGTATATGTACAGTCAGTTTGTTTATTGTAGGTTTTTGGAAGATATTAGCTGGTATGTCTTTTCCAGGGCAGGAATATTATCAAACAAGTAGGCTCTGCTTATGTAATAAAAGATATTGAAGCAATATATGAAAATCTATTAGAACAATTTCTCTCCTACTTTCATGTCACGAGTTGTGAATGATTTTATTAATGATATATTTGATTGTGTACTTCATTTTCCTGCTTTAACTTAATGAGTTAATCAAATTTATTGAAATTGAGTTACAGATTTGTGATGTTGTATTGAGGATTCCTTAAGGAGTATTGTTTTGAAAACTAAAAATCTCATAGTGTAAATCATTATGGTGATACATTTATGATATTTGGGTTATGTTTTATGTGACTCCCACCCAATGGATGAGGCACTGGATAATTTCTTTAGGATCCCTGTTTTGAGAGTATAGAGCTATAGTTCTAAGCATGGTGGTTCAAAATCTAAACAAATCTAAAATATAAAACCTTATCTCTTTGGAGATGTAAATCTTATGTTAATTTTTTAGTCTCATTTCTTTAAGATAATTGTTTTTATTCTTTGGTTTGCCACAAATAGGATAATTTCTATCTAATTGCATAGGTGGGGACTATATCTGTAAGAAGAAGTGTTCTTACTAGGTCATGAAACATTCTTATGAACACACTTAGGAAAACCCTCCTTGGTTTCACAGAGCCAGATGTGTAGGAGATCTCAATCTTTGACTAGATCTTGCTAGTTGGCCACTAACTTTGTTAGTTCTTGAATATAGAGGTTGGCTACCTCTTAGGGAATTACAAAGCCTTAGTTGGGAAAATTCAAAACACCAACAGGTGTACACTAAAAATGATTTGGTGCATCAATATTTCTATTTCACTTATTTCATTTCTTTGGCAGATATTAATCAAGGAAAATGCATTAGACAAATTTCTATATGGAATAGATACATATCAACATCAAGGATGTAAAGGTGTAGGCTAGAGTTGAGTTCCTCTAGGAGGGAGCCAAGTTTTTTAGTTCATTTCTTATTAGCCTAGAAAAATAGTTGAATAAAATGTTGTGGAGCCTTCTTATCATCCTAGATTTTCTATGATTAGTCTACAAGTGGGAAATTGTTGGTTATGGAGCTTATTGGTTTGAGAGCTTGTTTCAGAGGTGCATGAGGGTGCCCTCGATGGGTTTTTGGGTTCACATTCCCCTAGTGGAGGATTTGAATGCCACACACCTTGGAATGGGTTTGGGTGAAACAACCCCAAAAGCTAGATTATATATATTATTGTAAATTTGAACTTCTTATCATTAGGTCACAAATCTGATGGTAGAGATTATGTTATTATTTCTCACTCAAGAAGGAAATCCACTTTAATAAGGGAATTGTATTATGATTGAGTATTGTATTGTATTGTTTGAAGAGACTGTGATAGATATAAGAGGAAGTTACAATGGATGTGATGTAGGTTGTATCCCTTTATTTTTTTGTCCATAAAATAAAGGAAGGACTGGTTTTTTCTTTGTGAATGTAGCCCATATTGGGTGAACCACATATATTCATGTACTTATGTTTTATTTCCACATTATTATTTGTATTTATTTATTTGTGATCCTATTACTAACATAAATGGGAGTAAGAAGTGAAGCAAGAAAAGAGAGACATAGAAGTCTCAAAATTGATGATCTAGACCCTTGAAGGATAGGTCTCCATTATGTTATGAAAATCTATTGAGGTAGAGGATGTGAAAAGAAAGGATGTAGAGAAGTGTGCCTCATAAGAAAAAATAAATATCACTGAATTAAGCTTGGATATAGCTACTATAAAGGGGAAGAGTGTAATAAAATATACCACAATAGAATTCTACACAAAGTAAGTAGATGTGCTAAAGGCCTAGGTGGCATTATAGTAGGTCATGAAAAATGAGATAGGATCTATGAGAATGAAGTTGAGTGTGTAGGACCATGAGCTCATCATGCCCAAGATGCAAAGGGAGACACAAAATAAGACCTTAAAGGGTCTCATGGATAAATTATCTAGAGTAGAGATTCAAAGTAGCCAAATAATAAATCCACTAGCTTAAGGTCAATATTGAATAACTCAAGACCTCTTTTAGTTCACTTAAGCTTTCCTAAACCCTCCATTAGAAATACTACAAATAAATTTTACAATAGTTTTTCATAAAAAAATAATATTTATTCAAAATACTTAAAAGAAAAGATTACAAAATGGTTTCTAGATGATGTTGCCATCACACTATAAAAAATGAGAATCCACTAGGTAATCCTGCAAACCCAGGAAAAAATATCCAAAGAAATCATAAAAGTTCTAGTACACCCAATCTAACCACAACTTGATAAGCCTATCCCTCCTTTGTTCATCATCAATATACCTAAGGAGGTAATTTAATTTTTTGTACTCCAATTCATCCCATAGTGATACTTGTTGCTCATAGTGATTGTTTTCCTTGATGACATAACAGTAACTTGTGGTGTGGTTTGCACAATGGACACTCTTTGAAAGAGTTTTCAGTTAGCTTTATTCTCTACATATGGAAAACATGTTTGGCACTCATTCACATGATATATTTTGGAGGCTTGGTGCTATTCTTGTTTAGTCACAAAGATAGTGGTACTTGGCATATATATATGGGCTTATGGTTCTGTGTTTTACTCTTGCGGCTGGATTATACAATTCAATGATCAATACAAAATCAAAGGTCTTATATTGATCTTGGCAATATGTCATTTGTATTGAACTTGACATGTTAGCTTTGATAGTGGTTTGTATTTACAAGATGGTTAATTTGCACAAGGTGTATGAAGTCAACTACATTTGTTCATTGCAATGAAAGAAAGAAATAATATAATTCTTTGATAGTAATCTTTTATTCATTCTAAGAAGGATCCTCCTTGGTTCACTTTGGCATTGTGGTTTGTCAATGATGTCAAATTTTGCACAAGTGTCTTGATTTCTTCTATGGTGTTTGTTGCATACAAGGATTTTTATAAGGTGTTTGGAAAATATGCCTACTTGGATGATGTTTAAGCATGTGATAACAAGGGCTTGTGTAAGGGTTTCAACTTTATCATGACATTGTTATAGTGGCATTGTTTTTTATGGTTATTTAAATTAAGGCTTGTAAATCTTTATGCAATGGTGAAAAAGGTTTATGCAAATGTTAAATTGAAATCGAAGGTAATAGTGGTTGAAATAAAGGTTTGAAAGGGCAGTGAGATTATTGTTTCACCGACCCCATTTAGGGTTACCGAGACAACAAGGAAAGGCAACAAAAAGGTGGATTATTTTTTTGCATCGGGAATATTGTAATGCTGAGAATTTGGTGTATACGATGGAGAAGTTAGGGATTCTTGGGAAGAAGTAAATTCTTTCAAAATGTTTGACAAATGATTGTAGCTTGTGAAATGGTTGGAAGTTTTGGCCGTTTGTGCAATTGTGATATGTAATTTATTCTTTTTAGTTACTTTGTTGTTCGAAAGATAGGTATGGCTATGTCAAGCTTCACAATATTAATGATTGTATTATTTATCTATTGATTCATGCTTGGTATACTATTAGAAAATTGAAATGATAAGAAAAATTTGAAGAGAAGAGAGTTCTTTGTGCTTAGATGTTTTTTAAATATTTTTGAGAATACAAAGACGGTTTATTTTGAAACCCTAGATTGCATTGATTTTTAAAAATGGAACTTTGAATATGGCTTTAAAAGATCATTGAAAAAATACTATTACTTGTTGGTAAAAGGTAGAAAAATTTGTCTTAGTGTGTTCTGTGTGTTCTAAACTTCAAATGTTATGAAGTTGAGGAGACTTGTAAGGCATGAAGGTAGAAAAATTTCATGCACCTTAGTGAAACAGAGAAACCCTTTGTATTGTATATGTTCATTTGATCTTTGAGAAGTTGTAAGTGATCATGTGAGTGAGACAATATTGATCATTACTAGTGAGGCATTCTTGTAACTAGTGAGGTTCTTTGGTCAGTGAGGCCATTTTTTCCAGTGAGGCACTTTGTAACCAACGATGTTCATTAAGCCAGTGAGGAGATTTTATGAGTGGTTTTTCTACCTGTTGATGGTGAAAATGACACAAACAACGTTAAATAAAATATCTCTACTCTATTTCTCCTAAAAAAGAAAGACAACATATAGTAGCCTAACTCCAAAGGTCCTGGTAGTTGATTCTCAACTATTTGGTGTCACTCAATTAGTCCATGCAACTATAATATTCAAGGGGCCTTTGCTGGTAATAGGTAATGCAAGCAATGACTTATTCATGAAACTGTTCCTAATGAAAAGGGTGTTTTTAAATAAAATAAAAAGATAGACCAAGGCGTACATCAATAAAACATGAATAAAACTTATCTAATATCTAGACATATATCTTCAACAATGAATGTTCTTCCAATAGATCAAGAAAACCATAGCATGATAAAATCTACAAAATAGTTCATACTATTGCATACATCTGAGGTGCTTGATTTAACATCACAATCACACATTATAAATATTTCAAATATAAAATAACACACTCTCATTCGTTTGCCAAGATCATAGATCAATAGACTTTCAACAAATTCAATTCATAGATAATCTAATGAAATAATCCTTAAATCTGGTTTCTTCTAAGGATTTTCATCACAAAAGAAACACTTATGCTTCAGCACAATCACTGACATACAAATAGACTATAATTCATCAACTTTATCCAATAAAACTTTATTCCAACACCATATTGCATCAAAATCTATCTTTATATTCAATTGTAAATAAAGTAACAAAGTATCTCTATAAAAACTATGAAAAATTATATCTCCTACTATCAGGTGGCTAATCTTATTCTCATCAGCCAACCCTTACAATATGATACCCCAAAGGTATTTATAGATGTACAAAAATATGAAGTCCTTTCTATCTTAGGTTGATCCACCTTTTTAGGAATTTAAGTCTTCTTGGAAACTCAAATCAATTTGCTCTCTAGTTCCCATCTTGATCATTTAGTTAAACTGAAGAAAAGAAGATAGAGGAGAAAAGAAAGCCATGCACCTACAAACTACCAGTTATGCATGCAGAGGAGAAAAAGAAAACCATGCATGCATGAGATTATCAATTATGCATGCAAAGATTGCTCTGTAATGTACTCATCATAACTGGACAAGACTTGTTGAAGCATGTCCAAATCCAGCCCATCAACCTAGTTGTCTTCAAACTTGATCCTTTCTCACTCTGTAGTAGCAAATCCTCTCATGTCTTTTAGCATTGTTAACTCCCTCTTAGCAGCCCTCACTTCTTCTTTAATATCCATTAACTGATCTAACAACAAGTCTTCTCCATCATCTCCTTTTTGCATGACCTCTTTAAAACTATCATCCCATTTCTCTTTTATTTGGCTTAAAGATAGGCCCTCTTTCATCGGTATATAAACATTTATAGTAATAGCAATAATTGCTTCTAACTCTTCAAACTGATCATTCAGATCCTTGACAAAATCTTGAACTTCATTTTTATGCTTGTAGAAAAAGTCAGATCTAAACCGGGCTATGCTAGAGATCTTTTCCAATAAATATTTATTGTCCTCTTCAAGTATTGACTATTCTAGAAGAGTGGACTTTGGAAATTTATTAACCTCCTCCAGCCTCTGGCTATATCCTCTGTACTCCTCCTCTTGTTCTCCCAATACTTTGACATACTGATTCATCTCTTCTAATAATTCCTCTGTCATCTTGTGAACCTCAAAACAATTTTCCAACACCTCACCTATTTCCTGATTTAATTTATTAGTCCATCTATCCAACATCTCTGACTTACTCCTTAGCTGCACCAAATCATCCACCTCTTTCTTGCTAAGTAAAATTGGTGTCTCAATGGTGGCAACTTTTGACCTCGGAGTAGAAACAATTTTCAAGAAAGTGTGCAATTGATCTAATAGAGCCTTAAGCTCATCTTTTTTTTGATTATCCTTCATCATTATTGATTTAGTGGATGAAGCTACCACATCAATTAAGTTCATCTATTTATCTCTTGTGGGTCTCCCCAAGTTAACCGTGCCCAACTGATAATCAGTTAGTTGCATGTCCCTCACATCTTTGTCCACCATTGGTATTGCTCATTCAGCAATAATTTCTCCTCCATTAGTGAGTCTAGTGGAATGCAAGATCTTGGACTTCTTCTTGGGCCTTTCCTTTTCAATTTCCTTCATCATATCGTCCCAATTGAGAGGCTATGAGGGTGTCACTGATTTCTTTTGCAGATCCAATTTTAACCAAGTGGGAGCACTTGGAGTAGTGGTCATTATAATTGAAGAAGAAGCAATAGTATTAGTAGAGGGTTGTTGCATGTTTACTTTAGGTTGAGAACCAACTATTTTTATCTCTTGTTGTTCCTACTCAACATTTGTTTGTGCAAGCTTTCTAGCTTCCTCCCTGTACTTTTGTTCCTGTATCCTCTTATATTCTTCTTCCTTTTTCAACTTTTCTTCTTCTAATCTTTTCTTCTGAATTTCCCTGTTTCTCTCTTCCTCCAATGCCTTAAGTCTATCTGTATCTTCCTTTTCCTTTTGCAGCTACCTGGTCAGCTCCTCGACATCTTTCTCTCTTTGCACACGTTCTGATTCCTCTTTCTTTTTATAGACCTCTTCAACCAGCTTCAATTTGGCTACAAGGACTTCTCTTTTCCCTTCGTTTCTTTGCATTTTCCTCCTCTAGATCATGATTTTTTTGTACTAACTCTAGCTTATCATTTTCTTCTTTGATCTTGAGCTCCTGCTCCTTTTTCTTTTGTTGTTTTTCTATTTCATCATCTCTTCATTTGGCTTCTACTTTTTGTTGCTAGAGTAAGGCATCAGCTTGTGCGTTAGCATCAATTGTCTTTTTCTTTTCCATTTCCTTTGCATGTGCTTGAGCATATGAGGTTTTCTTAATTTTCTTCCTCAAACAGGGCCCATTGATCTTCCTCAATCAAAATATGTTCAATTTCCTCTTCTAGAGGCATCTTTTCTTTTGCATCTTTCTCTGATAAGGTCTCATCAGAATCTATTTCAACCTCATGAATCTCCAGCTCTACTCCTTTTCCCTTCAATGCCTCAACTATACCATGAAGAGTTCCTTCGGGAATCTCTCCACTTGGTTGCTTTGTAGGAGGGACTTGAGTAGATGACTCACCTACGGCTGGTGTTGAAACCACTGATCCTATTTTGGCATCCTCCTCTTGCACTCCAGGTAAATCTTGGGTAGAGGCTTCAAGCTCGATCTCTTCAATGTCAGGAGGGAAGAACTCCAAAGGCTCCTTGTAAGGCAATATCATCTTGATTCTTTTATATCCCTTCCCCTTCTTAGGAGCTGGTTCCTGAGGAGTTTTGGTTCTTATAACAGCCCAGTGGATACTCCTATCCAAGATTGGCCTCCCTATTTGCTTGATATTGATGGTCTCCTCACCATCCCAATCCACTGGATCCAAAATTTTGGTGCCAATATTTAGTGCTTCATATGATGGATCTAACACAACTCCATCATCTACTAATGTATTAGGGATGTCATATTTGATCCTGAATTCTGCCATGAGTGCAATGGGAAACCTCTCATAATTTATTTTCCTGAGGTCATACTCATCTTGAAGATCACTCCAGAAACCCTCTAACAAGTTGAAATGTTTGTCAAAAACCGAAGGCAGCAAGGCATTCATTTTCTTCTTTGGATCAAAGTGCTTTCGAGCAGTGTACAAACCTAGCTTCAAATCTATCAATTCACTGCAAATTACCTTAGCTCCCACAAGATGTGGGCAGTTGTATTCACCCAATTGCATGGGAAACTTATGACACCCTGTTTTGTGTTTTAACCCAAATCGGGCATTGACCCCTAGAGCTTGATATACAAACTCCATTAGAACCATCCTGTTGCTGCAACATCTTGGAAGTAAGTGGGGATGACCTTCAAATCCACCCAGCCTAAAATAAGTGAACTTGGGGTATCTTGAATCTCCATTAAGCTGGTTAATGATTAAATATAAGAATGCATCATTAACTCTTCTAAATTGTGTTTCTGAAACCTATAGAGATAGCTAATCATAATGATCCCATACTTTCCTTTGTCCATCAGCTTCTCCCAATATTCCCACTCTATTCAAACTTGGAAAGATGCCTCCTCTAGCTGTTGGATAGACACCATAAGAAGTCATGAAAAAGCTCTTGGTTTCACTTATTCTAGTTAATTGGTCATGACTAGTATCAGAGACAATCATTGGCCAATCAAACTTTTGTTTTCCATTAAAGATTGTTTGAATGAAGGGAAACAACCATTCCTTAAAATGAAATCTATCCCTCTTCCCAAAGGCTCTAGACAACATCATTATTAGGTCCGATACTTCTTTGTAGAATTTTGTCCTCTTTGGTTGATCATGGAGCTTGGTTAGAGACTTCTTCTCTGTTCTCAACCACTTCTTGTTCAAGTGAGCCTTGTTAGCCTCCTTATATTTTCTATATATACTTAAAGCATCTTCCTCTTTTAACTATACCACGTTCTTTGGATCAAGGACATGAAACATGTGTTGAAACATTTGAGGTATTAAATCAATAATAAAATTGTCATGTGAATCCATACATTTCCTAGTGGATGAATTATAAGCTCCTACTGCTATAATAATCAACTTCGGGCACTGGATAGCTAGAGGAAATACAGTGATGTGAGCCAGGCCAGACTCATCTATTCTTTCAATTCTCCCTATTACATCCTTAGTGAATGTTTTTGAATATAAATCCCCAAAATTGAATGAGCCTATATTGGTGTCAGTTATGTTAGACCAATCAAATTCCACTTTGCTTGCAATTACAGGAGGACCCCTATGGTTATACCTCAAGGTATAAGGTAGCTGCTCTGACTTAATATTCTTAGGTTTAGTTGCTGCCTTTGAAGTTTCTGCAGGCTGATTCATTTGGGAAGCTTCTCCTGATACTCCTGACATCTTTAGACTCCTGCAACAAAACCTCTAATTAGATCCTTGAATAAATATCACAAAATATGCTTTAAAATCTTACCCTTCATATATATATAGGGGGCAGAACCAAGAAGACAACATTCTAAACAATCTCTTTTAAAACATTGCCAAGATCAGAGCCAAAAACCATTATTGAGATTACAGTAATAACAAGTGGGACCGGAGTTGAAATTTTAATGGTAATCAAAATCAAAATCGGAATGGAAACTAATTTGGTTTCATGAAGATTTTCTAATTTCACATTCAGTTTCGGTTTCACTTCTGCCTAGGTTTTCATTATTTTGAAAGCCTGCTTCTAACTATAATCGGAGTTAGAAGTGGGATGGAAAATGGAATCGATAATTATTACAAAACTTGGTTCAAAGTCTAAATCAATTCTAATCCTGGTCTTGCTTAAAAATATCTGTGATGTCATAAGTGATTTTAACAATCAATAAATAATTTCATGATTTAAGGATTAAATCATACTAAAACGAAAGGGGCTTAAAAATAGCCTAATAAGACCATCCCCATATGACCAAGAGGTGACTGTACTATTTAGGGCTTCATATTTAAAATAGGAATGTGTCAAAACCCTAAATATAGTTGATTGCAAATAACTAGGGCACAAATTTAATCCTATTTAAATTAACTAGATCTAAAGTGAAACAAGTTTCCTAAGTAAAAACCATCATTTATCAAACCCTACTCATTGCAAAACAATAACTAACCTATGTATTTTTAAAAACTAGGGCATCACGATACAATCACGATTAAAATGTGAAAACAACTGTAAAAAAAAATAAACAAAAAGGGAAAATGAACACCAAAAAAAAAAAATAAGAAAAGCAAAATAAAATAAAAAGTAATACAAACTCACTGCAGAACAAAGAACCATGAATTCACATGAAGCCAAACAATCCAAAATGAACAGAAATGAAAAATGCGAAATACAACGAAAGAGGGAAATAAAAAACCCTACCTCGAATGCAAATAAATAAGTTAGTTCCCTGAAGTAATCCACGCGCAACTGTCCCTCTCTCAATCGAATCACTCACACAAAGCTCCACTACAACTCTAGTTCACTCTTTGATCTCTTGACAATAATGATGATAACTACCCGTTAATCCCTAATTTAAAGTAAAAACTCAAAGTTTCATGCATGCATGGCACCTGCAATTAATGCAATAAATGTGGTAGAGCAGAGTCAGAACTGCAGAGGGAACTGGCACATTACTGTTGTGCGACCTTAGTAAAGTCAACGACTAGGGCGGGAGCAGAATTAGAATGGAATTTTTTTTGGAAAATTTGTCTAACTTTCCAACTTGGTTCCCGTTCTAGGTCCGGTTCCGCCAACAAAGAAGAAAGTGAAACAAAACATCAAAATAAAATTAAAAAACTGAAATGAGAAACCTTAACATAAAAAACCTATTTTAAAATAAAATACCAAAAAGCGGAGGTAGAACCGGGAGGGGATTTTAATTTAAAGCTTTGAATAAATTCGGACTTAACCGACACTTTGGCTCTAGCTCCGATAAAGACAAAACAAAAAAATAAAAAAGAAGACTATCAGGATGGGAATTGGAACAGGTTTTGAAAGAAGTTTTAAAACCCAATTCGGTCCCGATTCTGGTTCCGACAGAAGAAACCAAAGAAAAACAAAGTGTTGGAAAAGAAAGACTCCAAACTTTGTTTGAAAAACAACCAAGGATAAAAACAATAAAGGGGGGGCCATTTTGACCAAGGAAAAAGATGGGGTGGTTATGCAAGGCATAACACTACCCCAAGAGGGTTTTCCACTCAAGAAATTCATTGTGTTATGGTCCTTTATTTGGTCTCATTTTGTGATCTTTTAGTTTCATGGTTATACATTTCCGCACTTACATTTATTTGATTAATAATTAGCAATTTAGACTGGTACACATGTTAGTTCATGAAACATAATTCATTTTGTTTTCAAAAGGTTTAAAAGGGGGTTTTAAAGTCAACAAGTTGAATTAATTTTTCTAGACATAGATTCACCCCCACTCTTAGTTTCTCACGTACTCCAACAATACTCCAATCTCAACCTCCTTCAAAAGTCCATTTGGCAAGGGAATCAACAAACCTTTTCCATTATATATGAATATGAATGAAGGAAATAGATCCAAAATTAGTTTCTAAGCCAAGATTTTTTTGAACCACCCTTGCCAATCTCCAATATGCCTCTTAAAAAATTATTCTATCCAACAAAGAAACTAGATCATGGAGTTAGTTTCATAGATAACCCTTCTCCACCCTTTGATATAGGTAATTTCTAGGGATTTTATAATCACCCATGCTTCCATGAAATTGTTAGAATAAAAAATCATATGTAAAGAGAATAAAAAATGAACCGCTCCATTACAATCCTTGCCAACTCGCTCGATACCAACTATACTTGGATTACCTTTGGTAGAACCATTGGAATTAATTTTGAGAAACCCACTAGGAGGAGGAAGCCATTTTCTAGATCTATGAACCTTTGTAGAAATTTGAGTTCTAGATTTAGATCCTATCAAGGAGGGGCTAGAGAGACAACTTCGAAAGCTTTACCAATTTATGATTAGATAAGGAAAGAGGACCTTAAAAATTGAATTTGGCCTCTACTATCTCCTTAATCATACACCTTATCTTTAACCAAATTTAAATAATTTTGTTATGACACTCTTGAAAGATGTGTTGATTACCCTCCAACCAAAGATTCTGGAGAATGAAAGAGGGACCAATGTACCAAGCTGCTAGAAGGAAGGAAGTGGATGCAGGAGGATGACCTACACTATTTCAAAGTTCAATAAAAGAATGTGGATGAATGACAATATTTTTCTTGAGATTTCACCACAACTTCCATGTTTCCTTAAAAAAGGGCATATGAAGAACAAATTATTTTTGCGTTCTTTGTTGAATCTACACAAAGAGAATAGGGATGACCCTAAGAACCCCATATTCATATTATTTTCCCAAGTTAAGCATTTCTTATGAAACAATAGCCAAAGAAAGAAGTTATATTCTAGCCATCCAACCTTGTTCCAAATTTTTCTCCACTAGGGAATTTCTCTTAACCTCGCTTTTTAAAAATCAAGATCTTAATAATTGAGAGAAACAAAATAAACTCCTTTTGATTCATATCCCAAAGAAAAATCATTAGGATCCCTTGAAGAGGTACAAGGCCAATTTTCCAAGATGGAATCTAACTCTTCTTGGTCTTCCATAACATCTCTTCAAATTCCCAAGAGGAGTGGGATACTTATATTCAAAAAAATTATCCCGTACATCCCCAAGAAAAATATTGCATAGATTCTAAAGATAAGGATAAGAAGAAATGATGGAGGGATGGTTATCCCAAGAGTTTTTCCAAAATAAATTGTTATTACCATTATTAAAAATCTAGAAGAAACCCTAATTAATAAGTGAGACACTCTTTTTTAGAGTATTCTAGATTGAGGAACCATCCACTTTAAGCTCTATTTGTGAGATTTTAGTAATGTCAATCCCCCCAAATATTTGATATTCAAAATATTTTCCCAAGGTTGGTATAGATTTTTGCACCATCTCCAGTAGAGTTTAGCAACTAGAGCCTACTAATTAAGATTTGATTTATGAAGGCCAAGGCCTTCGACCTCCTTGGGGATACATAATAAATTCCAATTATCTAAGATTCATTTATTATTTTTAGGATTCATTCCCCATTAAAACTTTCAAGAGAGAAAATCAAATTCTTTGAGAAAAAACTTGGGGGCCATTAAGATTGAAAACTAATAAATGGGAAGAGAATGAAGATTTTTTTTTAATAAGGTCAACCTTCTTGCAAAATAAATCCCAAAAAGTATCCAATGACTAACTCTCAAGTGGAATCTATCCAAAATTTCCTCCAATGGTTTCTTCCCAAGTTACCAGTGGAAATAGGAATACCCAAATACTCTATTAGCAAGATTCTAATTTGAAAATGAAAAATGGTAGCAATTATATTTTGAACAATATGGGGCATATTGAAGAATTAAATACTATATTTATCTACATTGATTTGTTGACTTGAAGGAAAAATATAAATTTCTAACAGTTTTTTGAAATTCAACGCATCTTCAATCTTGGCTATTCCAATCAAAATGATGTCATCCATAAACTGGAGATGAGTTTGAGAAATAGTATTTGCTGCCCAAGACCAAACTTGGATAAGATCACAACCTTGAAAATGCTTCAAAAAAATTCCTACACCTTCATCCAATAAGAGAAAAAAATAAGGGGAATTGGGATCTCCTTGCTTGAGTCCTCTAGTGGTGAAGAAGGTTGTTGAAGGAATTCCATTGATTAAAATAAAAAAGGAGGTTGAAGGCACACAACTCATGACCTAATCAATCAATTCTAAGAAAAAACCAAAAGCTTAAAGCTTAAATAACACAACAAATAAAAATCCAAATAACCCTATCACATGATTTGACATATCCAATTTAATGAACATAACCATTTTTTTGAAGAAGACATGGAGTGGATGACCTCAATAGCAATACAAATACTATCCAAAATTTGGAGAACTATCACAAACCAACCCTTTATTTAAGGAAATCAACATGGTTAAGCACATCTTATTTCATTCAACAAAAATCTTAGTGATAGTCTTATAAGTCACATTGCATAGATAAATTGGGAAAAACTATTCTAAAGAAGAAGCTCCTTCTGTTTTGAGGATTAGAGCCAAAAAATAGTATTAATGGATTCCAACATTTATTTACTACTTTGGGATTTCTTAACCACTTCGAATAGATAATATTTTAGGATCTCCCAAAAATCTTGAAAATTTCCATTGGAAAACCATATGGGCAAGGAGCCTTACCTTTTTTCATCTGAAAAATAATAGTTTTTAGTTCCTCTAAAGAGATAGGAGTGGTGAGTTGATTATTAATGTCTTCAAAAACCATTGAAGGGATAAAATTGAGAAATATTATATCATTGACAACACCTTGGAGACCTTGATTAGAAAATAATGTGGAGAAGTGCTTGGCTACTTCTCTATAAATATCCTAGAATGAAGATAATTGAGTTCCTTGAGTAGAAGTAAGAGAGACTAAGGAATTTCCTCCTTTGCGATCCTTGACCAATTTATGGAAAAATGTTGTGATCCCATCACCTTCATTTAACCATCCAATCTTGGATTTTTATTTTTAGAATATCTCATCCCTAAGTTCTAATTCAAACAGTTCTATAGAAAAATATGATTCTTTAGGAAGTAGATCCTTAGTTATACGTTTTTCTCTAATCGAAAAACTAAGTCTTTCAAAATTTCCTTGAATATTATTCTTCTTGAATAGAATGCATGTAGCATCATAAATTGTCACCGTTGACAATTTCACACTATGTTTTATTCCCCATTGGACCTAATTAAGCTCATAATTTCCTAAATTATGCATTCCGAGGCTCTTTTTTTACCATTTTTCAACGAATTGCAAGCATTAAATAAATGCATCCGATTAGAATTTTTCCCTTGAAACTTAATGTCCTATAAGTTAGGGTCACAATCCATATGCCCTTGGGAATATGGGTCACCCTACTTAGCTGAGATCTAATTTTGGACATGTCAGAGTGGCCATCTTAACATTCAAAAATCAAAATTCAAATGTCGTCTATTGGGATCTAATTTTTGGGAAATTGAATAAATGCATTTAAATACCTAGTCTTTTTACTATTTGAGACTAGAAAGAAGCAAGAAGGGGATTTTATGAGTAATAATAATTGTCAAGAGAAAGTCAAGACCAAAATTTTAGTGATTTATTATAGCAATTCAAGATCCAAGCACCATGTCAAAGTGTATGTGAGATCATGTTATTTTATTATTATTGTTTTGTGATGGCTAACCCCTTTTGCAGGTCTCCAAAGCATTCAATAAATTTCGAAAGAAAAACCCAAGACCTTGAGGTGATGTGTATGAGTTCAGTCCTTCAAGGAATCCATTGAAGGGTGTCGATTTGTAGCACTTTTTGATTTCATCATTCCTTCCTATTCATTATCATTTTATCATTGACATTTCCATTGTGGAAGTGGAAACACTTACATGGGGTTTGACTGAGGAATGACCATAGATGGTACAACATATATTCTCCTTATGAATGTTTAGATCTTAGGTTTGAAGAGTATTAAAGGAATCTTGAAGAAAAATTATTCATCGTTGCATTTGAAGCCCTACATATTATCAAATCACAAAACTCACCTACAAAATTATTTGACAGTGTTCCAACAACTTTTCAATAGGAAACAAAAGTCTCAAATCTACCACTAGAAGAACTCAATAGGTGAGGAAAAAATTACAAGGACTCATAGGTACTTGAGCATAAAGTCCTCCTATGCACACTAAAACTATTTTTTCTAGGTAGGTACACAATCCTCTACACCTCCCTAATTTGCCTACAATTTATTGTTTTAGTTTATGCATTTTCAGGATCTTGCATTTTTCATATTAGGTCACATAGTTCAATTAGGTCAATCATTCCAAATCCATTCCAATCTATTATAATATATTTCAAGGCCTTAAAGATATAGATCCAAGACTAATTGTCTCACCTTAATGGTTGAAATTTAATCTATTTGCATTCTAATGTACCTCTGAAAAGGAGCAAAAGGAAACCCTAGGTTTAGACATTAAACTTAGGGTTTCATTTTTCATATGTTACATTTAGGTGAACCTAGAATTTTGACATAATAAACCTTCTAAAATTGGAAGCCTTTCAAACCTTAGATCTAGGTTTTACATTGCATTGTATTGCATTGTTCATTTAGGGTTTAATTTTCATAAAAGATCACAAAAATATTCAAAACATTGCATTCCATATTGTATCATAGGTTGTAATAGTATCACTTTCAGTCATTTAAGATCAGATCTATATTCAAATTGCATTAATTAGGTCATTATAATCTGAAATTGTTCATGGCATCCATTTAAGCACGTTTCATGTAGGTCAAAAAAGTTAAAAATTCAAGCATTATTTTGTTTCAAATCACTATTCTTAAAATTTTGCATCTTTAATAAATCAATTAATGTATCTTAGATTTGAAACTTGCATTCATCATTGTTATTTATTTTTCAAGAATTTTTCAACATTTTTGTACACTTGCATTTTCAATTTCACAGTCATAAATTGACCAAAATTTGGAAAAAAATTCAATGTCAAACCTATTTGTACACATAAATAGAACCTATAAGAAATATAATAAACTTTCATTTTTCATTTTTCTGAACCCCTATTAGGGACTCAAATTCCATAGCATTCCTCTATCCTACTACTAGAGGTTTAGAAAACTTTGGCACAAGTCTTTGTCTCTGTATTTTTAATTTGCTTCTTTTTGCAAATGTCTAATTTGAAATTCTGAAAAAGTGTTATTGCATGTGTAAGAAAGGTGTCATTTTGTTTAGTTTGTTGCAAATTTATGAAAAAAATTTGCATTTCAATGTTGAAAATCATCAAATATGTAGGAAAATTGTTTAAATTTTTGGAATTATTGTATAATTTGGATATATTAGTTCTAATTTTGCAAAGATTCAAAACCCTAGGTTTTTAGAACACATTGCACAATTCAAAAACTTACAAATTAATTTTAAATATGGGTTTCCAAGCTGTCACACAATTAGTTCCTATAATTAGTGCCTTTGAAACTAAAATCTTAGAAAAAACCTTAATAGTACTCAGATTCCCTAGGGCATCCTAGTCCTCCAAAATCCTACTTGAGATCTTGAGAATAGATTAATAGTTATTTTCAATTTGTATACTTAGAACCTGGTTTCTAGATTTGTACTTACATTAGGTCTATTAGTTTTATTTTAGTACTATTTTTCCTTAACAAGTGTAAACCTAGATTGCAATTAAAATTTATGATTTAGATTGGGGAAGCATAACCATCTGATCATGTTATATCTCTTTCAACAAGTGAATTTTATACCTACCAATCCCTTTAGTTGTGATGACTTTGACATGTTAGATGATTCTTTTAGGGAATTAATCTAACCTAGATCATCCAATAAGGCTTCTAACATCCCAATAAATGTAATCACTAATACTCATGATAAACATGGTAGCTATTCTCATACTATTCATCCTAATTGTGAAATTATCTTAACACAAGAAAATAAAATCATTGACACATTTCTTAATATCACTTTTCCTAATCTTCATTCACCTCCCAACATCTTCCCTACTTGTGAGAGAAATTTAGTGAAAGATGATGTAATCATGGACCATCACAACAATCATATTTATTCTTCTCTCGATGCCTTACTAACTTGTGAAGAAGGCACCATGGTGTTAGCAGTCTAATTTTTGAATGTCATGGGAATCTTGTTTCTTTCTATCCCAATACCTCTCTTACTTGGGAAGATATTGTGGCCTAGGAGGATGAAATCATTGATACATTTATCTCAAAATATAGTAATATGGATTGTATCGATGAAGATGCTAAGGTGATGTTAGATCCTCCTTGATAGAAAATCATCAACAAGAAGTCAAATTAGTAGAGGTTATGAATGCACAAATAAAATTTGGATCACCTCTCATTATAGGACATCGTGAATGTTAGAAACCAGGATCAAACATGCAAACCGGAAAATACCTTCCACAAGAGAAAAAAAAAAAAAGCAAGAGCAATCTGCATGAAGATGTGCAAATGAATAATATTCAGGAATTAAGAAATTACAAAAGATGAATTTGTTTATGAAATAAATGTATGTATAAACCTAAAGGTAAAACCTAATTTCGACCTAAAATTAGCTCAACTAAATAAAAATTACTTATTAATTAAGTAAAATAAATATTACCTAAGTAAACTTAATAAAGTGTAATTAAATAGTTAATTACACCAACACACCCCCTTAAGTGCAACTTAGGGAGACAAAAAAAAACATGCACCTAATGCTAGGATGAATGCAAGAATGTATGAAAGCATGAATGGGTCCCACAAACTAGTCCATGTTAGGTACCCATGAAGAAATGCAATGAAAACTAAACCCAATGGGGTAAAGGAGAAAACCTCATGGGACAAAAATCCTCCCCAAAAAAGGGATGCAAAAACAACTAAGTGATGAAATATGGAGGACTCCATAAGACCCCCCAAGGATGCCATCCATCATGAAGATACATGAAAGAACCCCCCCAAAAGAGAGAAATAAAGAGACCACATAGCCCCCCCATAATGAAGTAGCTCCAAAAAGACTGAAGAAACAACATATCTTGAAAGAAGTGATATGGAAAAAGCCTCATGAATGTAATATTTGAAGGTGAATCGGGTTAAGCCCAAGATGTCTCCACAAAATCAGATGTGACCTCAACAAACGAAGAAGTTAAAGTAGGTAAAGACTCAAGAGAAACCTCCAAAGATGAATGATCAACTAGGTTATGTTGCATTGAAATAGAAGAAACTACATTTGTAGCCATAGAGGTATCAACAACTACAACACTAGGTGAAGGAGATGGAATGGATGGCTCAAGAATTGGATTCGAAGTGAGAATGCCAATGTTCAAGAAGCCAAATGTCTCCTCTGAATGACGATTTACACTAGAAGTGTGATGAACAACTACAAGAATAAAAGCACCATCAAAAGAAAAATGTGTAAAGGTATACAACCGATATGAGTGACCGAACACCCCAATAGCAATAACTGCTCTACTCTCCAAGTCTCTGATGATAATTGAATTAGGTATGAACTCCACAAATCTCCAATTGCCTCCATGTGTGATATAATATAAGGAAAGAAGGTTGTTCATCAAATGAGGAACACACAAGACATCCTAAAAAGTGGTGTTCCCAAAACAAATAGACCCCTTCCTTGTAACACTCATGTATGTATTTTTCCCCATCAAAATAGGAGACATAGTGCAAGGCTCAAAGGAAGTGAACATAGACTATGAAGATGCCATGTGATGAGATGCTCCTAAATCTAGAAGCCATCTCCCTGATCCATGACATGAATAAGCACAAAGAGAATGTCCCTACATATCTGATGAAGTATGCAAATCAATTGTGCCCCTGTTAGACTATTGTGAAGAAGAATAACGAGGGGAGGGAGATGATGCAAAAATCCTAGAAGGAAGATAAATTTGATGTTTTTGAAGAAGATGCTTCAACTCATAAATGTACTTCTTATATCAACTATGTTATGCATGTCCTTCCCTCTTGCAATATGCACATGTAACCTTCTCCTTCTTAGATGATTTCCCCTTTGAAGAGGAGGATGAATATGAGGAGTCCTTTTTCTGCTCATGAGATTTGGAGTCCTTTTGTTTTTGTTTCTTTCCCTTTCCACTAGAGGCCTTTTGATTTTTGTGCCCTTGAGATGTAATAAGTGCCTATGATGTAGAAGGTTTCAACTTTCCCATGCTAGCCAACTTAGCTTGCTCTCGAGTGAGAGATGAAGCAAATTCATCAAGAGATGGCATAGTACCTAAAGTACCAAGAGCATCCCTAGTGGCATAAAAGGTAGATACAAAAACTAAATAATATTTTCCAAAATTAGAAAGAATGGACAATATCAATTGAGAATCCTTATTTTGAATACCACATTGTGTCAACTACAATCTAAGAGACTCGAGTTTTGTGAAGAACTCCTGGATGTTGTCAAAATCCCTAGGATTTAAGCTAATAAGCTCATTCTCCAACTAGAATCCTCTCATAGTATCCAACTTCCCAAATAAAAACAATAAAGTAGTCCAAATCTGATGGGGTGTAGTGCAAGACTCAACATGAAAAAGAAGATCAAGAGAAATAGACAAACATAATGTACCAAAAGCCTCATCACACCTATTAAACCACTTTCTCTTTTCAGCAGCACCTGTAGGCCCAACTTTAGTACCCATAGTCACTATGTACAACCCTTTTTGCATCAAGTGAATCTCCATTTATTTTTTCCAACCAAAGAAGTTGAATCTCCATTATCCACCCTTTATAACCCTCACCTCATACCTCCTTACTATGACCTCTTGCATAGTAGCCTATAGTATCATGGTCAAGACAATGAAAAAATACTCTTTTACCGCTATACCATGGAGGGTTAGAGCTTAGCCCATGAAAGAGGGGTGAGATAAAGAACAGTAATGAAGGGAAACCACTACACCATATAGGGTTATAACAAGACCCATGGTAGAGCGGTACACTTGAGAAAAACCATGAGAGTGGACATCACCATACCGCAGGAAGAAGGAATGTAACCCATGGTAGAGTGGTATAGAAATCAAAGGAAGAATAGACACTGTGATACCGCAGGGAGGTGAGAGGTATCCCATGGTATAGTGGCATATTGATATGTCTAGGGTGGATACACCACGGTACCACATGGGAAACAAAGGTGATGTGTGGTAGATCGATAAGAAACACAAAGGATAATCAAAGAACATTGTGGTATCACAAGAGGGAAGACAATAGCTCACGGTAGAATAAAGTAAGGTAACGATATGTACCGTGATAATGTAGGGGAGTGAAAAATGACATGAGGTAATGTGGAAAAGTAGTTGTTGAGTCATTCAAAGCATACTAGTCACATTAGTCAACTTCAAAATATGAATTAAGCTCGATACAAATATTTGAATCATGCGAATTTATGACCTAGGAGTAAATGTAGCTTAGGGATTAAGATACATGAAATAAGTTGGTTTTTTTCATTCATGACAACTAATATTGAGTTGTGAGAAATATCAAAGGGTGGAAGAGAAGAGAATTTTCCAAGGCGAATTATCTCACCGGGTAAGTTCCACTCATTCCTATCTCTAAATTTCATAATGGCACCAAAGAAAACAAAGGTAGGATATAAGAAAGATGAAACCAAGCCTAGTAAACCCTCAATCACCATTGTCGACCCTATTGCCTGGGTCACTAAACAAGGGGTCAAAAAATGATTTTCAAAGACTTAGCTCAGGGTTGTAGGGACCCAATCACACCCCAGTCAAGTTGGAACCTATACTGGTATTTTTACCAGAAGAGGAATGACAAGGTCCCAACATCAAACCCATGGACCTTAGACATGGCCATACTGATTGTGCCCAATGTCATCATTGATACTAAATTAATTGAAGCCCTTTCTCACAGTTACCATGCCTCGACTATAACTGTCAGACTTCCAAATGGTAATTTTTTGGTGGATATCAATAGAGAGGCCATTGTGAAATGTTTTAATTTGAACAAACAAGTTGTGATAGAGGTGAATCTAGTGAAATTAGGGGAGAAGTACAACAGGTTGAGAAGAACCTACAGGAGTGATGAGGCCCCCCTACACATGAAGAGGGTGATGACAATAGGAAAATGCAAATCCTTTGCTTCTAAATTAGAACCCTTTCAAGTCTCAAAATTTCAAGTGTATTTGAAAAACAATTATTTTGCATTGTGTCAAATATTGGGAGTAGATGTAGAGGAACACATGTTGCTAGGGTTAATGATTATGGCCATGATCATTCAGCACCCTAAATCTAGTGTAGAGTTTTATTTTGCATCTTTGATTGAAGAACAGGTTCATGAAGGCTTGCTGCAGGTCGGGGAAGCGAAGGCCGCCATTACTTTTAGAAAATATTCTTTGTTATTTCATTTGATTTTGTATCAAAATGAAACAAAATAGATTCAGAGTATGAAATTATGTACACAAGAAAATGGATTTAGGCTTCCCGTATAGAATTGGTGTTACATTTGGGACAACAAATGCAAAGACAGTGATTTTGTGGTGTTTAGGGATGATTTTTTTGTGAGGTTAATAGATTCCCTCAGATACCCTACACTGAGACTGCCTAAGTCCTTAATGAAGGTGATGAGGCTAGTAGAGGCTAAACCAGACTAGGGTGTTACCCAAAATTATGTTGATTGGTTATTTATGCCACAACACACAATCATTAGAGTGTATGGATGTAACCAAGCACCACACATCTTGCCCAAGTTCGTACCAACAAGGTTATGTTTTTTAGAGTTTATGTGGCAAATTTTATGGATGGAGCATGACCTAATGAGGAGTCAGACAAAAAGAACATTCTTTCTTGATCTAACAGTGTTTGAGGATTTGTCTATAGGATTAGTAACATTAGAGGAGCTGCAAAGATTCATGAGGGTCAATTATTCTCTCAAGTCTGGGAAGGAAAGGGTATGTGACCTAGAGGGCCACATAAATATGATCAGAAGAACTCTGCTGACCAAAAGGGGCATCACACATGAATTTGACTTCAAGGAGAATTTAATAATAAAATTGGTTTATTTACTAGATGTTATGTAGGAAAGAAAAAGATGGATCACAATGCTGAAATGGGAAGATCATAAGAGGCAAAAAGATACGGGTTTCAAAGGGTTTTTTGTAGATGAACCAGACCTTTTGAAAGAAATGCATTTGAACTTGTGAAAATATGATATAATGAAAAATATGGCCCAAGATGAAGGGTTAATTCCAGATCCTACACCCCAACCACCATCACATGAAGCTTCTATATCAGATTTTCCTTCTTTCATCATCTTCACACCCATCTTCTCCATCTCGCATACAGGAGCCCTAGGTCAAGAAGAAGAAGACTGAATCATTTGTTGGCTATAGTGATGATGAATAGGAAGGCTCATTCCTTTCCCTAATTGAGATAAAATAAGTGGCAGAGCAGTAGAAAATTTAGAAGCCTCACAATCCTAGAATCAGGATATCAGAGGAAGCTGCAGATGAAATTTAGGATGATGATAGGGTAGTTGCTTCTCTAAGGTTTATAGAGGATGATAATTTATATGTGGTGCAATAAATGAGGGGGTTAGCCATAGTGAGGACAATGAAAGATACAACTCTCACAAAGGTTACAACCATAACTATGCACTCTGCAATGTTTACTAAGGATGTTGTGGAAAATATGGAAAAGAAGGAAAGTGAATATGAGAAAAGGTTGAAATTATCTAATGATGAGATAAATAATTTATTCATTGTAAATTTGAAGTTGAAGCATCAATTACAATAGGCTACAATAGTGAGGTGGAATGAGGTAGTTGTTTATCACCTACCCATCCAAGTTGAAGACCCATAGATTCAACAGATGAAAGATGAAATTGATAGGATAAAGAAACACAATATGGAAGATGTCAAACATCACATCTTGATACCCTAAGAAAAATATTGGAGCATAGAGTTGGAGTACTGAAAGAAAAAATACGTGGAGTACACAAGAGCTTTAGAAATCTAGTTAAAGCCTTGGAAAAAAGATGTTATAATTCCCCTATTATTGATGAACTCCAGAAAAGATGGCAGACTACTTATCACACTCTAACCACTCTCTGCAAGGCAACACAAAGGGATCCAGATGCCCCTTCAAGAATCAAGCCTACTCAAGAAATGGTGAAAGGAGTGATCGAGGAGCATAAATATTTAATGTACATAAAGAAGAAGGTGGAGAATAGGAGGAGTGCATTTGAATCTATAAATTATCTCTTCATCCCCTCAATCATCAAGGATGATAATCAAATAAAATTTGTTGAGGAATGGAATAATGAATTTGATCAAATGATTTCTGAATTATTCACACATATACAAAATGACGGGGATGTCAGCTTGGACAAGCTTCATACTATGTTGGATTGAATTATCACACTGGATAAGGAATACACAAAGTTCATGGTAGATACCAGGAACCTGCTTGACAATAGATGGAAGAGCCACCTCATGAAACCTCACTACTGCACAGGAATTCAAATGGCCAAAGGATCTGATAATTAGCAAATGGTAGGAAAAATACTTGGGCTCAGATGAAGACTAATTACATGCATCATAAGGAGAAAGAATCATATTGTAAAATATTTGAATAGGTCTTGGCTGACTACGAGCTTTTAGTCAAAGATTAATGGATGGTTACAATTTTTATTGTTAATTTCTTTCAGTTATGTTTAAGTCTTTATTTCATGTTTTGTTGCCAAACTATGTGACTTTTGGTCTGATGCTTGTTGCCTCTCGTATAAATAAGAGATACCAGGACCAAAGGTAGAAGCAAAAGATTAGGTAGGAGAAAATAATAGGCAAATAGGAATAGATACAATTTTTACATTTCAAAAGACCATGATGCAAGTATAATTTTGATGAAGTTAATGAAATATCTTTGATTCGGTGGCACCATTTTGTTATGAGTTGTTTGTTGAATTTATTCAATTATTTGATTATCTCCAACTTAATATTTTTTGGTTATTTAAGTATATATCAATTATATAATCAATTAATCAATGCACAGTTGTATTTGTGTGATGTTATTATTTGGTTTCTTTAAAGAATAATTAAATTCCTTTTGGTCAATCACAATAATTTGGAAGTGTTATTTGGATCAGTAAGAAGAATCATATAATTAGGGTTGATATTCTATCTCCAATAGGGTTTGTCAATCACTTTCTTTCTTTTTTATACAAGTTATAAACTGATATCTATATTCCAAAAAGTTAGAGTTACTTCCAAATAGAAGTCATTCATCATAGACTTTCATTTGACTCTATTATACCCAACAAGGTACTGGTTTCAGCTGGTTTATTTATTTAGTTTCATTGATACTACATATATTAACTTAACATATTTATATACCTTGATATTTCTTATACAATTTATAAAAAATTAGGATCAAATCTCTCCATTGTTAAATTTCCATTGTGGATAGATTGATTAAGTAGGAAACATAGTTCAAGTCTGCACCATTTAGATAGGTACACCTACCTAGGTTTAGGAGGCTAAAGAGTAAAAGGTTCAATTACATTGATTGGCCTTGTACGCTTGCCAAAAATGTGTCAAGAGCCTAGAAATATCTTGTGGTTCAAATTTACATTTTTGAGACCTAATATTTGGAAAATTTGTTGGGGAGTCAAATTGGAATCCAAGCCTTCATCATACAGTCAATAACTTGTAGAAGACCTTGCTGGGAAAAAGAAACTAAAATTTTCTCACTTCTCTAAAAAGTGAGTGGCGACTTTGAATGAACAAGTGCATTGAGACTATCTAAATAAGGTAGACATCAAAAAGGAACGGTCCAAGAGTTCAAACCATCAAAATCACTCACAATCTGCATGGCACAAGATCCCTGTATAAAGAAGGTCTTAATACTGAGAAAATTAAATGGACACAAAGGAATTATAAGGGCAAGAAGGCGTCTGACGACATGTTCTTAACAAATAAAGAGAAAACATCAAAAGCACATTTGGAGACATATAATCGCTATGATACATTGAAAAATGAAAATAGCTCAATAGGAGAACCTCACACTCCTAAGGAAAAGAGGAATCCTTTCTACCAAATGGAACCTGAGAAAGAAGAAGAATTCAAGTCTGAATTTGAAGCTAAAATAATTAGGAGACATTATGAACATGATCATGGAATGGAAGGGAATCAGAATGAGCTCGATGATGATATATGCCTTCAAGAGTATGATTTTTCCACTCAAGCAGAATTAGATGCACAGTTGGACTATCAAAGACAAAAGATGGAAAGAAAGAAAGAAAAATATGAACGGAGGTGCCAAGCAATAAAAGAACTCCAAGATTTAAAGCTACAAGAGGCCCAAGTTGACACTCAAATAGATAACCTCCCTAAATATGTACCACATCATAAATAAGGGAATAATAATGCAAGACCTTCTAATCCACCGAAGAAACCATAAAAACAACCAAGAAATCAATACAAATCATCAAATTCCCTACCTAAAAATCCATCATGACACTTAAATTGTCAACCACCCCTCGTCAACAATACATGCATGTACATGGCCAATAATATGTGCCTCCACCCCATGCACAATACAATAATCCATTGTACCAATATCAACATTCTCAAAACCCACCTCCACACTACTACGCAACTATGATAAGAAAACTTGACTTAGTAGAATTCCAAATATATCCTTACCCTATGGATAATAGTTGGAGAAGCCTTGTCCCAAAATTCATAGGAAGTAGTGTAGTCATAGCTGAGGAAAATTTAAGGAGTTTTAATGCTTTTATTCAAGACTTGGATATGCAATATGAAGATGTACAAATGAGACTATTTATGATGTCATTAACTGAAGATGCTAGAGACTAGTTTAACAGTTTACCAACAACCTCTATTTTTTCCATTCAAGAGTTTTATGAATAGTTCCTTGAGTAGTATGGGAACCAATGTGCACTTGAATTTTCCTTTCATGAGTTGGTAAGTATACAGAAACATCAAAATGAGTTTGCTTATGATTTTAACTAGAGGTTCTCTAAATTACATAACATGATACCTCCTCGATCCAAATTGGAAAGTGTTATGCTATGGATGGAAGGCCTATCCCAATGATAGGAATTATGAAAGATATAGAGGTAAAATTGGCTACGTATCCACAAGAAACTTATAATATTGACATAATTGTTATTGATACACCTCCTCGGTTTGGAATGTTTTTGTCAAGACAATGGACTACAACAGTTGGAGGAAATGTAAAGTTTGATTTTTCATATGCCACAATACCAATCAATTGTGAAGAAGTCAAATTATATAGAGAACCAAGGATGAATCAAATTGTGGACTGTTTTCCTCAAGATCAGATCAATTGTTTTTGTGATTTTGACTTAGGGAGTTTTAGAATAGATCCCTCCTAACGTGAATTGGTGAACAATGACCCAATTGACAAGCACATTTCTGAAGATCATCATGGTGTATGGAAAATGTATTTTGATGGAGCATGTAGCCAAGAAGACAATGGAGCTTGAGTGGTATTTATCTCACCTAAAGGTATTACATTCAAGTATTCATTTTTTCTGATGTTTGAATGTACAAATAATATAGAAGAATATGAAGCCTTTTGGTTGGTTTGAATATGGCTACCAAGCACAAGATCAAACTATTAACTATTCTTGGAGACTCTGAGCTGATTGTCTCACAATTTAGGTCAAAATATGTTGCAAATAACAAAATATTGAAACAATATAGAAATTTTGTGTGGGATAAAATTGAATTATTTGATTCTTTCTCAATTGATTGGATAGACAGATCAAAAAATTTGATGGCAGCTTTTCTAGCTAATGTAGCCCTAAAAAGAGATGATATCACCTTGGCTGGAGTATCTCAGGTTGAATTCAAAACAAGGCATGCTATCCTTAATAATATCTATAGTTGGTAGGTTTTCAATGATGACATTGACCTCATAAAATTACTGCATTGTATTGATCAATACGAGGCTCAAGAGACCAATTTTAATGCCTTTTTTGAAGAGGTAGATGACAAACAAACTGTATTTTGAAAATAAACTTTGCAACTTAAAATAAACAAACTTCCCAAAGAACTTGTGGAATTAGAAAGGGTATATACTAGTAATGATTGATCTCTTATGAAGCAGACATCGGTCAAGAGAGAATATATTGAAGAAATCAATCTGGGGAGTGAGTTAGCACTGAAAAAGGTCTATATTGGAAAGAATGTAAGTCTAACCATCAGGAGAATGCTGATTGCATTGTTGAGAGAGTAAAAACATGTGTTTTCTTGGTGTTATGAGGATCTCAAAGCATACATAGAAGATCTTTCCCAACATTAGATTCCACTTAAACTAGATACAAATCCATTTAGACAAAAGCAGAGGCCCATCAACCCAACTTTAAAGCCTAAAATGCAAGAGGAGCTGGAAAAACTAAGAGATGCAAGTATTATTAAACCCATTAGACATTAAACATGGGTATCAAACCTGGTTCTAGTAAGAAAGAAAAATGGGGACATTAGACTATGTGTAGATTTCAGAAATTTAAATGTTGCCTCCCTTAAAGATAATTATCCTCTCCCGAATATGGAGGAAATATTACACAAAGTAATAGGATGTGAGTTATTATCAATGATGGATGGGTTTTCTGGGTATAACCAAGTTAAATTCAAAGAATATGAGCAATACAATACAACATTTACTACACCATGGGGGACATATGTTTATTTGAGAATTCCATTCGGTCTCACAAATGCAGGGGCAACTTTTCAAAGGGCTATGGATGTGGAATTTGCAGATTTAATCAATGCCATAATGGTGGTGTATCAAGACGACCTCACTGCTTATTCCAAAAAGGCAGAAGATCATGTGGAACACTTTAAGAAGATATTCATCAAGGCTCTGGAATATGGTATCAGTGTCAATCCCAAGAAATGTCACTTTGTTGTTACAAAGGGTAAGCTTTTGGGGCATATTGTATCAAAAGAAGGGATTAGAATAGACCCTGAAAGAGTAGAAGCCATAGAAAAAATCCCCATTCCCAAAACTATCAAAGCCATTCAATAATTTTTCAGACAAATTAACTTTTTTAGGATATTTGTAATAAGTTTTTCTAAAATCATTAAACCTATATCTAAAATGTTAAAAACATGAGAGAAGATATATTGGACTGCAAAAGCCTTGGAAGCCTTTATATCCATCAAAAAGGCCATCAAAGAATCCCCCATTCTAAAGTCTCCTGATTTTACCAAACCTTTTCAAATATTCTCTTTTGCCTCATTCCACATCATAGCATTTGTTATGTTACAAAAGAATGGTGAGGGTCACGAGCAATCTGTATCCTTCTTTAGCAAATCATTGCAGGGGTCAGAGCTGAAATATGATATTATGGAGAAGGAAGCTTTTTCATTAGTCAAATCAACAAAAGCTTTCAAACCATATCTAATTGGGGCCAAGGTAGTTGCATATGTACCACACGTAGCTGTGAAAGATATATTGGTGTAGAGAAAAGTGACTGGGAAAAGGTGTAGATGGATAAATAAAATCCAAGAATTTGATATGGAAATCTAGATTACCAAGCTAGTAAGGAGATAGGTCTTGGACAAACTAATGACAGAAACAAACATTGAGGCCAATCAAATTTGCAATGTGGAAAATGAAGATGGCATAGTTTCAATCATTTAACAAACTCCTTGGTACACCAAAATAATGTATTATCTCAGACACATGAGATGCCCTAAAAGTTTGAGTGATAATCAGAGGAGGAATTTAAAGTTGCGGGATCCAAGTATGTATTCATTGAAGGGTACTTGTTTTGGAAAAATAGGGATGGGATACTAAAATTGTGTCTCGATGAATCACAAGAAAAACATGTCTTGAGGGAGATGCATGAAGGGGTGTGTGGAGGTCATTACTCTGCCAAAACCACTACACATAAAATCCTTAGAGTAGGCTATTATTGGCCTAAGTATTTTAATGATTCTTTTGCACATGTAAGAAAATGTGAAGCTTGCCAAAAAATCTCAGGAAAGTTAAAATATCAGGGTCCCTACCCCTTAGACCTTTAAAAGTGGAAGCCCCTTTTCATCAATGGGGGATTTATTTTATTGGGGAAATATAAGAAAAATCAAGTGGAGGGCATAAGTGGATACTGGTGGCAACTGATTATTTCACCAAATGGGTAGAGGAAATCCCAAACAAACAAGAAACAAGAAAGGTAGTCATAAATTTCTTGATGGAGAACATCATAACCCTATTTGGTGCACCAGTAATATTGATCAGAGAAAATGGGATGTGTTATAGGTCTGATGAGTTCAGGAATTTTTGCAACACATATGGTATTACTGTCTCTTATGCTACCCCTTACCACCCACAAGCAAATGGCCAAGAAAAATCCAATAAAAAAAGCCTTCTGAAAATCATAAGGAGAATGTTAGGTGGGAACAAAAAGGCATGGGATTCAAAATTGAGATTGGCTATATGGGCTGACAGGATTACAATAAAGAAAGCAATTGGAAAATCTCCATTTGAACTAGTATATGGAACTTAGGCCAAGATGCCACTGCAAAAAATTCTACCAGTTTATAATTTAATTCTTCAAGAGGATAAAGATGTCCCAAAACCAATGGAGGAAAGGATAGAGAAGCTTGTAGAACTTGATTAAATAAGGAGAATTGTTGAAAAGAAAAATATAAATCTGCAATCACAAATGAAATACCTTTTTGATAAAATAAACCAAAAATATAAAATTTGAGGAGGATGATTTGGTGTTAATGTGGAATGCCCAATGTCAGGAAAAGGGAAAGCATGGGAGCTTTGAAGATTTGTGGCTAGGTCCATTTTTTATCATTGAGAAAGGAGGGGAGGATTCTTATTATTTGCTAAACATGTCAGGAGAGGAACAAGAACAGCCTATACATGGGCAATTCCTAAAAAAAAAAAAATCTTGAAAAACATAGAAGAGTAAGGGTTGCCAGTGCATGGAAAAATCTTGAGAAACCTCTTAAAATGTATCATTTCCATGCATAATAGAATAGGTGAAGGTCATGGATTTCTAGCGCATGGAAAATTCCTAGACAACCTTCTGAAAACTAGTCAAAAAATTTCAAAGAATAGTAGAATAGGATTTCATGCCACTTCCATGACCTTCCTCTCGCCTCATTTTCTCCACCATTCCATGTTACATACTACTTGGTCTGCTCTCCCAGTAATCTGAATTCTTGTAATGATCTTACCACCATTCACCCCCAACTAGAGTCGCTGTTAGAACCAGAACTTTAATAGAAATTCTAAAGAAATTTACCTATTAAAAATCCAAATTCATGATAGACTTGTCATAAAAAATAACTTTATTACCATTCACAAAGCCAAAGTATCCTTTTACCGCTATACTGCTACCACGTTAACCACCCTTTATAACCCTCACCTCATACATCCTTACCGCGACCTCTTGCATAGTAGCTCATGGTATGATGGTCAAGACAATTAAACACTCTACCCTTTTACCACTATACCATGGAGGGTTATAGCTTAGACCATGGTAGATCAGTGAGATAAAGAATAGTAATGAAGGGAAACCACTACACCATAGAGGGTTAGAACAAGACCCACAATAGAGTGTTACACTTGAGAAAAACTATGAGAGTGGACACCACCATACCATAGGAAGAAGGAATGTAACCCGAGGTAGAGAGTCATAGAAAGAAAAGGAAGAATAGATGCCACCATACCGTAGGGAGGTGAGAGGTATCCCATGGTATAGCAGTATGTTGATATGTCTAGGTCAGATACACCACAATACCTAATGGGAACCAAAGGTGATGTGCGGTAGAGAGGTGAGAAGCACAAAGGAGAATCAAAGAACATTGTGGTGTCGTAGGAGGGAAGAGAATAGCTCACAGTAGAGAGGTATTATAAAGGTAACAATATGTACCGCAATACCACAAGGGAGTGAAAAATTACATGAGGTAGCACGAAAAAGAAGTCGTTGAGTCATTTAAAGTATAACAGTCACATTAGTCAACTTAAAAATATAAATTGAGCTTGATACAAAGATTTGAATCATGTGAATTTATGAGTCAGGAGTAAATGAAGCTTAGGGATTAAAATACATGAAATAAGTTGTATTTTTTTCATTCACGACAACTGATATCGAGTCATGGGAAAGCTTAGAGGGCGGAAGAGAAGAGAATTTTCCAAGGTTAATTATATCACCAGGTAAGTTCCACTCATTCCTATGTATAAATTTCACAATGACACCAAAGAAAACAAAGGTAGGAGCTAAGAAAGATGAAACCAAGCCTAGTAAACCCTCTTTGCAATCACCATTGTTGGCTCTATTGCCTAGGTCATTAAACAAGGTGTCAATTTTTTTTTTTCAGAGAGTTAGCTCAGGGTTGTAGGGACCCAATCACACCCTAGTCAGGTTTGAACCTATACTGGTATTTTTACTAGAAGAGGAATGACAAGGTCCCAACATCAAACCTGTGGACCTCAAATGTGGCCAAGCTTATTGTGCCCAATGTCTTCATTGATACTGAATTAATTGAAGCCCTTGCTCATAGTTACCATGCCCCGACTAAAACTATTAGACTTCCAAATGGTGGGTGTTTCATGGATATCAATAGAGAGGCCATTGTGAAATTTTTTAATCTGAACAAACAAGTACAAGAGGTTGAGAAGAACCTATAGGAGTGATGAGCTCCCCCTACACATGAAGAGGGGTGATGACAATAGGAGAAATCCAATCCCTACTTCTAAATAGAACCCTTCCAAGTCTTAGAATTTCAAGTGTATTTCAAAAACACTTATTTTGCATTGTATCAAATATTGGGAGTAGATGCAAAGGAACACATGCTACTATGGTTAATGATGATGGCCATGATCATTCAACACCCTGAATCTAATGTATAGTTTAATTCTGCATCTATGATTGAAGAGAAAATTCATGAAGGCTTGATGCAAGTTAGGGAAGCGAAAACCCCCATTACTTTCAAAAAAAATTCTTTGTTATGTCATTTGATTTTGTATCAAAATGAAACAAAATGGACTCAAAGGATGAAATTATGTACACAAGAAAATAGAGTTAGTTTTCCTGTACATAATTGGTGTTACATCTGGGACAAAAAATGTAGAGAGAGTGATTTTGTGGTGTTTAGGGATGATTTTTTTGTGAGGTTAATAGATGCCCTTAGATGCCCCACACAGAGACTGCCTGAGTCCTTAAAGAAGGTGATGAGGCCAGTACAGGGTAAACTAGACCAATATTTTACCCATAATTATATCGTTTGGTTCTTTATGCCATGACACACAATCATTAGAGTGTATGGATGTAACCAAGCACCATACATGTTTTCCAATTTCGTACCAGCAAGGTTATGTTTTTTAGAGTTTATGTGGAAAATTCTATGGATGGAGCATGACCTAATGAGGACTCATAGAAAAGCAACATTCTTGCCTAATCTAGCAATGTTCGAGGATTTGTCTATTGGATCAGACAGATTAGAGAAGCTACAAAGATTCATGAGGGTCAATTATTCCCTCAAGTCTAGGAAGGAAAGGGTATGTGACCTAGAGGGCCACATAAATATGATCAGAAGAACTTTGCTAACCAAAAGGGGCATCACACATGAATTTGACTCTGAGAAGGATTTCATAAGAAACTTGGTTTAGTTTTTAGATTTTATGCAGGTAAGAAAAATATGGATCACAATGTTGAAATGGGAAGATCATAAGAGGCAAAAAGATACAGGTTTCAAAGGGTTTTTTGTAGATGAACCTGACCTTTTGAAAAGAATACAACTGACCCTTGGAAAATATGATATAATGATCAATATGTATAAAGATGAAGGGTTAATTCTAGCTCCTAGACCCCAACCACCATCACATGAAGCCTCTATATCAGATTTTCCTTCTTCATCATCTTCACACCCATCTCCTTCATCTCCCATATAGGAGCCCCAGGACAAGAAGAAGAAGACTGAATCATTGGTTGAATATAGTGATGATGAAGAGGAAGGTGTGGTCCTTGCCCTAACTAAGATAAAATAAGGGGCAGAGTAGTAGAAAAATTAGAAGCCTCACGATCCTAAAATTAGGATATCAGAGGAAGCTGTAGATAAAATTTAGGATGATGAGAGGGTAGTTGCTTCTCTAATGTTTATAGAGGATGAAATTTCATTCATACTAATGAGTTTAAATATTTTTGGATCAATATGAAGATGAAATAGTATGATGAAAGATTGAGGATAAATCTCATAGGAGTTGATGATGCAAATTAGGCTAATGTCTAGGCTTAAACATTGGTTGAGCTAAATATTGATAATATCAATGTCACCCCCCAGGAAGAAAGATAATTAGTGTAGAAAAGTGATATGTTGATCATACCAAGAATGGAGTTGTCCAAAGTGTTTCTTTTGGACAAAATTAGATCATAAGATGACCGAATGTTGATTGCAGAATTTGATTCAGAGGAAGGTGTATCAGGAATAGGGTATAGTCCTACCACTCAAACTCTTGCCCTATGGACAAAGCATAAGAATACAAGGAAGCCCAGTCTCTTAGATGTGGTGTAAGAAATGAGGGGGTCAACCATGGTGAGGACAATGAAAGATACAAATCTCATAGAGGCTGCAACTATAACTATGCGCTCTGTAATGTTTACTAAGGATGTTGTGGAAAATATGGAAAAGAAGGCAAGTGAATATGAGAAAAGGTTGAAATTGTCAAATGATGAGATAAATAAGTTGTTCATTGAAAAATGTGAAGCTAAAGCAAGAATTACAACAAGCTGCAATAGTAAGGGGGAATGAGGTAGTTGTTTATCACCCACCCATCCAAGCTAAAGACCCACTGATTCAATAGATGAAAGATGAAATTTATAGGCTAAAGAAACACAATATGGAAGATTTCAAACATCACATCCTAGATACCCTAAGAAAAATATTGAAGCATAGAGTTGGAGCACTGAAAGAAAAAATAGGTGGAGTACACAAGAGCTTTAGCAATCTAGTTAAAGCCTTGGAATACATAAGTGCTAATTCCCCTATTATTGATGAACTCTAGAAAAGATAGAAGCCTACTTATCACACTCTAACCACTCTCTGCAAGGCAACACAAAGGGATTCAGATGCCCCTTCAAGACTCAATCCTACTCAGGAAATGGTGAAAGGGGTGATTGAGGAGCATACATATTTAATGGACATAAAGAAGAAGGTGGAGAATATGAGGAGTGCAATTTGACTCTATAAAGTATCTCTTCAACCCCTCAATCATAAGGGATGATAATAAAATAAAAGGTGTTGAGGAATGGAAGAATGAATTTGATCAAATGATTTCTCAATGCTTGACACATATATAGAATGATGGGGATTTTAGTCTAGACAAGTTTGATATTTTTTTGGATGGAATTGTCACACTTGATAATGGATACACAAAGTTTGTGGTAGATACTAGGAACCTGCTTGGCAACAGATGGAAGAGCCACCTCAAGAACCTCACTTTTGCATAGGAATTCAAATGGCTAAATGATCTGACAATTAGCAAATGACAAGAAAAATACTTGGGCTCAGATGAAGACTAATTACATGCATCATAAGGTAAAAGAATCATACGGTAAAATATTTGAATAGGTCTTGGTTGAGCATGATATTTTACTCTTGAATATTAATAGATAGTTACTCTGGTTATTGTTAATTCCTATCAGTTATGTTTAAGTCTTTATTTCATGTTTTGTTACCAAATGGTGTGACTTTTGGTCTAATTCTTGTTGTCTCTCATAGAAATAAGAGAGATCATGACCAAAGGTAGAAGCAGAAGATTAGATAGGAGAAAATAATAAGCGAATAAGAATAGATACAATGTTTACATTTCAAAAGACCATGATGCAAGTATAATTTTGATGAAGTTAATGAAAGATCTTTGATTCAGTAGCCCCATTTTGGTATTAGTTGTTTGTTGAATTTACTCAATTATTTAATTGTCTCCAACTTAATATTTCTTGATTATTTAAGTTGATATATCAAGTATATACTCAATTCATCAATGCACAATTGTTGTATTTGTGTGATTTGATTATTTGGTTCCTTTAAAGAAGAATTAAATTCCTTTTGATCAATCACAGTAATCTGGAAGTTTTATTTAGATTAGTAAGAAGAATCATATAATTAGGGTTGATATTCTATCTCCAGTAGGGTTTGTCAATCACTTTCTTACTTGTTTATATAAGTTATAAACTGATATCTATATGCCAAAAAATTAGAGTTACTTCCAAATAGAAGCCATTCATCATAGACTTTAATTTGACTCCTTTTTACCCAACAAGGCACTAGTCTCACCCATTTTATTTATTTAGTTTCATTGATACTACATTTTTTAACTAAACATATTTATATACCTTGATATTACTTATGCAATTTATACCAAATTAGGATCGCATCTCTCCATTGTTAAATTTTCATTGTGGATAGATTGATTAAGTAGGAAAAATAGTTGAAGTTTGCATCATTGACATAGGTACACCCACCTAGGTTTAGCAAAGCCTAAAGAGTAGAAGGTTCAATTACATTAGTTGGTCTTGTACATTAGCCAAAAACGTGTCAAGAGTTGGCAATCTCTTGTGGTTCAAACCCTAAAGAGCTTGGCCTTGTATCCTACTTCTGAAATAAAGACCCTAAAGTAGTCCAAGTCTGATGGGGTGCAGTGCAAGACTCAACATGAAAAAGAAGATCAGGAAACATAATGTACCAAAAGCCTCATCACACCTCTTAAACCACTTTCTCTTTTCAGCAGCACCTGTAGGTTCAACTTCAATACCCATGGTCACTCTATACAACCCTTTGTGCATCAAATGATTCTCCATTTTTTTTTCCAACCAAAGAAGTTTAATGGAGTAATGAATACAATATTATGTGAATCCATGATAAAAATCACCAATATATACTCTCAATGCAAAAAAAAAATCTCTTTGATCTCAAAGAAATAGCCTGAATGCATGTTTCCTAAGAAAATAACCAAGAAAGAAAAAGTTGAGATTTGACAAAAAAATTAGACACTTGATAAAAATTCTAGAAAAATCAGGTCTGGGATCTATGAAGAGGACTGAATCAATTTTCTGATGCCACAAGAATCATGAAAAACTAACACCCGAGTCAAAAGTTATGCCCCTCAGACTGAAAACAACTACTTCTAAATTTAGAGGCCTGAAAAATAAAATTTGAAAAAAACATGGAAAAAATACCTACACCACTAGAATGGGCTCAAAACCAACTTTCCAATAATATCCTTTTTTGTGGAAAACGAACACTGTAGGCAAAAGTTAAGCTTGATTTTAGGAAACTGCTCCAATTTGGCCAACAAGCAGCCTTGGGGCTAAAAAACTAAGCCCTTGGTCGCATGGGCGATCCAGGGGGCTAGCGCTTGGGGGTTGGGGGAGAGCCCCTGGTCACCCACATGACTGCGGTGGTGGCTAGGAGGCTGACGGTGCTCAGTCCCCAATGTGACCATAGGCGTTGGAGGTGAAGTCCTCAAGGGTAGCGCAGGGGGCCAGTGACGTTTGGGGCAGCGGTGGCTGCTAGGTGGCCACCGGGTGAGACCTAGCTTTAAAAATGGGAGTACAAGCTATGCTTTAAAAAAATGCTTTTATTATTTATTTTTTTTAATCCACCTTGAACTGCGTGTTGGGGAGGTCGTACGACTTCCCTGGAAAAATTTGTTTTTCCTTTTTTTGCAACATCTCCAAAATTGACCAAATGACAGACATTCCTAGGGTTTTTGACTGCTGCAAACGTGATGGTGACCTCCGTTTTTTCCCAAAATTCCCATAAAATTATGCTACCCCTAGATGTTGCACAAAAAAACACTAGACTTGAAACCCTTGTTGATCTAGAAAATTGTGATGAAAATCAATGAAACAAAAGCCAATCCTAACTTTTTCCAGCACTCTGAATCCAATGGAGATGCCTGATCTAATCCAAAACACTCCATAAATAAGTTCAAGGTATGAATCCCTCGAGGATCCTCGAGCTTTCTCTATACTGAATTTCTCCAAAAACTAAGAAGGGGCTGCAAATCAAGGCTTTGATACCATGTTAGAAACCAAGATTAGACATGCAAACCAGAAAATACCTTCCACAAGAGAAAAAAAAATCAAGAGAAATTTGCATGAAGATGTGCAAATGAATAATATTCAGGAATTAAGAAATTAGAAAAGATGAATTGCTTTATAAAAGCAATGTATGCATAATCCTAAAGGTAAAACCTAATTTTGACCTAAAATTAGCTCAACTAAATAAAGCTTACTTATTAATTAAGTAAACTAATTATTACCTAAGTAAACTTAATGAAGTGTAATTAAATAGTTAATTACACCAATAGTGAACCCCTTGGCCATATCTTGAACTTTACAAGACAACTCACTAGTAAGCATGTGTCACAACAACCAAGTTATCATGCAATTTATCACACATATAATATTATTTAGTGTGGTGGTAAAGAGTATGATCTTGTTGAGAAACTTCATCATACTCTAGAAAACATATCCCTTTGGGATTTGATTCAAACATCACCTACATACAATAGGATTCTCCAAGAGGTTTTGTAGAATTTTGATGTACCATCTTCTACTAGATTGAATGATGTAGCCACCTTATTCATATTGTATGCAACTGAAAAAATTCAGATATTACATTCCCTCAACATGAATTACCCTTTCTTGAGATAAAAAATAAACATGAGGCCCTAATCATAAAGGTTATCATTAATGAAACTAGAGTTAGGTGTACCCTCATAGAAAATGGATGAAAGGAAATCAGAGTACATAATACACTCTCCTAATACTAATCTTCAAGAGAGAGTTGCAAAAAACATTTCAAAACTTGTAATTAAAGAACACAAAGATGCACATACATGAATAATAGAATAGACAACAAAGAAAAAATACCAGATTTTACGTGGGTAAACCCTCTAGGGAAAAAACACACACACCAAAGCAAAGATCTCTTGTATTATCATAAAATATAATTTGCATACAAGTTACAAAGCAATGCTCTTTCAATTATTAGTTCACAACATGAAAATCGACAATATTACATTTACAATTGCTTCGATCATTACACAATCATCCTCACACTATTAAAATTCACTATGGAATTCAACCATGCTTCTCAAGGATTCCATAAAACCAATGTTCCAACTTCCATACCAGATAAATGGTCACCAACAATTCTTTTTCCATTACCCATCGTTTCCAGTCTTAACCGCAACATCACACAACCTTTCATTAACTAGCTATAGGACTACGGTTTGCTTCATTCCATCTAACCATGAACCTCAATACCTCATCCACTTATACTGGTCCTCATGGGACACTTGGTTCATTGCTATATTATAGGCTACTTTACAAGCCAACATGGATCATAGGTTACAGACCATACCCCGCACTACCATAGGCTAACCTTAGACCATCACAAGGTGGCGAAATGACCTGCACTACCACAAGCCTCACCAATCACCATCACATGATAGTAGGTAACCATTAGGATAAATTTAACCACCAAATCGCTAACCCTATATTTGACCTCCACGGTATTGCGGTATAGAACCTTTACCACCAACCTACTAGCCATTCCATGGACCACTGTAGGGTTGCGGGTTAGGACTCCTCCTACACTACCACACAAGTTGATGAAGACCAAGTCACAAGATGGTAGGTAACACCACCATCCCACACCCCTCTTAGTTGCACCTTGCAGTACTGTGATAAATTCCTTAATGTAAAACCTTGGGATGTCTAGCAACTAATCTAGGGTTTCAATAGTGAGTTTGAGACACACATTCTCAACATTCTCCCAACTGATGAAGAACTCACTAAACCCCTTCCAACACTTGAAGTCATTGAATATTCTAGGCCCCAATGCCCATCAAACTAGTACACCATTTAAACCTTCTTCTTAGAAGCTTGATCAATGCATCATCAACATTCACTAGAGTATCAACCTTTTCTAGAATAACCTTTCCATCCTCCACCATATCATGAAAAAAGTGGTACTAAATGTCAATATGTTTCATCCTAGCATGGAAAGTTGGATTTTTTGCTAAACAATGGTACTCTGATTGTCACAGCAAATAAAAATCTTTTGCGTATAAAAATCAACATTAGAACACAATCTTCTAACCCAAATAGCTTCCTTGCACACATGAGTTTCTACCATGTACTCAACCTCAATAGTGGATAAAGTGACTACAACCTACCACTTTCTCATCCAGTTAATTGCACCACCAAACAACGTGAGTACATATCCATTGGTGGATCTTCTACTGTTAATATCTTCTGCCCAATCAAAATCCACATATCCATGAATGCTAGCTAAATTCATAGATCTAGTAGAGTAACCATGATAACATAAGGCATACTAAGAAGTACCCTTCAAATACCTAAAAATTATCTTCACAACATCCCAATGTGGCCTTCCTAAATTAGCCATAAACTAACTAAGCACTCCCACTTCTTGGGAAATGTTTGGCCTAGTACACACCATTGAATACATTATACTACCAACTACACTTGTATAAGGCACCCTGGTCATGTCCTCCATCTTAGTAGGAGATTTTGGACAATCTTCAACAAAAAAATTCATGTTCCCTACAACACTGGAACAACTAACTGCTCACAATTTGTCATTTTAAACCTCTCTAGGATAGTATTTATATACTTTCTCTGGCTGAGCCAAATTTTTCTATTTCCCATGTCCATTATGATTTCCATCCCTAGAATATACCTAGTTGAACCTAGGTCTTTCATTTCAAACCATGCTAACAATTGAGATTTTAATTCAGAAATCATACCCTTACTATTCCCAATGAGCAACATGTCATCCACATACAAGGAAATAATAAGAAGATGACCATTTTCAGATTTGAAGTACACACAATGATCAAACTTTGATCTCACAAATCCAAAAAACAACACATGGGTATCAAACTTTTGGTACCACATTCTAGGCACCTGCTTCAAACCATACATAGATTTCTTTAATTTGCAAACTAGGTTTTCCTTACCTTTTTCAATGAAGCACTCTTGTTGGGACATGTAAATCTCTTCATTTAGATCGCCATGAAGAAACATTATCTTCACATCTATTTTCTTGAATTCTAAGTCATATGTAGTTGCAAGTAACAATAGGAATTTGATAGATGTCAGCTTAGCCACAGTAGGAAATATTTCTACATAATCAATCCCCTCCACTTGGTAAAATCCTTTTCAAACCAATCTTTCTTTATGCTTCTCAACACTATATAGATAAATCTTCTTCTTGAACACCCATTTGTATCCAACAAGATTTCATCCTTCAGTAAAATTTACCATATCCCATGTTTCATTCTTCGTCAATGATGTCATTTCTTTATCCATGGCTTCCAACCAAGAATTTGAATAAGTTGTACCCATATCCTCTCTAATAGTCCTAGGCTCATTAGTATTAGCAATCAAAGCATAAGAAAAAATGGAATCCAACATAGAATAACCAAACCTTTTAGGTTGCCGCTTCACATTTGTAGAACTCCTCATAGGCTGAGGCCGAGGCTGAGGTTCTTCTTCTTGTTCAAAAATTTCTGATATGATTGAGATCTTTTTATTAACAAGTCCACCAAGATTACGTAGTTCATCCTTATTTAGAGTAAGAGGAGATTCAACTACCTCATTTTCTACTTCTTTCACCTCTAGGTGCAGATCAACTAAAGAAGGTTTCAACTCATGGAAGATCACACTTCTACTATACAACACCTTCTCTATAACTTGCTTCCAAATCTTGTACCCTTTCACACCAATTCCATAACTAATGAAGATACACTTTATAGCCTTGTTTTCCTATTTAGATATTTTTTCACTGGGCATGTATGCATATTCCTCACGGCCAAAGAATCTAACATGTCTTAATGATGGATTATTGCTAGAACATGCTTCAATAGGTGTCTTATCCATGAGCTCTAAAGTGGGAGATCTGTTAATTAGATATGTTGTAGCTAGAGCCTCAACCCAGAAATTTTGTTCCAAACTAGAATTAAAAAAACATACTTCTTGCCCTTTCCATCAACATTCTATTCATCCTTTCTACAACTCCATTTTACTGTAGAAAGTAAGGAGTTATTTTATTCCTTTTAATTCCATGGTCCTTGCAAAACTTATTGAAATCTACTAAAAAAAACTCACCACCATTATCCATCCTCAAACACTTAATTTTCCTACAAGTTTGATTTTCAACCAAGGTTTTAAATTGACTAAAAACTTCAATTTTACTTTTGAGAAAACAAATAAATTTCCTTCTTGAATAATCATCTATGAATGAGACAAAATACACAAATTTTGATAATGAAGGAACATTAACTAGACCAAACACATCAAAATTAATGTAATCTTCAATTCTAGAAGATTTATGAGGACTAGAGTAAAATGAAACACAATGTTGCTTTCCATATATGCAATGTTTTTAAAAATCAAACTCAAGATTACAATCATCAAGCCCTTCAACTAGGGTTTTATTTTTCAAGGCTTTTAAGTATTTTTCACCAATGTGGTTGAGCCTCTGATGCCACAACATTGTTTTCTCTACTGGGAGCTTCACCTCTAAAGAGTTATCACCGACAGGAACAATGTTCTCCTTCTCTAATTGATCAAATTTAATTGAATTTGTAGAAGCACTATTACACTGCACTACTTGTGCATCTAGCTTATATAGAGTTTCAATCCGTGCACTCTTAGTCAACACCATAGAGCATCTAGTCATTATACAAACACCATTCAAGAAATATAATTGCACACCAACATCATTAAGCTTTCTTACTAAAAGTAAATTTTGAGCTAGACCTGGTATATGCATCACATCATCGATTTCCTTTATTCTTTCATCAAGAAATTGAGTTATGAATCTTCCACAACCAATTTTTTGTAAGTGAGAATCATCACCTAGATACACCCTTCCACCAACATAATTTTCATACTTTGAGAACCAACCTCTATGAGATGCCATGTAAAGATGCACCTAATTCGATCAACCAAACATCATCTAATGCTTGAGTCACCAAGGCTGTTATGAAGGCTTCTGCATCACTCTAAGAAGATTCATTATCAAAAGAATTATTGTTTTTTCTTCTTCTTCTCTTTTTTATAATCTTTTTGGATGTGTTTGGATTTCCCATAATTCTATAATTTCACCTTGTACTTCTTACCAAAAGACTTTGATCTCCCCTCTGACTTGGATTTAGACTTCTTTCCCTTCTTCTTGTCTCTCTCTTTTGATCTGCCTCAAATAACAAGGGTCTCCTTGGCCATCTCAAAATACTTCCTTCACATTTCCTCTGATAGCAATGAAGCAACCACATATTCCATCTTGAAATTGGTCATTTTACCCCCAATAGCCATTACCAGGTGATCCCATGTGTCAATAAATGAACATAATAGGAGCATGCAATGATCCTCATCATCTATCTTCACACCAATAGACCCCAACTAAGAAACGATCATTTTAAACAAATTCAAATGATCTGCAACGGACACTCCTTTCTCCATATTCAAGGAGTATAAATTATTTCTTAGGAATAACTTACTTACCAAGGATTTCCCCTGATAAATGTCACCAATCTTCTTCCACAAAAGTTTTAATGTCTTCTATTCATGGAAATTCAAGAGAACTGAATCAACCAATCATAGTTTGGTCAGACCCTTGGCTTTCTAGTCCATTGCATCCAAGTCATCTTGCAAGGTTTTTGATGGTTTGATAGAGGACACTATAGCCCATAACTCTCAATCCATGAGAAAATCTTCCATTTTGAGTTTGGAAAACTCAAAATTTCCACCATTGAATTTCTCAATCTCTATTCTCTCAGATGTGCTCTCCATCTTAAATATACAATAATATTACAACCAAATTTCTCTATGTAATGCCCCACTAAAGAACCCCAGAGGACAACACATCAAAACTACAATAATGGCCCAACAATTTTTTTTAAAGATAAATAACAAGAAATGTAAATCATATCTAAGCATAAGACATCAAGTAAACTAAGTCCTCTAAGGTTCCATGACTTCATTAATAACATAACTAATAAAAATAACTAAAAATTGATCATAATTTAACTAACAATCAAGATTTCATTTTAATCCATCACATTAAATGATTTAACAACATGCATTTCCATAACATATCATTAGATAACTAATCTATAGAACTAAAAAGTACATATACAAATTCTAAAAAATGAGATTACATCACAACTCATTACATCAATACATTGGTTATAGTAACACTTCCATTGAATACAATGGGAAAAATACATCAAGATTACATTACATGGGGTGATCCCACAATATTGGTTTACAATTTTTGGCCAAATTGGACACTGAACTGATTTTTTCTAGCTAAATCTTCACTCTCAGGAACCTATAGCAGCTAAACTGTGAGGAATTTGGAGATGATGTAAACTAGTGATTTGTAACACTTTTTCTGTAGAGTCTAGAAAAAAAAATCATTTTTTGGAATCAAATTGCACTTCTTTTTCCATCTCCTTTGAAAACTAGTTTTTTTTTTTAGTAAACACCATTTTTAAGGAGTGATGCTCATCATAAACAACATAATTTTTTTTGATAAAGGATAAAATTCTTTTTTTTTTTTGAATTTAGATTTTTAACTATGATATCTAGTGCTTTCATTTGGTTTCATAGTGTTTCATTGAATATTTTTTTCTTAATCAAGTTTCAAAGTCAAACCAATTACAATTCAGACATAGGTGGATTGTATACAACATAAATTTTTTGTATGTATTGAAACTCAATTGTTTCTTTTTGTTGGATCAAGGATTTCAATATCTAGTGCACTAATATTTTTCAATTTTTTTTTTTTGATAATATGCTATTTTTCCACATGTGCAGAACACAGAGCTTTATTTTTCAGTGAAAAACCTACATTCACAAGAAATAAAAAATAAATATAATAATTAAATTAAATTTATTTAAAATTTTACTTTTTTGGAAGCTCATAATAAGGATTACATACTTACCAAAAAATAAATTTTAAATGAATTCATTTGATCCCCCAAAAGGTAAATCAAAAGTGGGTTTTTATCAGCATTTTGATATGTGTAAAGGAGACTCTGTTATAGGTATGGTTTGATACAAGCGAGGTTCTATCCAAGGGTTTTTTTATCAAAAGTGGTTTGATCAAACCTTATTCAATTGGAATCCTTAAAATGGAACTTTTTAAGGCTTAAATCATTATATTTTTTAAAATATGTGATTTCAGAAAAAATCATAATCTCCCATAAATTGTAAACTAGCATTGTGGGATCACCCCATGATACAAATGAGATACACATTCAATACATAACATAAGCAACTATCAATTTGAATTGGTACAAGACCTAGAATCTGCTACATAAGGTACATCCTCCATGCTCATGAACAATAGCTAGGGAAACCCAATGGAGGAAAAGGCACAATCCACTCGACCATGTGGAACCCTAAGGTCCACCCCACATGCTAGGAGATAACAATAAGGTCCCACTAAATCAAGAATTCAAAGAGACAAAAGGCTAACACACAAGTAAAAAATATGGCTCCAACATAGAAAAGTACAACATGACATCACATAACAAAGATATCACTTCCAGAGGCACACACACAACAAAAGGGGAAAAACATGACTAGGGAATGCTAGACTACAATAGGGAAGAGGTTCATTGCATGGTACTAGCATGGGTTGTCTGACATACCTCTCACTAGGTCCTGACCCCATAGGGTGACACATGCGAAACCAACAATCCTTTCGTGAGGAGAATGAAGATGATCTTTCCAACCAGACCTTCTCACCCCATCCTTAGCCTAAAATAGCACCACAAGAATGGGTGAGGAATCCATTATTCTTATTTATGTGAAAATTACCCATCCATTAATTCATTTTAGGTTATCACAAGATTAAGCAACTCTCCAATGGGTTTTCTAGGTCACCACTTTGGGATTCAAACCCCATTGAGACCCACCCCCCATACTTGCAACTAGTAGACCTAATACATCAAACAAGGTAAAGAAATCTTGCACACAAAATGAAAACACTAAACACATATCCAGAGCAAGGCATGGACCATCTCGTTCACCAATCACAACCACATTAATGAGAAAGCAGTGCAATGCTAAAACCCTCATGTACACATCTCAAGTATATTATCAACCAACTCAATAGAACAAGCATAAAGTTCAATCAATTAAATACTCCCCTAAACATGTGGAAGTAAACCTTGACAACTTACACATAGACTCCCACTTTACACAATGCTCCAAAATCGCCTTAATTTTGTAAAACAATCACATATTTAAATAAGAAACACAATAACCCAAGAAACTATGAAATTAACATATGGTAACAATCATCTATTAAATGATTTAAAGGAACTCAACATTTAAACGATTTTATCTAATTCCTAATACAATTAAATTAGTTTTGTTTCTTCCCTATTTAATTTCCCCAATTTAATTAACTAAAATAATCAATTATTTATGAAGGAAGATATATTTTTTCCCCTATAAGAATTAAATTTTAAATTAATTTTCCCATGGCTAATCAAATTAAATAATAATAATAATAATAAAACATGAAAAATATTTCTACTTATTCTAAATTTAAATTAAAAGATTATTTATCATGATAACTTGGAAATAACTATAATATCAATTGTTCTAATTAATTAATTAATTTATAGAGCAATTTACAAATCAACTTTTAAATACTATAAAAATAATCACTATTCACTAATAAATCAATAGAGAGAGAGAAATCTAATTCTTTTACATCTAATCTAAACATTTAGACCTCTCATAATTGAATCTAAATTTATATACCCTTAGCTTTGGTTGGTATTTATTTTCCAATAATAACTAAAGGGATTATTAAATAATATCCTTCATGTTTTATTATGATTAAAGCTTAGATTGATGACTAAAACTAGTTCAATATAATTAGCAAATCATCTTTCCCTTTTATTAAATTTTAAGAAATTTCTTAAATTTGATATACCTTATGCATGACTATAACATTCAATTTAATATTATATATTATATTTTATTATTGCATATCTTTCGCTTCTAATTGAACATATTAAACATATTTACATTAAAAGATTGGCATATTTTATATATTATATATTTTATTCAATATGACAAATTATAACAAGACAATACACATCTATATATATACACATATATATTAATAAAATTAAATACCAATTTTAATGCACACTCATTGATTTATATACATAAGTGAATTACCAAAACAAAGTTCATAAATCGAATACTAGATACAACAAAGCCATCAAATATCAAATATGATTTATCAATTGATTAAGGCAGGTATGAAATCTATCAAACACTTCATTCTGGATAGTAGTCAACCAGGAGGCTTTCCAAACAATGACATAGGTGAAAGAGAGGATGCCAAGGTAAATAATGAAGAGGCCATAAAAACTTTAATTGAAATATACATAAATCATAGAAAGTGACTTACCCTAAGATTTTTCCCAAATTGTGTCACACTATCAAGGATGTCAATGAGAAAAATGGGTAGAGTTAGCAAGAAAAAATATTATGAAACCAGTAACTTACACTAAAAGTATTATGGAAAGGGCTTTGGAAACCATCAAGAAAATGTGAATGGTGTAAGGAAAGCAATGCCATGCCATGGCATTCAATGATTGCAAGATCTGTACCAAGTCAACCTTGTAAGGATGCTCTCATAATCACAAATTAGTGAAGCACTCTGGGAAAACATCCTAACATTGCAAGCTTTGTTTGTGTTCTAAATGCACATAGTCATGTAGGTTTAAGGGTTGTGCACTACTTCACACATCAACAACCCTTGATGCATTACATAAATAGTTGATCATTAGGTGCACATAGTTGGCCTTCATGTCTGCTAGCTATCTTGAAGACAACCTAAGTCTTAATTCTAAGATTCCAGTGGGAGAAATAATTTGATCAAACATGGTGATGCATAGGAAATGAAATACCAATCTAAAAACCATATTATGCATGCTACAACGACAAGCCTATAGGGAGGAATTCACATTAGATAACATCCAGTATACAATGGATGAGAAGAAATCACAACATAAAATAAATGCAACAATAAAGTTATTCGTCGAATTCCAACCAGAGTACCAATATAGCCATCGAATGCCATAAAAAAAATCATCAAAATAAAATCAAAATATTCAGTGTCAATTATAATAGGCAAAGGATAATATAGCTATCTAATTATATGAAATCGAATGCCCAACTATATCCATCAATACCAAAAATTAAGTGTATATGCTAAATTCTAAACACTATGAATCAATTGCAAATCGCAGTAATCGGCAACAAAGAAATACAAGGGATAAAATCACTACAAGCATCATTAGAAAGCTTCAATTTTTGGTTATTCTAGCAATAAGAGATAATAAACAGTAAAGCCACAAACCTAGATGAGTACGATACATTCAACAGCTATGAAAAAATAATACCATAGGAGATTACTTATTTAAATAAAATAGAGGATAGAATCGATTTCTTGATGACACCATTGTGTAAAAACAATAGATTGGAGATGGTTTACTTATCTGTGAATGCTCCAATTCCAATAGATCTACAACCCCTTTTTCAAAAACCCCAATCAAGCTTTGCAATAACTCCCAAATTCTCCCCAAAGTTTACAACACATGCCATTTTCTTGCAAACCCAGTTCTATATTCCCCATAAAAAAATTCAACCCCCCTCCATAATCTCCCAAAATGATAATTATTATTATTTTTCCAAAAATAACTTGTAAGATTCTCGAACAAAAAAATCAGATAAAAAAATCTTACAAAAATAAGTTACTTTTCGACAAACAATTTGAAGTCATGCATGTGCTCCAAAAAAATATTTTTCTATGTTTTTACTTCTTTTAAGTGATTATCCAATATCTCTTTCCAGTTTATTATTTTATTTTATTTTATCATTTCATCTCACTTTTAATTTATGACAATTATGGTTATTAATAAATACATTTATATTTATTTGTCACAACACATTTTTATTTAATAAATTATTCTAAAGCACTAAATAACCAAAAACAACATTTATAAAGTTCATTTCTAAATAGCTAACATACTAGACAAATGCCATTATAAAAAAATTTAACCACAAGAATCAGACATAAACATCATGAAAGGGTGAATCATGGAGGGGCACTACATCCTCCCCCCCTAAGATTTGACTTACTCCTATAAGTCGCAAGGTTAAAATAAAACATACAAACATTAGTTCTAAAACTTGTGAAATAATACCGCACTCGCCTTTAATTTAACTTAAATACAAGCAACATCAAATAATCAAGAAAACCAAATTCCAAACAATTACCTACACCTTAACCAAGGTCGAGAAGTAGGACTAACTGACCACCGACAACAAACAAGATGGATGGGGTGACCAACGGGATACTCACCCTCTTCGAAGATGATGGCAAGGGTAGGGGACCATACGATATCTCCATTCAATAATTTTTTGTTAGGTTTAAGGCACACTTAGACCTGCCAATTTAGGTGGAGTCGGTGCCTAGTACCTGCAACCTACAACAAACAACACAATCGAGCATATATATATAATCATATAGTCAGACACATCATGAAAGGAAATTATAACATAATAGGGTACTCACGAATGAGTAATGCGACACTGGCCCTTTCACCAAGACACCTCAAACAAGAAACCATATCAATGTATGACCAACAATCACATAATGAACAACATAGAACATTCCCTCGACAATCACATAGTAACCATGACTAGATGAACACATCAGTCAGAACAACCCTAATAATTGAATCAACTTGTAAACAATCCACTACTCAACAATCAAAATAATAATCACATAATGATCATACCATGAATCTATATCATGTGTTGTATCATAAAATGGATTATTGTTTGATGTCATTAGTAACTACATCTAAATATCCCCATTACTTTACCTTCATCATCGAGTCCCAAAGCTGACTACTTAGAAGTCACAAACTAGGGTGGAAACATAACACATTAGTACCATTCATTCAAGTTGATTAATTACATCAAAATGCTACACTTCCATAAAAACATAGCATAAGTATACACACAAAGCACACATTTTCATTAAATATCCCTTATTTACATGTACCACTTTATCTAGTATATAGCACTAAATCTCGTAACATATTCAATCACATGATAATGATTTTATACTTTTTAGAAGCATGGAAACACAATTTACCATTTCATAAGCTCTATATTCATGATCTAACACACATTATTCACATGCACACACAAGGCTACACAAGATTCCATAATGCATTCCTGATAGAAAAAATATCAGTGCATTGCGCACTACACCGAAATTCCTATCCTTTCCATCGGTTTTCTGCATCATTGGAAAAACACCACCAAAGGACAAGTCTAAGATTATTAGATGAGGATGATAAAAGGGGAAACCATATGCTCAAGAGTCCAAGCACTAGGACAATATAATGGTCTCATATGTATCTAGAGTACCTAGTGTATGAACCTAGGCTCTAGTACTAGGTGTAACGCCCTACCAAAGAACCCTAGAGAACAACACATCAAAAGTACAATAATGACACAACATTTTTTTTAAAGAGAAATAACAATAAATGTAAATAATATCTAAGCATAACACATAAAATAAACTAATTCCTCTAAGGTTCCATGACTACATTACTAACACAACTAATAACAAGAACTATACATTGATCATAATCTAACTAACAATCAAGAGCTCATTTTAATCCATCACATTAAATGATTTAACAACATGCATTTCCATAACATATCATCAGATAACTAATCATTAAATATCATATATATAGAACTAACAAGTACATATACAAATTCCAATACATGAGAGTACTCACAACTCGTTACATCATTACATTGGTTACAGTAACACTTCCCTGAATACAACCGGAAGAATACATCAAGATTACATTACATCATACAAATGAGATACAAGTTCAATACATAACATAAGAAACTATCACTTCAAACTGGTACAAGACTCAAAATCTACTACATAAGGTACATCTTCCACGCTCACAAACAACAACTACGAAAACCCAATGGAGGAAAAGGAACAATCCACCCAACCATGTGGAACCCTAAGGTTCACCCCCTGTGCTAGGAGATAACAATAAGGTCTCACTACATCAAGTAGTTAAGAAGACAGAACGTTAACACAAAAGTACAAAACATGGCTCCAACATAAGAAAGTACAACATTACATCACATAACAGAGATACCGCTTCCAGAGGCACACACACAACGAAAGGGAAAAACATGACTAGGGAATGCTAGACTATAGTAGGGAAGATTTTCATCACATGGTACTTGTATGGGTTGTATAGAATACCTCTCACTAGGTATTGGCCCCCATATATGGTTGTTTGGCATACCTCTCACTAGGTCCTGACCCCCATCTATGGTTTTCTGGCATACCTCTCACTAGGTCCCAGAACCATAGGGTGACACATGCAGAACCAACAATCCTTTCATGAGGACAAGAAAGTTGATCTTGCCAACTAGGCCTTCTCACCCCATCCTTAGCCTAAACGAGCACCACAAGCATGGGCGAGGAATCCATTATTCTTGTTTATGTGAAAATTACCCATCCCTTAATTCATTTTAGGTTATCACTAGATTAAGCAACTCTCCAATGGGTTGTCCAGGTCACCACTTTGAGATTTGGCCCCATTAAGAGCCACTCCCCCTACTTGCAACTAGTAGACCTAATACATCAAACAGGGTAAATCCATTTTACACACAAAATGGAATCACATAACACATATCTAGAGAAAGGCATGAATCATCTCACTTGCCAATCACAACCACATTAATGAGAAAGCAATGCAAGGCTAAAACCCTCATGTACACATCTCAAGTATATTATCAACTAACTCAACAAAACAAGCAAAAAAGTTCAATCAATTAAATAATCCTCTAAGCCTCTGGAAGTAAACCTTGACAACTTACACATAGACTCCCACTTTAAAAAATGGTCTAAAATCACCTTAATTTTGTAAAACAATCATATAATTAAACAAGAAACACAATAACCCAAGCAAATATGAAATTAACATATTGTAACAATCATTTGTTAAATGATTTATAGGAACTTAACATTTAAAAGAGTTTATCTAATTCCTAAACAATTAAATTAGTTGTTTTTCTTCCCTATTTAATTTCCCCAATTTAATTAACTAACATAATCAATTATTTATGAAGGCAAAGATATTTTTTCCCCTATAAGAATTAAATTTCTCAATTAATTTTCCCAGGGCTAAGTAACTTATATAATAATAATAAAAAATGAAAAATATTTCTACTTATTCTAAATTTAAATTAAAAGATTATTTATGATGATAACTTGGAAATAACTATAATAGAAATGATTCTAATTAATGAATTTACATAGCAATTTACAAATCAACTTTTAAATACTACAAAAATAATCACTATTCACTAATAAATCAAGAGAGAGAGAAATCCAGTTCTTTTACATCTCGTCTAAACATGTAGACCTCTCATAATTGCAATCTAAATTTATATACCCTTAGCTTTGGTTGGTATTTATTTTGAAATAATAATTAAAGGGATTATTAAATAATATCCTTCACACTTTATTATAATTAAAACTTAAATTGATGACTAAAACTAGTTCAATGTAATTTGCAAATCATCTTGCCCTTTTATTAAATTTTAAGAAAAATCTTAAATTTGATATACCTAATGCATGACTATAACATTCAGTTTAATATTATATACATAATATTTAATTATTGCATATCTTGTGCTTGTAATCGAATATATTAAATATATTCATATTAAAAGATTGACATATTTTACATATTATATATTTTATTCAACATGACAAATTATAACAAGACAATACACATCTATATATATATATATATAATCAAATACCAATTTTAATGCACACTCATTGATTCAAATACATAATTGAATTGCCAAAACAAAGTATAGAAATCGAATACCAAATACATTAAATCCATCGAATATCAAATATGATTTATCAATTGATTAAGGTAGGGATGAAATCTATCAAACACTTCATTTTGGATAGTAGACAATCAGAAGGTTGTCCAAACAATGACATAGGTGAAAGAGAGGACGCCAAGGTAAATGATGAAGAGGCCATAAAAACTTAATTGTAATATAGAAAAATCATAGCAAGTGACTTACCCTAAGATTTTGCACAAATTGTGCTGCATTGTCAAGAATGTCGATGAGAAAAATGGGTAGAGTTGGCAGGCACAAATATTATGAAACCAGTAACTTACGCTAAAAGGATTGTGGAAAGGGCTTTGGAAACCATAAAGAAAATGTAAATGGTGTAAGGAAATCAATTCCATGCCATGGCATTCAATGATTGCAAGATCTACACCAAGTCGGCCTTGTAAGGAAGCTCTCAGAATCACAAATTAGTGAAGCACTCTGGGAAAACATCCTAACATTGCAAGCTTTGCTTGTGTTCTAATGCACGAAGTCATGCAGGTTTGAAGGTTGTGCACTACTTCACACATCAACAACCCTTGATGCATTACATAAATAGTTGATCACATGGTTGGACTTCATGCCCACTAGCTATCTTGAAGACAACCTATCTTAATTCTAAGATGCCAGTGGGAGAAATAATTTAATCAAACATGGTGATGCGTAGGAAATGAAATCACAATCTAAAAACCTTAATATACATGGTACGACGAAAAGACTATAGGGAGGAATTCACAGTACCTACCATCTAGTATACAAAGCATGAGAACAAATTGCAACATAAAAGAAACACAACCAATAAATTATTCATCGAATTCCAATCAGCGTACCAAAATAGTCATCGAATGCCATAAAAAAAAATCATCAAAATAAAATTGAAACCTTCATTGTCAATTATAACAGGCATAGGATAATATAGCTATCTATATTTATCGATACCAAAAATTAAGTGTATATGTTGAATGCCAAACACTATGAATCAATTGAAAATCGTAGTGATCAGTAACAAAGAAACACAAGGGAGAAAATCGATACAAGTAGCATCAAAAAGCTTCAATTTTTGGCTATTCCAACAAGAAGAGATAATAAACAGTAAAGCCACAAACCTAGATGACTATGGTGCATTCAACGGCCATGAAAAACAATATCATAGGAGATTACTTTTTTAAGTCAAATAGAGGACGAACTGGATTTCTTGTTGACACCATTGTGTAAGAACAACAGATTAGAGATGGTTTACTTATTTGAGAATGTTCTAATTCTAGCAGATCTGTAACCCCTTTTTCGAAAACCCTAATCAAGCTTTCCAATAATTTCCAAATTCCCCCAAAGTTTACAACACATGCCATTTTCTTGTAGACCCTATTCTCTATTCCTAGAAACAAAAATCAACCCTCTCCATAATCTCTTAAAATGATAATAATAATTATTTTTCCAAAAAGAAGCTGTAAGATTTTCAAACACAAAAATGAGATAAAAAAATCTTACAAAAACATCAAGTTACTTTTCCACAAATAGTTTGAAGTCACCCATGTGCTCTGAACAATTATTTTTCTATCTTTTTACTTGTTTTAATTGATTATCCAATACCTCTTTCCAATTTAATATTTTATTTTAATTTAGCATTTCATCTCACTTTTAATTTATTACAATTATGATTATTACTAAATACATTTATATTTATTTGTCACAACACCTTTTTATTTAATAACTTATTCTAATGCATCAAATAACCACAAGCATCAAACATAAACATCATGAAAGGGTGAATCATGGAGGGGCACTACACTCTACAAAACTCCCATTGAACAAGATCATCACAAAAAACCCATCTTACCCACAAGGACAACAAAGCTGGCCAAACTCTAATACCAATTGATAGGAAAGCAGAGTGAAAGATACACCTTCCTAATACTAATCTTCAAGAGAGAGATACAATTTTTTTTTTTTTTAAACTTGCAATTACAAAATACAAAGATGCACATACATGAATAATATAATAGAAACAAAAGAATGAATACCAAATTTTACGTGGGAAAACCCTCTTGGGAAAAAACCCACACACCAAAGTAGAGATCTCTTGTATTATTGTAAAATCCAAATTACATATAAGTTACAGAGCTACACTCTTTTAGGTGTTAATTCACAACATGAAAACCGACAACATTACATTTACAATTGCTTTGATCATTACATGATCATCCTCACACTGTTACAATGCACTATGGAATTCAACCATGATTCTCAAGTGTTCCAAGAAACCAACGTTCCAACTTGCATACTAGACAAACGATCACCAACAACGTAACTGTCATTACCTATCATTCCCAATCTTAACTGCAACATCGAAAAAACTTTCGTTGACTATCCCCAGGACTGTGGTTTGCTTCATTCCATTCAACCATTAGCCATAATACATCATCCACTTATACCAACCCTCGTGAGATAATGGGTTCATCACTATATCGTAGGATACTTTACAAGCCACTGCGAGATTGCAGGTTACAGACCTTACCTGCACTACCACAAGCTAACTGTTAGACTATCGCGGGATGGCAGGACAACCCACACTATCGCAAGCCTCACCAATCACCATTGGGGGATGGCGGGTAACCATTGGGAGATATTTTATTGTCAAACCACCAGCCCTATATTTGACCTTCACGGTACTACGGTATAGAACCTTTATTGCCAACGCATTAACCATTCCATGGACCGTTTCAGGGTTGCGGGTTAGGAGTCCTCCCACACTCCCACACAAGTTGATGAAGACCATTTTGAGATGGCAGGTAACACTTCTAGCCCACACCCCTATTAGCTGCACCCTATGGTACTGTAGTAAAATCCTGAATGCAAAACCTTGGGATGTCTAGCAACTAAACTAGGGTTTCAACAATGAGTTTGAGAGACACATTCTCAACAATGAAGTAGGTCTTAATATTTATATCATTGACCTCCTAGATAAAATTGGTGTGGACAAGAATCTAATTGAACCCAATGATGTTAATATTCATGTCTTTGACAATGTTAATAAGAAATTATTAGGAATGATTGCACTAACCACTAAGGTTGGATCCTTGGTTTTTCCTACCCCTATCCATATCATGCCAAGACCTCTTTCATATAATCATCTCCTAGGTATATCATGGATTCATGCCATGAAGGGAGTCTTGTCTACTCTCCACCATGATATGAAGTATGAATATAATAACAAGATATAAATGGTTAAAGGAGATGAAAAAAATTATGATTTACAAGTGCAACATGATCATAACACCTTCAACTCTCATAATACTTTGTTTCCAACTTCTAAGGCATAACCTATACAAGTTGATGGTAACCCCAATTGTCTTTCACCTACAAAAAAACTCTTATATGATGATTGGGGGCCATTATATTTTTACACCTTGTTTCAAAGGGGAGTCTAAAATCTTACCATCAAAGTCTAAAGAGTCAAATACAAATAATTATCATGCTAATGATTCATCTTCAAACACATATTTTGGGGATGATTGGGGTTAATTAAATTTTACACCCTCCTTTTTGGGAGAGCACAAAACCTCACAATCTAAACCAAAAAAATATTGTGTTTCATTTGCTCAACTTGGTTCTACATCAACATCACCCCATGGTAGTGATGGGGACTCTTCAACTCCTACCCCCCATGAGTGGAAGATTTTTAACTTTACAAAACTTGAAAAGGAATTGCATGATCGGGAAGAAGCCAATTCTTCTTAGAAGAATGTAGATAAAATCTCTTCATTTGAGTTGGAAGCATGTTATGGACTTGGATAAAAAATTCTTTCACATGTATGTAATGAAAACATGAAACAAAAAAATAGGAATCAAGTGAAGTCTATACCGTACCTTTCCAAGTAGGGTCGAGGTTTCCAACCTTCATCTCCATCTTCATCTATTGTGTGTATGACATATTGTGATAAGAAAACAAGTTTTCCTTCACAAGAGAAATAAATTCTCCCTTCTATTTATCAAGAGGATATCTTGTTGAGGCTCCTCAAAGCCTGTCTGATTACTCTTCCTCCAAGAACAAAAAATAAATTCTACAAGGAAAGCTCATTTTGTGTATATCATTGAGTGCATGGTCATTCTACCACTAAATGTCAAACCTTGAGTAACAAAATACAAAAAATTAAGGATTGTGGTGCTCTTCCATATGTTGATGCACCTAAATCCTTGAGTCAATAATTATCTTCATCTTATCATGTTGCTCATCACTATGTGGAATTCGTAGCTTTATGTGTTTTTATCATTTCCATTCATGGTGGTAAAATCTTAGGTGCAACCATATTTTTTATTGCAGAAACATGATAGTCTTTGATGTGGTTGTCCTTCTCTCTATGCTTGGGGGTCAAGGATAACTACTTTTGGGAGGCATGCATTCTTTTCAAGGATCCCATCTCCCTCTCTTTCTCCTTAAAATACCAACATAGCAAGATTGTCAAACTTTAAAGGGGGTGTATTATATTACCCATATTCATTTCATCTTGTGATATTTGACCTATTGACAAACCTCCTTTAGCAGTGGCATTATTTGTAATGCCCCTTGAGGTGTGGTTATCAATTCATCCCTTGAGACGTTAAATTTTTTTTATCCCTCAAGATATTAAACTTTATCCATACCTTGAGATATTAAACTTTTTTTATCCCCTTGAGATGTTAAACTTTGTTTTTCCCCCAAGAAATTAAACAATGTTTATCCCCTAAGATTTAAAATTGAACATCCCTTTTAACATGTAAGTTCATACTCTCACTAAAGTGGGGGATAAATGTAGCATCATAAATTGTCACCCTTGATAATTTCACACTATGTTTTCTCCCACATAAATTATTGAACATAATTAAGCTCCTAATTTCTTAAATTATGCATTTTGAGGCCCTTTTTATCATTTTTCAACAAATTGCAAGCATTTCATAAATGCATCCAATTAGCATTTTCCCCTGACACTTAATATCATAGAAGTTAGGGATAGGACCCATACGCCCTTGGGCGTATGGGCCCCCCTACTTATCTAGGATCTAGTTTTGGACACATTGGAGTGCCCATCTTAATATTCAAATTTCAAATGTCATTTATCAAGATCTAATTTTTAGGAAATTATATAAATGCCTATAAATACCTAGTCTTTTCACCATTTGAAACTAGAAAGAAGAAAGAATGAGATTTTATGAGAAATAATTATTGTCAAGGGTAAGTCAAGAGTAGCATTTTAGTGATTTATTGCAACACTTCAAGATCCAAGCACCATGTAAAAGTTTGTGTGAGTTCATGTTTCTTTATTATCATTATTTTGTGAAGGCTAACCCATTTTGTAGGTATCCAAAGCATTCAATAAATCAAGCAAGAAAGATATAAGACCTTGAGGTGATGTGCATGAATTCAATCCTTCAAGGAAGCCATTGAAGGGTGGTGAGTTCTAACACTTTGTGATTTCACCATTCCTTCCTATCCATTATCATTTTAGCATTAGCATTGCCATTGTGGAAGTGGAACCACTTACACAAGGTTTGACTGAGGCAAGCCGCTAAATGGCACATCTCTTCTCTTTATGAATGTGAAGATCTTAGGTTTGAAGAGGATTAAAGGACTATTGAATAAAAATTGTTCATTGTTGCATTTGAAGACCTACATATTGTCAAATCACAAAAGCATACAAAATTATTCGATAATGTTTTGATAATTTTGAAAGAGAAAATGAAAGTTTCAGACCTTACACTAGAGGACCTCAAAATTTAAGTATACCCTTATAAGGACTCATATTCCCTTGGGCATATAAGTCCTCCTATGCACACTAAAACTAATTTTTATGGGCAAGTAAATAGTCGTTTGCATCTCCCAAATCTACCTGTAAATTGTTGTTTTAGTATGTGCATTATCGAAATCTTGAAATTTTCATATTAAGTCACATAGTTCAATTAGTTCAATCATTCCAAATCCATTTCAAGGCCCTAAGGATGCAGATCCAAGACTGGTTGACTCACCTTCATGGTTGAAATTCAATCTATTCACCTTGTTTATTTTCATTCTAATGTACCTTTAAAAAAGGATCAAAAAAAAAGATTAGGTTTAAAAATTAAACTTAGGGTTCATTTTTTCATATGTTACATTTCCCAAAAGAGAATATATTCTAGAACTTAAGCTTGTACTTTAAATTCTAAATATTCTTGAAGAAAAATTACATTGTTGTCCCAAACATCAGCTTTCCATCCTTCCACCAACCTTCCATAAGATAGAACAATTTAGAATTTCTAAGCCACATCAATTAGAATTTAAAAGGGGGATTATTTGGCTCTGATATCATAGAGGAGTTAAAGGTAATGTGCCAATGTTATGAACCCTTCCAACTAAGGATCTCAAAAATGGATTCCTAGTTATTTCCCATCTAAAAATTGAGGGAGTCCATGATGCTGGTAGATGAAAGGGAATCCCACTCATATTCATTTGAGTCAAGGGAGTCATCATAAAATAGGTCAAATGGTTCATGGGATATCTCGATGTCTTCAGAAGCTCTTACTTCCTCTTGTGATGATAACAAAGTACCAGGAATACCTATTGTAATTGGTTGAAACCCTATGCCTAGTCCTTTTGGTCTTTGTGAGATAATGATTGGTTTAGTCCTTCCATTCTTATGTAGCCATAAACCACTATGTATATCATATCCTTTGCTTTGCATTATCATGAAGCCTTTTCCATATTGATCCTTATATATCTATATAGATGGTGGAGGGTTTTCATTGTGTTTAGTATACAACGAGGAGCTGACATCTTCTTGGTCCATAGCTTCTTTACTTAACTCTCCCCATTTTGTCAATGTCATTGTAGGAGGGACATGGAATGTGATTATGGATTATCTCCTATTTGATGTGGGTAGACCATATTACTTAGGAGGAACCATTTGACTAACACAATAGGATGCTTTCATGTGATATTCTCCACAACCCTTATCTTGGATCTCTACCTTAGGAGTGGATGGTAGTGGTTGTGATGGAATGGACTTAATAAGATTTGATGGATCAATATATAAGGATACGGTGGAGGATGAAGCCTCTTGATTGACTAACACCTATCATTGTGGCATTTCGCATAGGCTTGTGCAATAATGAAAAGGATCTAGATCACCATAAATTGTGATCTTTGTGCCATTGTATGAAAATTTAAGACACTGATGGTATGTGAAAGGTATGGCTTTCATAGTGTGTATCCAAGGTCTACCCAAAAAAATATTATAGGGAAGGGTGAGATCCAAGACTTGGAAACTAGTGTCCATAATTGTAGGGCCAATCCTGATAGGGAGTGTGAAAACTCCTTTAGATGATCTTTCCTCATCGTCATATTCCTTAATGACTATACTCTTAGTGGTTTCCATGCATGCTTTTGAGAAACCTAATGCCTTAACCAATTTCAAGGTGTAGAGGTTTAACCCTGCTCCTCTGTCTACCAAGATTCATCTGACTTTGGGTTGATGGACAAGAACTTCAAGTTGTAATGGATCATTATGATTCATCTTCTTAGTTGAATAATATTTTTGAGAGAATATGGCATGATGGGAGTTGGTTAAGTATCCTACCATTTCTTTGAAATGATTGACATCTATTTTGGTAGGGACTATTGTGCTTTGCAAGGATTTATCAAGAATGGTTCGGTGATCTGGTGATATAATCAATAGTTCCAAGATGGATATATGTGTTGGAGTCTTCCCCAACTGGTCAAGTAAATTATACTTAAGCTTGGAAGACTATGTTTTTGGTTCTAATGAAGGACCTGGAAGGCTTATCTCAGTTTTGCATGTATTGACAACACATTTAGGACACTTCTTTATGGTAATGGTATGGATATTTTCATTAGCAACTCATATATGATTGATGATGGTACCTGGTTTATAATTGTACTTAGCACTGTTATAATTGGCCAAGGTATTATTCTTAGTTCCCAAACTAGAGGCCTTTCCTTTCCCATGGTCATGTAATGGATCTGTGAAGACCTTTTGATCACTGCTTTTGGTATGTTTCTTCCCATTGACTTCTATGGTTCTGTCTTCAACAAAATATTGTATGATGTTCTTCAGTTGTCGACATTGTTGTAGGTTATGTCCATTTGTTTCATGGTACTCACAATAGGAATTATCATCCCACCATGAGAACTGTCTTGGATCATACTGTTTTGGTTCCAGAGGTTTTAGGAGTTTATGTTTGATCATTTCTTTGAAAAATGTCTCGATTGGCTCCCCCAAGGGGGTAAACTCATGTTTAGGAAATCTCCTCTATGGTTGTTGTTGTTGTTGCAAATTTTTGACAAATTTGGTGGTTTGATCAGTGTCATTAAGCATGTCATGAGAGTGTTTGCAACCTCTAAGTATGATGACAGGTCCTGCATGTAGGGTCTTAGCATAAAAAATATTATCATTTGTTACGTTTCTGTTCCTAGACCAAAATTTATTTCTATCGTTGGGAGCATTTTGGTGTTGAAAAATTGGATTCCTACTTGGTGTCTTAATTTCTCCTTTGTCAATAAGGGCCTTTTCAAGTATAATGCCTTTTTGTACCAAGTCTAGAAAAGAGGTACAAAAATGTACTCTTAAGTCACTTCATAGTTTTGGGTGAAGATTTTCAAGGAATATTGTGACTTTTTGTTTCTCTGGTATCTCAATAGGACAACCACTAGCTAAACTCCTCCATCTCTAGAAGAAGGTGGTGAAGTTCTCTCTATCTTCTTGTGTAGTATGACACAAGGTAGATATCATGATTTCATTGTCTATGTTAAAGGAAAATTTCTCCACAAACTTCTCAGCTAATTCACCCCATGATATTATGCCATACGTAAGTTTAGAGAATCATTCCAATGCTATCCCAACAAGGGTTCATGAAAAAAGTCTCATAAGGTACATGGGGTCATACGAGATGTCCATGCATGTTGTGGAAAATTCTCTGATGTGTTCTAGAGGATTCCTCTTCCCATTGTACTTAGGTAAATTCATTATAATGTATCCATGTGGGAAGGGTGTCATGTATAGTGCTTTATCAAAAGGAAATGGACATAAATCTTGCACTGAGATAGTTCATTTTCTTGACATTGACATAGTGTCCATTTTTTGTTGGAGAGCTTGCATTTGGCTTTGGAGAACATCTAATTGTATGTTGGTTGTTTTGTTTGGATCAATGTAAGTGTTCTGAAATGCAATATTCTATGATGGGTTGTGATTTGGTGAGGGTATATATCCTATTTGAATGTTTTGATTCAATGTAGGAATATGTCCTGTCTGAATGTTCTAATTCGGTATAGGATTATTTCCTATTTGAATGTTCTGATTTGGTATAGGAATATGTCATGTTTGTGTAGCCCCTATGTGTGGAATGGTAATACTGGTGCTGATATGGGGCATAGATCATGTTGTGTTTGTACCAACTTTGGGTCTTTTTATTTTGGTGTTTGTGCCAAAGGGGTTTGGTGAAGATGCTCCTGCAATAAATTGTAAACCTTATGTTATGTTGAATGGGGTCGTGTTAAAAATTCAAGATGTTTGATTAGGTATGCTTGTTGGTATTGTTGTGGTAATTTGAGGGATGGAAACACTCGATGTCATTGCTTGCGTTGGTTGAGTAGATGTTGTAATCAAGGTGTGTACATTAAATCTTGGTGGTAGTGTGGCACCTTCTACTAGCATTTTTTGTAGATATTGTTGAGGATCATTTTCCAAACACTCATCCATGAAGGATGCAAATTCAAGATCTTGAACAATAGCATCTATGTCTTCAGAATAAATTTTCCCTTGCATGTCTCTAGTGACATGTTTTTCAAGAAAAGTTTTGTGTGGTCTTTTTGTCCCTAATGGTTGGTTTCCGAAAGGATTGATGAAGTCCTGTGAGTCTGCCATTTCTCTTTGTTTCTTTCTAGACCTTGTTTCGACCATGAAAATGTTGCTCAAGATGAGGCGATGCAAACTATGCCTAAAATGATATGATCTAGTCTATGTTTTTGGTATTTTCTAAATATAAATAATGTCACTAAAATTATGGATTTCTAAAATGATGCATGCTAAGACGACAATATGCAAAATTTTTGAGTAGACTATGATGGTAAATGATTCTAAGAGGATATTACCTACCACCTATGGAATAATCCAAAGCTATGACTTAACCTTACCAAGGAACCTGATGTAGGACAAGGAAAAACTGATAAGGTGAATTTCCAAACTAGACTAATGAGCTGGAAGGATCCACTAGTAAGACAAAAGTGACTAGGTTCAATGATAATGACAATCAAAGCATGAGCTTATCCAATAATGTGGAAATTTTCTCTATTCTAAGATATGAAAATTCCTATGAGGTAATTAAATTTTGCAACTAAGACAACTATCTCTAAAAATTAGATGACACGTAAACAATGCAAGGTTTTTGAGCAATTTTCCATTTTCTATCCAAGGTTGATCGTAAGGAACATAGGTGAAAATGACAATGGTTTTTAGACTGTGATTGCAATTTTGAGATTTTTCTTGACAATCAATTGTGGTTCACTTTGTAGATGCGTTTATTAAATTGATAGATGTGTTTCAGTTTGCAAATGCAATTAACTGATGAAATTTAGTCTCGATTGTCGACAGGAAGTTGCACACAAACAGGTGTAGTTTAACTTTTGATAGATGCGACTCATAATTCAGATGTGACTCAAAATCCAATCCTTGTGAAGACTCAATTTGTTGAAAAACACATGTAGTTTTATATTTAACAATTTTGACTCATAATTACACGTGATTTTCTATTTAATAGTTGCGAATCAATTTTCAGTTGCGATTTTCTATTGATAGGTTTTCTGACTGAGTCAATTTTTTGATCAACTTTTGGCAATTTAAGACAAACAAAAACACTGTATTTTAGTTTTGATGTGTATGATAATGTTAAAAACTAGAAAACATGAACAATTCCTAAAGCTGGCAGTGATAATATTTACTAAGTTCTTACTTGGGTCTCCCCAGCTACGTATATTCAAGGCAGATGACTAGTAGCTTGACCCCACTGGCTCCCCACCACAACACACACTTCTCAGGTTAGCCAAGCTACAATACCCATGAAACTACCATGGCATACTTCTCATCTCTATAATGAACCATAAAAATGTAAGATGACTTCATAGGTCTGACCTACTGCACCAGTAAATAGAAGTTTTTTGGCTTAAAATACAAAAAAATGGATTTTTAGTATGGACACCCATTCATAAGGAAACACGAGAGGCAATAGCATCCCAATCTGTAGAGGTTACGCTCTACAGGTTTTGATGCACCACAAAGGTACTGGGGAATCAATAGCTGGTCCACAGGAGCTCATGTACTACAAAGTTTCCTCAACATTAGAATTTCTATACCGGTTGGGAGTAGCTTGGCAAAAAATCTCGTCACTGGTTTGAGTCACATTGGTTACTCTTAACCACCAACATAGGCCCAATTTCTAGATTCAGTAACTGGTTCTCTTACACCTAGGATCATATGAATGTGCAAGGGGAGAGGATACTTTGATATATTGAATCAAGGTTCTAATCTAAACATGTACAGGCATGAAAGACATTAGTTAATTTTAAGCCCAAATGAAAAGTTATCTAATCTACCAGATAGTTTGTTTTATTCAAAAAATAGTCTTCGACAATTGGTTCTGCATGCCAACTGTTAGTAGTTTATTCATCTATCTTTGTCAAAGGTTATGCAAAACCACGAATTAGTAGTTTTCAAATTCTTTATCTTCATCACTCATTTTGCAGAAAAATAGTTTTAAATTGATGTCTTCTACGCTATATCCTGCAAACACTTTGTTATCCTCCTAAAAACCATACTAAAAATCGAAAGTTAGCTAAAATAAATGAAAAGTAAAAATGTAAATCAGAATTTTAAACTCAAAAATCTTACCAGTCAGATGCATCATTTAAAGCAGTGAATGTGTCATGGGTTCATCATTCAATTGCATCACAGAAAGCCACATATGCGTTGAATTTTGTCAGATGTGTCTTATGATTCATCAGTTGCGGTTCATGATAATAGTTGTGTCGTTTTGTCTATTAGATGCGTCGTTTCGTATGATACCTGCAAATAAAATTAAAAAATGTCTATAGATTTACGAAGATGAATGTCTTCACGTCAGGTTCACCAAATGCAACATAGGAAAACTACTGGAAAGAAACTAGTTAAAGCATCTAAACACTAATCTAATCTACATTAAACAAAAAAGCACAAAGAAAATAACAAAAGCAATAACTGAAACATTCTCACCGAATATTTGTCCACTTCTTTGAATTATCTCTATTGTCCTTCTCCATTTTTCCTTCTATAGTATAATTTCCCTCAGAGTTTCAATAAGTGTGCAAGTATAACCATTATATGTATGTGATTATAGAAAAATATCAAAGAGTACGAGTTGCTTCCAAAAGTATATCGATTTCGGGAGGAGGAATAATGATGAATGACAGGTCAATTTATAGGAAATTGGTTTTTGAACAATCAATTCAGATTCAAAAGAGAGATCAACGATCAATATTGGTGAATTCCATGCGATAAATATTTGTGTCAGTTAGAATGTGAGTTGGAAAAGTCTGCAGGATAAAGATTAAATTAAATAATAATTTAATTTTATGTTGAGACTATTCGAAAATTGAAAAAATAAGAGATCAAGATTAAATAAATGATTTAATCTTTAGTTAAAAGTATTCTAAAATTATAAGAATAAGAGTTTGAATGAGAAGGATAAATGCACATATTAATTAATTAAATAAATAAAGATATTTAATTAATAAATATGTTCATGCATATAAGTTAGAACTAAGCGACTGATTGGTTATGACAGAGAGTGTCTTTGTAGAGACGGTTAGATAATAAATCAGGAGATAACTGATTGATTTAAATAGATCTTGACCTATGTGAGAATGAATGCTTAGATAACTTAAACAATTATATAAATACAAAAGAATATGTTACAAATAAAGATTTATGAATTAAATATTTAATTAATTCAACATTCAAAATTTAAGGATATAATTAAATAGATAATGATTTATTTAATTGATTGTCGAAAAGGTTAATTGAATAATTAAATAATTTGAAATGAATATTTAATTATAGTTGAAATATGATAAAGGGTAAATTAAACAATAAATTATCTAATTCAGAAAAAGAATTAATTAATTAGCAACACAATTAAATAAATGAGATTTATTTAATTAATCAAGGTTGAATAAATTTCATAATGAATTAATTTAATAATTAAAGTTATTTAATTAATAGAAGAATATGTGTTTAGAAAGTAATTAAATAATTATCATTATTTAATTGTGACCATGGTTATTTAGAAATTATGCCAAAAATGGTAATAGACCTAGACCAATTTTTAGTGTCTACAATTGTAATAACCCCTATACCTAATATTATTTAGTGTCTCAAGTATCCAAGTAATTCAATTAGGAAAAACATGCTTAGGAATTGTACAATGAGGTAATATCAATAAAAAGTTATAAATCTCAAACTCCTTTCAAATAATGTTATTATTGCTATCAACTCTAATATCAAGCTAATATATATCTTAATTATGCTCAAAATTCACAAATTATTCATTTGACTAAGTCATTGATTCCATCCTATACTCATATAGAATTGATACCAATCCAATATAACTATCTCGATAATCAAAATTAGGTGGATTTTAATAAATTCCTTAGGTCAAATATAAGTATCTAATAAGATATAAAAACAAGGTCATCAAGAAACAAATAAAATATAATAAATTAGATCCAAGTGGATAAAATATACAATAAATATAACCCATATGTATGATACACCCTTAATTCCTAATAACTATGCACCTAATATTATTCCTAATTATCCCTTTATTTTGATTCCATTCCTATAATAACCCCTATACCTAATATTAGTTACCATCTCAAGTATCCAAGGAATTAGATTAGGAAAAAATGCTTAGGAATTCTATAATGAAGTAGTGGCAATAAAAACTTATAAATATCAAACTCCTTCCAAATAATTTTATCAAAAAAATTATGGTTATCAACTTTAATATCAATTTGGTTGTTGCACCATGGATGAGCATCGATAGTGGAAGCCTAATGGCTATATTTTAGATAGTGACAAAAATCTACATGCACAATCTACACAAGCTAGAATTGGATGTACCAGAAAAAACTCCAACATTGGGGTCCCACTGGAAATCAATGCAGACATCATGTAGGAAATGATTATGATGTGCCATGACATCTCTTTAGAAGGCCAAAATAGAAGCCATTTCCTGCTAATAGGACTCTTAGAAAGAATAAACAACCTCTTTTTGATATATATGAAGATGATCGATATTCATATGGGAAAAAATTGGTTTTTAATAACAAGCGAAGAGAAACAAATTTAGAATCTTTAGATCGAAGGTACAAAGAGTTGAAAGAAGACCTTAAAGCTTCTAAAGTGGGAAAAAATCTTCTGCCTCATCCTCAAGGATCAAAAGACACAAGCAAGTGCATAGATCCAAATGCATGCCTAAAAATAAAATACAAGGGGTTCCCTTCAATCCAAAATCGCAAGAGAAAAACCATAATGGGAACTCAGGCTATAATGCAAAGGTGGAAAACAAGGTTTTTGGAGATCAAAAAGGGCCATTGCTTCAATCTAAATTTGGTCGATGGGAAAGGAATTTACCTCATGAGACACATAAATTGAAAGGGTTGGTGTGCCATGCACCAACATCAAAGGATGATTCCCAGTCTACAAACCCTAAGAAAAAGAACACCAGAGCCAAGAAGAAAAAAGAGTTACAATGGAAAAGGAAAGATAGTTCTAAAAGAGAACCATCAGGAAACCAATTCAATCAAAATCTCCCCAAAGGGAAGGCTCTATATTAGCAAATACTAGTTCAAAAGACTAGAGTTGAAGAAATTCTAAAAGAGCAGCAATGTCTAATGCAGAATGACAGATCAACAAAGGCAAAAACTGTGGTTGTCATAACCTTTTCAGAGGATCTTCTCCAAAATAAAATATTTTATCTTCACCATCAAGCTCTAATCTGTAAGTTTTAGGATCAAATTCTTGACATTGAGCTATTAAAAGATTTGATTTTTGATGAATGGGAATGGTTTTCCAAAGTTTTTTATTTAGATAAAAAGGAGGGGTTTTTTGTTGTGTTATTTCATAATAAAGATTAGAGGGATACAATTTTAAAGTTAAATCTTGGATTTATGAAGGCTTAGGCTTATGTATGAATATTTAGGTGCAAAAATTTAAGCCCAATTTCTTTTTGCAAATTTTATGCCAGCCTGGGTGCAACTGCACTCCCTAGCTTTTGAATATAGAGAGTTAAATCTAATAGAGCTCATGGAAAATCAAATAGGGATCTTCCTCAAAAATGATAAGGAGTTTTTTGCTAATTCATCCCTACCAGTTAGGGTTTTTATTTTACTGGATACCACAAAACCCTTTCCAAATCAGATAGACACTAATTCAAAACATGGCATTTGGGAACAGGAGATCACAATAAAAAATAGCCATAATTTTTGTTCTCAATGTCATTCTTTAGATCACATGGTTAATGTGTGCCCTCTCACTGATAAAATTTCTAAGGGAAGAGAGTCTGAGAAAAATCCAGGTGCTGGGAAGGTGAGAAAGTTGACTAATCAAGAGCAAAAAAGTCAGGATTTATCTCTCATGAATGTAGACATTATTTCAGGAAGCCCTAATCGTGCTTTTGGAAAAAGGGAGAATGGAGGTTAGCCTTCTAAGGGGATACCAAAATAGACAGTAATTTTGGAAGAAAATACTGATCATTCATAGCATTTAGAATCTTCTCTTATTATTTATAGTAAGAACAACAAGTTTGGTATATCGACTTTTTCACCATTCAAATTCTCTTTCACATTAGCTCAATTTCAACATTTCACCCATTTCATGTTTTTGTCTGCCAAGTCTTATATGGAAACACATCACCCATTTACTAATGTGGTTTTTCCTTCCCACACGACATCTGGTAAGAGAATATGCTATGGATTAGAAAATCATAAACCAAAATAGGGGATAGCCAACATCGAGACTCTATGTACTCCTAAGTGTTAGAAGCAATAAAGGCCTAGGTCTATTGATAATAATCAATTTAAGAAAATGGCCTCTCATGATAAAATAGAGAGTATTGCATAGAAGTTTCTTGATTCCATAGGCTTTGAGCTCTTTGATGAGATAGTAGATGAAAAAAATTATGAGAAAGAAAATTCAAGCGCACAATCAGACCAGCTAGATTCACATCCCAATGTGTTTTGCATTGAAGAAAAAAAGGAATTGGAGATAGATACAGGAGTTGGTTTTGTGTTTTCTCAAGAGTTATCTTTATCCCAAACACCCATTTATCAGGTGTTAACCAAAAAAACTCTAGCCAAAAGAAGGAAATCCAAGGCAGACAAATTAAAAGAGGAAATTGAAGCAGGCATGTAAGCCTCATTAGATGAGGGATTTTCAATTAATAAAAGACTGAGGAGAGCATGTTGCTCTTCTCGCATGTAATGAAGATTGTATCATGGAATTTTAGGGGCATCAATGCCCCTGACAAAAGATCCCACATCAAGCAGATTGATGCTAGTGGGGTAGACATTTTCTTAATTTAGGAATCTAATTTATCAAAGGAAGTTTTTGGATCAATTGTCCTCAAATGGAACAAGTGGAAAGCTACTGTAGTACTCTCCCAAGGGGCCTCAGGAGGACTAATTTCTTTATGGAACCCAAGGACAATCACAATGGATATCTTAAATTTTGATAATAATTGGTAACTTATGAATGTGCATAGTTTAGACATTTAGTTCAAAATTATCAGTGTTTATGGCTCAATAGCAACACATGATAAAAAGTGGTTATGGGATACTCTAACAACTTTAACTCAAATTTTGGGAAATTAAAATATCATTGTTGTAGGGGATTTTAATGCAATTATTTCTTTTAATTAAAATCAAGGAGGAATCTACCCACCACAAAAAACAATGGTGTATTTTGGGTTCTTCATTATAGATAATGCATTTAGGGATATTCTTCTAGAGAAAGGGAGATTTACTTGGAAAAATCGAAGAAGAGACTTTTGTTAGATTGTAGTAAGACTAGATAGGTTCCTAGTTTCTCAAGAATGGGCATGTGCATCTTCTATTTTGGCTTCCCAAATCCTTCCATTTATTGGTTTTGATCATTATGCCATGGGTGATCCCACAATGCTGGTTTACAACTTTTGGGAGATTCTGATTTTTGCTGAAATCACATATTTTTAGAAAATATAATGATTTAAGCCTTAAATGGTTCCATTTGAAGGATTCAAATTGAAGAGGGTTTGATCAAACCACCTTTTACCAAACCCCATTAGATATAACCCTGTTAGTTTTAAACCATACCTATAACGGAGCCTCTTTTACACCTATCAAAATGTTGATAAAAAACCACTTTTGATTTACCTTTTGGGGGATCAAATGAACTCATTTAAAATTTATTTTTTCTATGTAGTCCTTATTATAAGCTTCCCAAAAAGTATAATTTTAAATAAATTTAATTTAATTATTATATTTATTTTTTATTTCTTGTGAAAGTAGGTTTTTCACCGAAAATCAAGCTCTTTGTTCTGTACATGTGGAAAAATAGAATATTATCAAAAAAAATTGAAAAATATAAGTGCATCAAATATTGAATTCCTTGATCTAACAAAAAAATAAATTGAATTTCGATACATACAAAAAAAGTTGTATTATATGGTTTGCCTATGTCTAAATTGTAATTGGTTTGACTTTGAAACTTGATTAAGGAAAAAAAATTCAATAAAACACTATGAAACCAATTGGAAGCACTAGATATCATAGTTACAAATCTAAATTAAAAAAAAATGAATATTATCCTTCATGGAAAATTTTTTTTGTTATATGGTGAACGTCACTCCTTAAAAATGATGTTTACTGAAAAAAACTAATTTTCGAAGGAGATGGAAAAATAAGTGCAATATGATTCCAAAAATTTTGAAAAAAATATATTTAGAATCTACAGACAAAATTTCACAAATCACTAGTTTGCATCATCTTCAAATTTTTAACGATTTAGCCACTATAGGTGTCTAAAAGTGAAGATTTAGCTAGAAAATATCAGTTCAGTGTCCAGTTTGGCCAAAAATTATAAACCAGTATTGTGGGATCACCCCCATATTACTAACTATAACAAGGCCAATAGGGATTCCACCTCATAAACCTTCTTTCAAGTTTGAGAAGATGTGGCTGAGGCATCCTTTATTTCTGCCTTTGCTAAGATAGTGGTGGGTAAGTGCTCCTATCCAAAATGGAACAAAAATGTTTCAGTTCTTCAAAAAATTGCAATATGTTGAAGGGAAAATAAAGGATTGGAACATTAGCACCTTCCAAAAAAAAAATTCTCAAAAGGATGAGGTAGCTAAATAGTTGGTAGACATACATGAGCACATTATTTAGAATGGTATGGATTATGTTACTTATGTCAAATAGAAGGAAATTGAGTAGTTGTGGGTAGAATTGGATAAACGAGAAGAAGTGTATTGGCAACAAAAATCATGAGAATTATGGTTGAAAGAGGGAGATCACAATACTAAATTCTTTCACACTTCAGCTCAACAAAAAGGAGCTTCAAAAAAATTCAATTCAATTCAAGAGATAAGCTCAGGAAACCAAATCAATAATGCATAAGAAATTAAAAATGAGGGAGTCAAATTCTTCATGGATCTTCTTGTACCTCACAAGCCTACTGGTCAGGGAAATCAAGAAGAACAAGATTTACTTTCTCCAATTCCAAACCTTATTTCCCAAAGTGATAATGAAGCTTTGTTCAAACCATTTACACTTGAAGAACTAAGGAAAGTGATCTTTTTAATCTTTCCAGATAAAGCTCCAGGTCTAGATGGGTTCATGACATTATTTTATTAGAAATGTTGGGATTTGCTAGGTTTTGATCTACTCTTGGATTTGGAGGAATCACGTAGATCAAGTACAATGTTGAAGCACTTCAATGTGACAAATATATTTTTCCTTCAAAAAGTAAAGGAGCCTAAAAAATTTGTAGACTTCAAGCCCATTTCACTTTGTAATACAGTCTACAAGATCTTCACAAAGGTGATTTATTTAAGATTACAATCTCTCATTCCAAAAATTACATCTTAGGAACAAGGAGGCTTTGTCCCAGGAAGAGAGACTGTAGAAGAGGAATTAGTGGCACATGATGTACTCCACTCTATTAAATCAAACCATGTATCATATTTTATTATAAAATTAGACATGATGAAAGCGTATGACAGGGTGGACTGGGATTTTCTTATCAAGGTATTGGGAAAGTTTGGTTTTTGTAAGAAATGGTGCAAGTGGATATTGTCATGCCTATCAAGTGCATATTTATATGTGATAATCAATGGCTCTGCTTGTGGATTCTTTAAGTAAACTCGAGGTGTAAGACAAGGCGATCCATTGTCACCCTTTCTTTTCAAAACCATGGCAGAGGCTTTGAGTAGGGCTATAAAAGAGAAGCATTCTAAGGGATTATGACAAGGAATTATTATCCCTCATACAGATGTGTTAGTTACCCATAATTTATTTTTAGATGACACCTTATTATATGGTAAAGAAAATATCTCAGAAGCTAAGCAAATAAAAGAGGTCTTGGATAAATGCTCAAATATAAAAAATCTATGTGTTCAACGCTAAAGTTGTCATAAGTAGGAAAATTATCAAAATATTGGGTTTCCAAGAAGCGAATCTTCCTTCCAAGTATCTAGGTATTCCATTTTTTCATGGGGACCAATAAACTAGCTTATTGGTATAAGGTTATTGAGAGAATAAAGCAGAGAATAAGTGCATTGAAAGCTAGGTGGTTGTCTTTTTCAGACTGAATTCTAGAAATAAAATTTGTTCTTTCTGTAATACCAAACTACTTCATTTCAGTTTTAAGGGCTCCCAGTACAATAGTTGACCAAATCAAGAAAATAATAAGAAAATTCCTTTGGAGAGGGAATATGAATGACTCTAAAAAAATTCCTTTAATATCATTAGACAATATGGTGTCAAAAAAAATAAAAGGAGGAGTGGGCTTGCAAGATATTCCAAAATGTAATTAGGCTTTTGGTGGGAAACTCATTTGGAAAATGTATACCAAATCAGAGTCAAAATGGTGCTCCTTAATGAGGGAAAAATATCTTGACAACCAAGATCCCAAGAGAATTTCACTATTTTTTATCCTCCCCAAGGGTTAGCCATGTGGAATTTCATGATGTCATGCAAAAGGTGGTTACATCATATATTTCATGGGAGGTTAATAAGGGGGATGAAGTTAACTTTTGGAGTGATTCTTGGAATTGGCATCCACCTTTACAAAATTTTCAAGAGTTGCAATCAACAATCCCAGTGTTTTCTCAGTTGTGGGGAACAAGGCTAATAGATTATGTCAAATCAGTTGGGTCTCCATCAGGGAGAGTGGTTTGGAAAGAATTTTCTTTGGAGAAAGTACCAAAAAATCAACAAGATTTATTGACACAGATAATGAAAAACAAAATAACATTCTTATCAAGGAAAGTTGATAAGGTAATATAGGCACCATCCAAAAATGGATCTTATTCAATCAATAAAGCGTATTGTTGATGGTGAAAATGACACAAACAACGTTAAATAAAATATTTCTATTCTATTTCTCCTTAAAAAGAAAGACAACATATAGTAGCCTAACTCCCAAGGTCCTCATAGTTGGTTCTCAATTGTCTGGTGTCACTCAATTGGTCCATGCAACTGTAATATTCAAGGGGCCTTTTTCAGAAATAAGGAATGCAAGCAATGACTAATTCATCGAATTGTTCTTAATGAAAAGGGGGTTTTTAAATAAAATAAAAAGATAGAACAGGGCATATATTAGTCAAACATGAATAAAAATTATCTAATATCCAGACATATATCTTCAACAACAAATGTTCTTCCAACAGATCAAGAAAACCATAGCATGATGCAATTTACAGAATAGTACATACTATTGCATGCATCTCAGGTGCTTAATTTAACATCACAATCACACATCATAAATATTTCAAAGATAAAACAACACACTCTCATTCGTTGCAAAGATCATAGATCAACAAACTTTCAATAAATTCAATTCACAAATAATCTAATGAAATAATCCTAAAATCTGGTTCCTTCTAATGATTTTCATCACATAAGAAACACTCATGCTTTAGCACAATCACTGGCATACAGATAGACTATAATTCATCAACCTTATCCAATAAAACTCAATTCCAATAGCATATTGTGTGAAAACCTATATTTATATTCAACTGTAAATAAAATAACAAAGTATCTCTATAAAAACTACAAAAAATTATATCTCCTACTATCATGTGGCTAATATTATTCTGATCAACCGACCCTTACAATATGATACCCCAAAGGTATTTATAGATGTACAAAAATCCAAAGTCCTTTCTACCTTAAGTCGATCCACCTTTATAGGAATCTAAGTCTTCTTGGAAACTCAAATTAGTTTGATCTCTAGTTCCCACATTGATCATATAGTTAAACTGGAGAGAAGAAGATAGAGGAGAAAAGAAAGCCATGCACCTCTAAGACTGCCAGTCCTGCATGTGGAGAAGAAAATAAAGCCATGCATGCATGAGATTATCAATTATGCATGTGAATTTTTCTCTGTAGTGTACTCATCGTAACTGGAGAAGACTTGTTGAAGCATATCCAAATCCGACCCATCAACCCAACTATCTTCAAACTTGATCCTCTCTAATTCCATAGCAGCAAATCCTCTCATATCTTTTAGCTTTGTTAGCTCCCTTTTAGCAGCCCTTTCTTCTTCTTTAATATCCATCAACCGATCTAACATCAAATCCTCTCCATCATCTCCCTTTTGCATGATCTCTTTAAGCCTATCATCCCATTTCTCTTTTACTTGGCTCAAAGGTAGGCCCTCCTTTACTGGTATATCAATATTTACTAGAATAGAAATAACTGCCTCTAACTCCTCAAACTGTTCATTTAGATCCTTGGTACAATCTTTAACTTCTTTTTTATGCTTGTATAAAAAGTTAGATCTAAACCGGACTATGTTGGAGGTATTTTCCAAAAAATCTTTGTTGTCCTCTTCAAGTATTGACTATTCTAGAAGAGTGGACTTCAGCAATTTATTAACCTCTTTCAGTTTCTGGCTATATCTTCTTTACTCCTCCTCCTGTTCTCCCAATATTTTAATATACTAATTCATCTCTTCTATTAACTCCTCTATCATCTTGTGAACCTCAAAATTGTTGTCCAACACCTCACTTATTTCCTAATTTAGTTTATCAATCCATCTATCCAACATCTTTGCCTTACTCCTTACCTGCACCAAATCATCCACCTCTTTCTTGCTAAGAAAAATTGGCGTCTCAATGGTGGAAATTTGGTGTGACCTGAGAGCAAAAACACTCTTCAAGAAAGTATGTAATTGATCCAATTGAGCGTTAAGCTCATCCTTTCTTCTCTTATCCTTCATCATTCTTGATTTAGTGGATGATGCTACCACATCTATCAAGTTCATTTGTTGATCTCTTGTGGGTCTCCCCAAGTTAACCATGCCCAACTGATAATCAGTTAGTTGCATGTCCCCCACATCCTTGTCCACCATTGGTATTGCACACTCAACAAAAATCTCCCATGCTTCAGTAAGTCTAGTGGAATGCAGGATTTTAGCCTTCTTTTTGGGACTTTCTTTTTCAATCTCCTTCATCACATTATCGCAATTGAGAGGTTGTGAGGGTGTCAGTGATCTCTTTTGAAGATCCAATTTCAACCAATTGGGAGCATTTGGAGTAGTGGTCATTATAATTGAACAAGAAGCAGAAGTAGTAGAGGGTTGTTGCACATGAACCTTAGGTTGAGAATCAACCTCTTGTACCTATTGTTTTTCTTCATCTAAATTTTTCTGTGTAAGCTTTTCAAATTCCTCCCTATCCTTTTGTTCTTGTATCCTCTTGTCTTCTTCTTCCTTCTTCAAATTTTCTTCTTCTAATGTTTTCTCATCAAGTTCTCGATTTCTCTCTTCCTCCAATACCTTAAGTCTATCTACATCTTCCTTTTGCAATTGCTTGGTCAGCTCCTTGGCATCTTTCTCTTTTTGCATACGTTTTGATTCCTCTTTCTTTTTATAGGCCTCTTCAACAAGCTTCAATTTGGCCACAAGGACTTCTCTTTCCCTTCGTTGCTTCACCTTTTCCTCCTCTAGATCATGAATTTTCTATACTAACTCTACCTTATCATTCTCTTCTTTGATCTTGAGCTCCTGTTCCCTTTGCCTTTATTATTTTTGTACTTCATTAGCTCTTTGCTTGGCTTCCATTTAATTGTGTTGAAGTAAGGCATCAACTTGTGCATTTTTCTTCTCCATAGCTTCTACATGTGCTTGAGCATCTAAAGCCTTCTTTGCTTCCTCAAACAATGCCCATTGATATTCCTTTGCTAAAATATGTTCAATTTCCTCCTCTAGAGGCATATTTTCTTGTGCATCTTTCTCAAATAAGGTCACATCAAAGTTTGTTTCAACCTCATGGATCTCTAGCTCTACTCCTTTTCCCTTTAATGCTTCAGCTATACCATGAAGATTTCCTTTAGGAATCTCTCTGCTTGGTTGCTTTGTAAGAGGGACTTGAGCAAATGACTCACCTATTGCTAGTGTTGAAACCACCACATGTCCTATTTGGGCATCCTCCTCTTGTACTCCAGGTGAATCTTGAGTAGAGGCTTCAAGCTCGATCTCTTTAATGTCATGAGGGAAGAACTCCAAAGGCTCCTTGGAAGGCAATTTCCTCTTGATTCTTTTATATCCCTTCCCCTTCTTAGGAGTTGGACCCCCAGGAGTTTTGGTTCTTAGAACAACCCAGTGGATACTCATGTCCAAGACTAGTCTCCCTATTTTCTTGATGTTGATGGCCTCCTCACCATCCCAATCTACTAGATCCAAACTTTTGGTGCCAATATTCAATGCTTCATATGATGGATCCAACACAACTCCATCATCTACTAATGTATCAGGGATGTCATCTTTGATCTTGAATTCTACCATTAGTGAAACGGGAAACCTCTCATAATTCATTTTCCTAAGGTCATACTCATCTTGAAGATCACTCCAGAAGTCCTCTAACAGATTGAAATGTTTGTCAAAAACTGAAGGCCAAAAAACATTCATTTTATTCTTTGGATCAAATTGCTTTCGAGAAGTATACAAACCCAGCTTCAAATGTATCAATTCACTGCAAACCACCTTATCTCCCACAAGGTGTGGGCAACTGTATTCACCCAATCGCATGGGGAACTTGTGACCATATGTCTTGTGTTTTAACCGAAATTAGGCATTGAGCCCCAGAGCTTGATAGAAAAACTCCATCAAAACCATCCTATTGCTACAACACCTTGGAAGTAAGTGGGGATGACGTTCAAATCCAGCTAGCTTGAAATAAGTGAACTTGGGGTATTGGATATACCAACATCCCCATTCTGTGATAAAGGCCATGGCTTCCTAGCTCAATTTGTACCCTGCATCTCCATTAAGTTGGTTAATGATTACATATAAGAATGCATCATTAACTCTTCTAAATTGTGTTTCAAAAACCTATAGAGATAGCTGATCATAATGATCCCATACTATCCTTTATCCATCAGCTTCTCCCAATATTCCTACTTTGTTCAAACCTAGAAAGATACCTTCTCTAACTCCTGCATAGACAACATAAGAATTCATGAAAAATCTCTTGGTTTCCCTTATTCTATTTAACTGGTCATGAATGGTATCTGAGATAATCGTCAGCCAATCAAACTGTTGTTGTCCATTAAAGATTGTATGAATGAAGGGAAACATCCATTCCTTAAAATAAAATGCATCCCTCTTCCCAAAAGCTCTAGACAACATCATTATCAGGTATGATACCTCTTTGTAAAAAAATTTCCTCTTTGGTTGATCATGGAGCTTGGTCAAAGACTTCTCTGTTCTCAACCACTTCTTGTTCAAGTGAGCCTTGTTAGCCTCCTTGTATTTTCTATATATACCTAAAGAATCTGCCTCATTTAACTGTACTAGATTCTTTGGATCAGGGACACTAAACATGTGTTGAAACATTTGAGGAGTTAGATCTATAATCACATTGTCCTGTGAATCCAAACATTTCCTAGTGGTTGGATTATAAGCTTTTGTTGTTGTCATAATCAACTTTGGGCACTGGATAGATAGAAAAAATATAGTGATCTGAGCCAAGCCAGACTCAACTATTCTTCTCGTCCTCCCTATTACATCCTTAGTGAATGTTTCTGAATATGACTCCTCAAAATTGAATGGGCCTAGATTGGTGTCAGTTATATCAGACCAATCAGATTCCACTTTTCCTGCAGTGATAGCAGGATTCCTATGGTTATACCTCAAGGTATAAGGTAGCTGCTTTGGCTTAATCTTCTTAAGCTTAGTTGTTTCCTTTGAAGTTTCTGTAGATCGATTCCTTTGGGAAGCTTCCCCTAATACTCTTGACATTCTTTAGCTTCCTACAACAAAACCTCTAATTAGATCCTTGAATAAATATCACAAAATATGCTTTAAAATCTTACCCTTCATATATATACCGGAGGCAGAACCAAGCAAAAAAAATTCTAAATAGTCTCGTTTAAAACACTATCGGGATCAAAGCCAAAACCATTATTGAGATTACAGTAATAACAAGTGGGACTGAAGTCGGAATTGGAATGGTAATTGGAATCAGAATTGGAATGAAAACTGATTTGGTTCCATGAAGGTTTTCTAATTTTATATTCAATTCCGGTTCCGTTTCTGCCTAGGTTATCGTTATTTTTAAAAGCCTTCTTCTTATTGTAAGTGGGGTCGGAAACGGGATGGAAATGGAATCGATACTTATTACAAAAAATGGTCCAAAGTCTAAATCGATTTCGATCCCGATTCCACCTAAAATGACCATGACGTCATAAGTGATTTTAACAGTTCGATAAATAACTTCATGATTTAAGGACTAGGTCATACCAAAATGAAAGGGGCTTAAAAATAACCTAATAAGACCATCCCCATATGACCGAGAGGTGACTGTACTATTTAGGGCATCATATTTAAAACATGAATGTGTCAAAACCCTAAATAAAACCATCAATTTCAAATAACTAGGGCCCAAATTTAATAGCATTTAAATTAACCAAATCTAATGCAAAACAAGATTCCTAAGTAAAAACCATCATTTATCAAACCCTATCAATGTAAAATAGTAACTAATCTATGCATTTAAAAACTAGGGCATGACGATACAATCACGATTAAAATGTGAAAACGACCGTGTTGAAAAAAAACAAATGAGAAACAAAACCCGAAAAAGAAAAATGAAAACAAGAAAAGTAAACAAAAAGAGAAAGAAAAACAAAACACATGAACTCACTGTAGAATAGAGAAACAAGAATTCACATGAAACCAAACAATCTAAAGTGAACAAAAAAGAAAAATGTGAAATACAACAAAAGAGGAGAATAGAAAACCCTACCTGAAGCAATTTGTGTGTAATTGTCTCCCTTTCAATCAAATCACTCACACAAATGCTCCACTACAACTCTGGTTTGGTCTTTGATCTTTTAACAATAATAATGATAACCACCAGTTAATCTCTAATTAAGGTAAAAACTTGAAGTTTCACACGTGCATGGTACCTGTAATTAATGCCATAAAGGTGGTAGAGTGGAGTTGGAAATGTAGAAGGAACTGACACATTACTGCTTTGGGACTTCAATAAAGTCAACGACCATGAAATGGTAGGAGCGAAATAGTAGCGAAAAAAGATTTAGAAACTTATTCAATTTCCAACTCGGTTCCAGTTTCAGTTCTGGTCCGCCAACAAAGAAGAAAGCGAAACAAAACATCAAAATAAAACAAAAAGACCGAAACGAGAAAACTTAACACAAAAACCTAGTGTAAGCATGAATAAGTGAAAAAGCACAAAAGACACTTCTTAATAAGACATTATATGAAAGATTAATCAAATTGAATCAATTCAAAGCAACAATCAATTGAAAGCATCATATTGTTCTCTATCCTCAAGATTTATTAAATCAAATTGGCTCTCAGATCGTGAGTGCACTATGATTGTTAAAATGACAATTGAAAGAATGAGATGGATACTAAGAAAATGATATGGAATTGAATATGACAATACTAGAAGATAAATGAATTAAACTAAGCATGGATTGACATGAAACAGATAATTGCAGCCATGATATTGAAACTTGATTGCTGGATATTGGATGCTTGAATGCTTGATGCTTGAGTCCTTGAATTCCTACAGAGTAAGAGTGCATAAACTTGATTATCTGGATCTTTATCTTGGTTCAATGAGGCTATATTTATAGATTTGTTGGCTACAGAAATGCACAGGGAAAGCTTTGAGAGGTTTGGATTCAATCTAGAGAATTGAATGGTGAGAGATGGAGGAGATTGAGAGAAAGATGGAGATTATCTCTACCCATGAAAACACCAGGCAAGAGAAGAGGAAGGATTGATGGAGGAGGATTGAGAGATCAAATTCCAAATTTGTCTCCAAAACTTCCCATGAAGTTTCAAACAATTAATTTTGACATATTTTAGACATGATTTAGACATAGGATATCTAATTCATTTTCGAGAGAATATAGATGGAATATTCTTTGTGCTTTAATTCAAATATTTTTGATTTATTTAAATTAGAAAAAGAGGGATAAATAATTCAATAAAATGAACTATAGAAGTTGTTTATTAAATTAAACAAAAGAATATGGTAATTAATCAATAAAGTGTTTTGATCTTTTTTTAATTAATTTAAGATTGATGTGATAGAATAAAATAGGGATTTGATAATTAAATCGAACAAAGTATTTAATTTTGTTTATTTAATTAAGATGAATATTAAATGTGAACTATATAAATAAAAATTTCTATTTATTCAAACAGTAGAGGAAATTAGGATAATTAATCAAATAATTTGTATTTAATTAATCAGATGCTCCAGACCAATTTTAGGTGTATACATTTTGCCCCTCTTCGAAGTGATGTGTTTACGCGTTGCTTTGAAGAAAATTTTGCTGCTACTGCCAAGATCGATAATAAAAAAATAAAAAAAAATCCGTGTGCCCCAGACATGCCCCAGATTTTGATTTTCAAATGATTTGATGATAATATGCCCCCTCGGGAGATAAATTAATGATTTGATGATTTTTAGAATTTTTTTGAAAATTTATGATTTTCTGATGATTCTATGATGTTTCGATAATGAAATAATTTATCTCCCGACAAATAATGAAGAAATCTAGCCCGTAGATGAGTTTCTAATTAATTTCCTGGATAAAATTAATTAAAAGATAATAAAAATCCACCAAAAATACCTTTCCAAAAATTATAAATACTCCAAAAGGTCATCTTCCAATTCATTTTGTTAGGAATAAGGTGTCTCAACCTGGATAATTCCTATCTTTACATTTTATTCTGGTAGAAAATGTATTTTGCAAATAATGTAATTACATGAGTGTAGCATGTCTAGTTTGAAGCTGTTGATGTGTCACCCACTCTAATGTGTCGGCATCTTGAATTGTGTAAAGGAGATCATGGTCAACGGTTTATGACGGATTCCTATGGATAATTTTAAGAGCTTCATGTCCGAAGATTCAATGACGCAAGATACATGTGGCAATTCGATAAAGTTGAGGCATCAGACACTCTTCCAATGGGGTTCCTATTTTCTCAGGAGAATGGTAAACCCTCAATGGACAGCTTATCTTCGGAAGCTGGGTTCCTGCGCGTAGCTTTACGATATAAGCCGCTTTTAGGGTTGCGAAGATTTGTGATGTGAGTGCATTGTTGGAACGTTTTTTCATGCTGCCGCATTTTGTCTTCAAGAGTTGGAAATCTCCTGAAAGAACTTGCATTGCAAGTGTGTTGTAACCGTTGTGTTGAAGATAATACATTGTGCAGGTTTTGGAGTGCTGGGGTTTTTTACCGAAAGGTTTTCCCCAGGGTAAATCATTGTGTCGTTCTTCATTTTCTGCATGTATGGTATATTGCTGCAATATCTTTGTTAAGTAGATTATTAACGACCAAATTGTGGGCAGTTTTAAAACGAATTTGCAATCTATACTTTCCCAGACTAGTGTAGGAAGTCGCTCGCGACTGAAGTTTCCTTACAAGTGGTATCAGAGCCTGATCAACTTTTGATCCTAGTTGTTGGGTAGGGTTTTTTGAGCTAATCTCAAGTTGAGTGGGAGTTTTTTGTGCAGAGCATTCTAAATCTTATTTGCAGATTGAGATGGCAAGTTCCTCATACAGTAGAATGGAGGTGGAGAAATTTAATGGCACTAATTTTGAGTTGTGGAAACTCAAGATGGAAGACATGCTTGAAGACCACGATCTATGGGAGGCTACTTCACTTGATGTGAAACCTGTAGCGATACCTCAAGCGGATTGGGATATCAAGGATTAGAAGGCTAAGGGTCTCATCAGACTTTGTCTAGCAGATGTCGTTCTTCTAAATGTTCTTGATGAGACTACTGCAAATTCTTTGTGGAAACGGCTTGGGTCTGTGTATCAGGCTAAATCTCTGGTGAATAAGTTGTTCCTAAGAAAGAATTTGTATTCTTTAAGAATGGAGGAAGGTGGATCCGTAACTGATCATCTCAACGCATTCAATTTATTGATTGCACAGTTGGCATCCTCCGGTGCCAAGATTGAGGAGGAGGATCGATGTATGACCCTGCTTTGTTCCTTGCCGGATTCGTGGGACCATCTTGTGATGGCTCTCGGAAGTACTATAGTCACATTCCGTATGGATGATGTGGTGTCTTCACTACTATCTGAGGAGATGCGAAGAAAGACTTCGGATTCATCTAAGGAAGCCCTTGCTGTTCGCGGGAGATCCAACGACAAAGGAAAGCAGAATGACAATAAGTCAAAGAAGGGCAGATCCAAATCCCGTGGGAGTTCTAAGACTCCTGGAAAGTCCAAGGCGAAATGTTGGAACTGTGATAAATCTGGGCACTTCCGGAGGGACTGCAACGAACCGAAGAAGAAGAAGAAAGGCTCAGATTCAGCTTCTGAAAAATCTCAAGAAGATGGAGATGCTTTTATTGCAGCTTTGGCAGCCCATGCATCTGATGATGTGCGGTTAGTAGACTCGGGTGCTTCTTTTCACATGACCTCTCATCGAAACTGGTTCTCAAAATATGAAGAGTTTGATGGTGGAAAGGTGTACTTGGGTGATGATTCTCACCTAAAGATAGTTGGACGCGGAAGGGTCACTATCAGATTTCTTGATGGACGAGTAAAGGGAATCAATGGAGTTATGCACATTCCGGGTTTGGCACGAAACCTATTATCCGTAAGTATGTTGAATGATGTAGGTGTGCAAGTTGTTTTTTCGAAAGATGGATGCAAGATGATAAGAGGATCTATGGTGCTCGCTAAAGGTACTAGGAGAGGTACTTTGTTTCAGCTTGATGCATGCATTGCTCAATGCAATAGTTCTTCCGTTTCAAAGAAGAGAGCGGCTATCACTTCATCCCCACCATCTGAACGAGCAGTAAAGAAGATTGTGGCAATGGGTTCCGATGGCAGTGCAGTAAGTGTGCCTAAGGGTGTAAACACTTTGGAAGGCAAGCTTCCTGCAGAAAAGACAATGTTGTGGCATATGAGACTTGGCCACATTGGTGAGAAGGGTCTTAGGACCTTGAAAACTAAAAATCTCGTTGAGGGGCTAAATGATTGTAATCTCGAATTCGATTTCTGTGAACACTGTGTTTATGGTAAGCAAAATCGTGTTCAGTTCTACTCTAGTCCTCACAAGTCTTCTGGACTTTTGGATCTTATTCATTCTGATGTTTTTGGTCCTGTAAAAGTTCCTTCTATCTCCAGTTCTGTATATTTTGCATCTTTTATAGATGATTACAGTAGAAGGACTTGGATATATTTCCTAAAAAGTAAGACACAGGTTTTCAGTCGGTTCAAGGAATTTAAGGCTCTCGTGGAGAATCAGACTGGTAAAAGAATCAAGTGTGTGAGAATTGATAATGGTGGTGAGTTTTGTTCCACAGAGTTTGAACAGTTCTGTAAAGAACGAGGAATCGAGAGACATAAGACAACTCCTTACACCCCGCAGCAAAATGGAGTTGCAGAGAGAATGAACAGGACACTGATGGAGAAGGCTAGGAGTATGCTTAGTGGAGCTGGCCTAGAACAAAAGTTTTGGGCCGAAGCTGTTGCCACTGCTTGCTATCTGGTTAACAGATCTCCTACATCAGCTCTTGTTGGTAAGACACCCATGGAGGTGTGGTCTGGTAAGAAGCCTTCAATTAGACATCTTCGTGTTGTTGGTTGTGAAGCTTATGCACATGTTCCAAAGGAGAAAAGATCTAAGTTGGAAAACAAAGCTGTCAAATGTATTTTCATCGGATACAGTGTTGGTGTGAAAGGATACAAGCTTTGGAATCCTATGACTAGTAAGGTGCCGTATAGTAGAAATGTTATTTTCAGAGAGCTAACATCTTCTCCTATTGTGCTACAACCAAATGAAAAAGAAAAGGAAAAAGATGTTGTTCAGTTTCCTCCTACCCCTGAGAAGACTGAACAGAGAGACCATGTTGGGTCTAATGATGAGGAGAGCTCTAGCAGCTCTGATAGTTCGGAAGAAGAGGAAGAACAACCCCAACCTCAGCCCTTGAGGAGATCCATGAGAGAAAGAAAGCAACCAGAAAGGTTTGGTTATTCTATGTTAGATTCCAGTTGTGCTTTTGCTTTGATTACTAACACTGATGAGCCTAGATCTGTGAAAGAGGCTTTGGGCATGGAAGATGCAGGTTCCTGGATTGAGGCTATGGATGATGAGATGGTTTCATTGGAGAAAAACAAAACTTGGGACCTTGTACCTTTGCCTAAAGGGAGAAAATCTGTTGGCTGTAAATGGGTGTTCAAGAAGAAATTCTGTGCAGATGGCAGTGTTGAAAGGTACAAAGCTAGATTGGTTGCAAAGGGGTATTCACAAGTAGAGGGAATAGATTATGGTGAAATATTCTCTCCTGTTGCAAAGTTGACATCCATTAGATTTCTGTTATCTCTTGCTGCATCATATGATTTAGAGATAGAACAGATGGATGTGAAGACAGCTTCCCTTCATGGTGATTTGGAGGAAGAGATTTATATGTCACAGCCTGAGCACTACATTGTTAAAGGTAATGAATCCTTAGTTTGCAGATTAAAGAAATCTCTATATGGTTTGAAGCAATCTCCTAGGATGTAGTACCTTAAGTTTGATGCCTTTGTGTTGTCAATTGGATTTGTAAGATCGAAATCAGATCATTGTGTTTATTTCAGAGTTGAAAATGATCGCCTTCTTATTGTTGCATTATATGTTGATGATATGTTGCTGTTTGGGAAGGGTATGGGTATGATTTCTGATTTTAAATCTCAGTTGTCAGCACAGTTTGAGATGAAAGATCTGGGGGCAGCAAGGTACATCTTGGGTATGGAAATCAGTAGAGACAGGTCTAACAGAAAACTCTGGTTGAGTCAGAGTAAGTATGTGAAGTCTGTGTTGGACAGGTTCAGCATGGCAGATTGTAGACCACTATGTGTTCCTGTTTCAATGGGAACAAAGTTATCTGTAGATGATTGTCCAAAATCTCCCAGTGAGGTGGAGGACATGAGTAGAGTACCTTATGCTAGTGCAGTTGGCAGTCTTATGTATGCTATGGTCTGTACTAGACCAGACATTGCCCAAGCAGTGGGAGTCCTAAGCCGGTTTATGGCTAACCCTGGACGGGTACATTGGGATGCAGGTAAGCGAGTATTCAGATATTTGAGGGGTACATCAGATTACTCCATATGTTACCATGGTAACTCTTCTGGATCTCTGCATTCAGTTTGTATTCGTGGGTTTGTGGATTC
>CM021107.1:325408350-325537275 GCA_007115665.2 Sequoiadendron giganteum | reverse complement strand
GACAGGTGAAGACATGTGGCAATTGATAAAGTTGAGTACTGTACACTCTTCCACGATAGTGGGGTTCGGGGCATCGCCCCGAAAAAATTTTTCGAGTTCCTATTTTCTCGGAGAATGGTAAAACCCTAATACAGTTATCTTCGGAAGTTGCCCAAAAAGGGAAGCGCATGATATAAGCGTTTCTTAGGGTTGCGAAGATTTGTGATGTGAGTGTATTGTTGGAACGTTTTTTTCATGCTGCCGCATTTTGTCTTCAAGAGTTGGAAATCTCCTGAAAGAACTTGCATTGCAAGTGTGTTGTAACCGTTGTGTTGAAGATAATACATCGTGCAGGTTTTGGAGTGCTGGGGTTTTTTACCGAAAGGTTTTCCCCAGGGTAAATCATTGTGTCATTCTTCATTTTCTGTATGTATGGTATATTGCTGCAATATCTTTGTTAAGTAGATTAACGAATCTGAAATTGTAAGGGTTTAAAACGAATTTGCACCATACTTTCCTTAAGAGACTAGTGTAGGGAAGTCGTTCAAGCACTGAAGCCTTTACAATTTCACTATTTGATTTAAAAAACCTTTGTGATAGAGACTTTTCTGCCAACTGGAGTAAGATGCCTATCCCCTACCACACTCACCAATTCAAGCGTGTTCAATGTCACCGGGCCGGCCGCGTATGGACCTCCGGTATGTACCCCTTGAGCTCCTCGTGATTCTCGCATTTTTTGTTTTTTATGCATTTTATAGTTTAGACATGTTTTAGGTTGTTTTAGCACTTTCAATCTGCACTATAGCGCTTACATTCCGGTGTAGCGCTTCTAGTAGGTAGTTTAGTGCTTTGAGTTTTAGCGCTTGCGTTAAAAACTCTAGTGCTTCCATAGAGTAATGTAGCGCTTTCAATGATTTAGCACTTAAGAGTTAAGAATTAGCGCTTTGATGCCGGATTTTAGCACTTTGATTCGGTGGATTAGTGCTTTCATGGTCTATTCTAGCGCTTCTGGTAAAGCGGCACTTTGACAGACTATTGTAGTGCTTTGATGCGGTAAAATAGCACTTCGAGACTTTTAGCGCTTCAGATGCCTGTTTTAGCGTATCGGAGTGCTGAAATGGCGCTTTCGATATTTAGCACTTAGGGTGCCTATTTTAGCGCTTCTAACTGATAAGGTAGGGCTTTTGGGGTTTTAGCGCTTTGGAAGCCTGTTTTAGCGCTTCTATGTTAGAATTGAAAATTTTGACTTAGTGAACCTTGATTTTGTCAATTCTGATCATGTCCATTCTTTGGAGTGGTATGATTGATAATCCAAATACTTGATGTGTTGGATTGATGATTTTAAATAAGACTGACTTCTCATGATAGGCGAGAAGAAGATCCTATTTGTGATGATCCTCATGATAGGTGAGGAAATGATTCAATATCCGATAAATCTCATGATAGGTGAGATTAGATACTGTTTGATGAACCTCATGATAGGTGAGGTTTTTTGATGATTTCCCATGAATTTTGATTGAAAATTCATAACAAAGCTTTTGGAATAGACATGATAGTAGAATGAATTTTGATTTCTTGACATTGTTCACTGATTTATGGATTTTTTCGTTGTGATGATAGGAGGATTTGGGTACTCTCCAGATGCGAGAGAGGTTTCCACAGATGACAGACTTGATACCTCATCTGATACCAGATGAGCTTCAGGTGATAGGCAGATGCGGCCTTACTAGCTTGCTTGATATGCCCCAGATTAGGATTAATCAGGGTTTGTTGACTGCATTGGCTAAGAGATGGCATAGTGACCACAACACCTTTCACCTACCTACTAGCAAGATGATGGTCACACCTAAGGATGTGTGGCGTATTTTGCATATTTCGTTTATGGGTGAGATCATCGTATATGATTCCCATGGGACTGGCGGTAGAGATGCTCTTCATAGAGTGTTTCAGGATCAGGACATTGCGGGTCTGAGCATTTGGTGGAGGAGGATCACCGAATCTTACGCTACACTACCAGCAGTGCTAGCTAGATTCATTGGAGGTTTCCTTTGCCCTAATCACAGGTCAAAGGGATTCCTTGTTGGTTGGGGTAGGACTCTTGAGAGCATGATGGTACACGATACCAGATATGTGTGGGGGTTGTGCATGCTGGCACATCTTTATCATGATCTACACTCGGTTGTGTACCTTGGAGCTAGGAGCTTATCAACAGGGATGACCCTGTTACAGGTGTGGGCATGGGAGCATTTTGCTATTGCTTGGCCTTTTCTAGTTGTAGATAGACCAGCTAGCAGACCTTATATTTTTCAATACAGTGGTCAGTTTACACAAGCCCGTATGAGAAAGTTAGAGCACTAGAGGTGGGTTTTCGATGATACAGAGATAGTTACCTAGTGCCCATACCTCAATTGTGAGCAGTGGGATGAGGATGATGCAGTGTTGGGGTTCCTTTGTGATTCCATATATCTCATCGGCTATAAACCATTTTTTCTAGAGAGATTTATGTTGCGTCGAGTGTACCGATAGTATGACATTGTGCAGTGTATGCCATAGGGAGTTGCCCACTATGCGAGGCAACGGATGGATATTCCTGATTGGGGTCCCCATCTATCATATGATAACCTAGTAGAGGGATATAGAGCACTATAGCCATCACCCTGGGATGTGGAGGGATATTGCAGAGGTGCCAGTTATTGAGGAGTATGCTGCATTCCTGGCCTTGGTTCCATATCCTCGTATCACCATTCCGGATGAGCTGACACCTTTACCTATAGAGGAGGATGTGGCAGAGTGTTCTACAGAAAATGGGGGTGGAGATGATTCTCCATCAGGCAATAGCTCAAAGAGCAGCAGTAGTGATGATAGTGATGGCAGCAGTGGAGGAGACAGAGAGGCAGGGCTAGCCATCAACAGTGCTCCATCTTCCAGCAGGCCTCGCAAGAGGCAAGTAGTGGTAGTGCCAGCAGTAGAGCAGTAGAGATAGATAGCTGGGCTCCAGGCACAGGTCCAGACTTTGCAGGGGCAGTTGGTATAGGCTCGGGATATGTTTGTGCAGACCCAGACTCAGATGTAGGCATAGGCTCAGGCTCATGCCTAGGCCTTAGCACAGGTACAAGGACAGTTATCCATGATGCAGACGTAGGTTGATACCTTGACAGATGAGTGAGATAGTGCTCAAAACATTTATGAGAGGACACAAGAGACAGCGGAGACTCTCTAGAGAGTAGCCGATGGTACCTCGGTGGCAGAGTATATGAGAGAGGTTCTGTAGGTTGGCCAAGAGGTAGAGTTTTATAGAGGCAGGTGTCATGATGTAGTGCTTGTTGAGCATTGAGTCAGCTATACCCCATCGAGATCTGGGCGGACACACACACGGATAGTGAGCGAGGGGGTGACACAACCTCCACGTAGAGATCCTCGAGATCCTGGTTCCTCTGAGGGTGGTGGTGGTACTAGTCCTGTTGGGCTTACACATTCTAGCAGTAGCAGATCGTAGATGCTATTGTGATCCTCCATGATGTATATTACGATGTAGCTCATTGTTTGATGATGTATTTTTAGACCAGACTTCATTGTATACTTGACACTTTGATATATATATATATATGAGATGCAGTTGATGTAATATGATGATGGTTTGTGATTTCTATGTGATGAATGCATTTATTATGTGATGTATGCAATATGTGATGATTTTATTTTGTTGTAATGATGTAAGGATAAATGCATGTGTAGAATAGATGATATATGGATGTATGATGTGATGTATGAGTATCTTAATGATGATCTATATGGATTCCCAAAATGTGATAATATGTATGGATGGATGGATAAATGTTTTTTATGTTAATATGATGATGATAAAATTTATGAATGATCTTTGATGGATGTAATGATAATAATGACGTGATTTTATTCTTTAAATGTATGGATGGTAAATGATGTATGCATATGATGTTGAATAGATGATAATGTAATGAATATTTTTATGGTAAAAATGAATAGGATGTACTTATGGTACAATTTAATTCATAATTTATTGGATGTATGATAAGATGTATGAATGATGAAATGATGATACTAAATGATGCCATGATGCTTCCTATATGTTTTTGATGATGATTTTTGGATTTATGTCAAGTATACTCAGTCTTATTTGTAGATTAGATAATCATTGATTGGAATCCTTTATGCAACAAATACTCTGCAGATAATGGATATGATGAATGCAATCTAATTTTAACCTACAACTATATACAAAACAATTGTCATTTTAACAATATCTTGTGCTTTTTGTCATCATAGAGCTTTATTGAATGTTGAAAGTGAATACAAGCGTCAATGGCATGTGTTAGACCAATGACGACCTGAGTACCACTTTCATGATTTTTGATATTGCAAGCGAACACAAGCATCGATGTATGATTTAACCGAGATGGCCTGAGCAGCCATTGCGTAAACAAGTAGTGATTAATTATTTTAATGTGTGAATTCTGAATGTCATCGGTGATACATTTGCATAGCACATCCCTTGATAATTCATACATTTATATGATTAACTTATAGACAACAAATAATAAAATCATCATTCTTTTTCCTTGTTCTTCTAGTTCAATACATCATTGAAAAACTCCAAAGAAATGATAATCAAAAGTTATTTTGTCCATTGTTTACTTAGAGTGTTTCATTCATTATTCAAATTTTAGATCATCCATCCTGATTTTGTGATGTTTTTGGATTTTCGAGATTTTAGACCAAAGACCTAACCTAGTAACCTATCTTAGGGGTCTCGGGGGCTGATCAAAGATTAGCCCTGCCTACGTTACACACACAGAGACCATGTAGTTCGACTGACACAGACCTATGTTTTTGGATTTTTCTTTTTCAGACTTAACTTTTAGACATGTTTTTGGATTTTCAACACAGTACAGATGGTTGATACCCTTCTGATGATGATTGATGTTGCACTTAGATCTTGTTTTCATTTTTCTGCTATACTGTTGTTTGCCCTTTGGTGAAATCGATGTTTTTGTTGCCCCTAGTGATATCTAGATGTTGCCCCCAAGCTTTGGAGTGATACTTGACTATTTGAAAATGATTTTTATATGGATGCAAAGATGGCAATGCTACTTGACATGGTATGGAATGGTACTGACTGCCAGACTAATGATCCTGATATGTATCGAAATAGATGGGAAAGCTGATCTTAGAATCACATATGATGCCTATTTCCAGGTTTTCACCATATGTTTTGATTAAACTCTTTGTGTTTTTGTGTTTTTCATTTTTCTCCATTTTTTTTTGTTTCTTTTTGTATTTTCTATATATTTTTTTGTATTTTTGCATTGCCAAGATGCCTGTTTGCTAGGTTTTCATCAAGGAAACCATTTTTCGAAGTTTGACCCATGCACTAGGAAATTTAAGGATAGAATTTTTGGAGATGAATACTATTGATAGGTTCATCAAACAAATCCCCTTCTGATGTTGATAGTTGATATGCTCCTGATCCATATACTGATGTGACGACAAAAGGACCAAGCCAGTTAGGCTCAAATTTTCCTTTCTTCTCTTTGTCCTACTGATTTCTAGGGTTTTCTTTTAGTATCAATTCACCAACCTGAAAGATCCTTGGTTTTACCCTGTGGTTGTAACTTCTTGACATCCTCTGTTGATAAGCCATTAGATGATTAACAACTTGTTGATGACGATCATCCAACAACTCCAGTTCCTACAGTCTAGAGACCCTATAGTCTTCATCTGAAATGATATCTCTGAGTGATACACATAGGGATGGAATCTCAACTTCAATGGGAAATATGGCTTCTAATCCATATACCAAGGCATATGGCATAGCTCCTGTTGGTGTTCTGATACTTGTTCTGTAGGCCCATAGTGCAGGGTTGAGTTGAACATGCCAATCACGTCCAACATTGTTAACCATTTTTTTGAGAATTTTGAGTATTGTTTTGTTTGAGGCCTCTGCTTGGCCATTCCCTTGAGGATAGTACGGTGTTGAAAACCAATGTTGGATATGAAACTTATCACATAGTTCTTTGATATCTTGATTCTTGAGCCATTGTCCATTATCAATGATAATGGATTAAGGGATTCCATACCGAAATATTATGTAGTTCAAAATGAAAGAGGAGATCTGCTTCCTAGTGATGGTAGTAAGAAGTACTGCTTCAATCCATTTTGTGAAATATTTTGTAGCTGTTATAATGAACTTGTGTCCATTAGATGAAGATGGATTTATTTTCCCTACCAGATCTTGGCCCCATTGACAAAAAGGCCATGTTGATGTGAAGGGATGTAGTTCTTGTGCTGGTGCATGAATCAAATTACTATGAATCTGACACTTTTGGCATTTCTTGACAAACTCATAGGATTCTTTCTCCATGCATGGCCAATAATATCCCAAACGGAGGAATTTCTTAGCTAGAGGTATCCCACTCAAGTGAGTGCCACAAATACCCTCGTGAACCTCTCATAGGGCTGTTTCAAACTCGTTGTGTTCTAGACATCAGAGTAAAGTACCATCATGACCTCGACGATAAAGTATGTTAGCAATTAAAGTATGTCGTACAGATTGGCGGATGAAGTTTCATTTTTGGTTCCTGGATAGATTAGGAGGAAGGACATCCTTTTTCAAGTAAGAATAGATCATTTCATAGATGGAGGTTTTTGTGGTTTCGATATGGCAGATGATAGTGGATTTTGGATTATAATGGGAAGGACATGATACTTGTTCTACCATAAACTCATAACAAACACGCTTCTCAGGCAATTGTAGTAATGAATCAATCATAGCCATAGCGTCCGCAACTTTGTTCTTAGCTCTTGGAATTTGATTAAACTTGATACTAACAAAGGACTGTTTTAGATTATCTATTTTTTGCTTGTAGGGCATCAAATTTTCATCTTTTGTTTCATATTCGTCATTTACTTAATAAATGACTAGTTGAGAATCCCCATATACCTGTAAGTCTGTGATCTTCCATTGAATGGCTATTTTGACCCCAATGATTAATGCTTCATATTCTGCCACATTATTTGTACATTGAAACATTAATCTATATGATTTTGGAATGGTGTGTCCTTGTGGAGAGATGAACAAAATTCTTGCTCTTGATCTACGCTGTGTATATGATCCATCAAAATATAATACCCATTGTTGGGGCATTAGTGTTAGAATGTCTACATCTGGAAATTCCATGGTCATTGGTCGATCATCTGGTAGAGGAGCCTCTGCTAATTGTTCAGCGATTTCCTATCCCTTGATTGCCTTTCTTTCTACATACTAAATGTCAATTTCACTTAATAGCATGACCCACTTTGCCAATCTACCTATTAGGGCAGCTTTACTGAGTAGATACTTTAAAGGATTGATCTTTGTTATTAACTTGATTGTATGAGTTAACATGTAGTGTCTCAAATGTTGAGTAGTGAATACCATCATCAAGCAAGATTTCTCTATGAAAGTGTAATTGATTTCATATCCATTTAATGTTCGACTGATATAGTAGATAGCATGTTCTATTCCTTCATTATCCTCTTGCACTAAAAGTGCCCCCAATGAGATATCTGTCATCGCAATGTACAATATGAGTGGTCGTCCTTCTATGGGTGGCATGAGAATGGGTGGTGACATTAGATGCTACTTGATTTGATTGAATGTTTTCTCACACCCCTCATCCCATTTGAAAACTATATTCTTATGCAATAGATGATTAAATGGATGACTCTTATCCACTAGCTAGGAGATGAATCTCCTGATCGATTGGAGCCTGCCCTGTAGTGATCTAAGTTGACTTATATTCCTAGGAGGTGGCATCTCCATAATTGCTTTGACTTTTGCTAGATCCACTTCAATGCCTTTTTTCAAGACAATGTACCCTAATAGTTTTGCTGATGTGACCCTGAAGACACACTTCTTGGGGTTTAACCTGACATTGAATTTCTCCATCCATGTGAAGATTTTGTCTAGGATATGTAGATGTCCTTCCCTAGTAGTAGATTCTGCCAAGATGTCATCCATGTAATCCTCCATGAAGGTGTGCATCATATCATGGAATATTGTCATCATTTCTCTTTGATAAGTGGCTCCTATGTTCTTTAGACCAAATGGCATGATGTTCCAAAAGAAGGTTCCCCATGGGCATGTGAAAGTTGTCTTTTCCTAATCTTCGGGAGCTATTTTTATTTGATTGTATCTTGAGAAACCATCCATGATTGACAACATGGCATGCCCTGCCATCAAGTCCACAATGATTTCTATATTTGGGAGTGGAAAATCATCCTTCGGGCATGCTTTATTTAGGTCCCTAAAATCTATACATATTCTGATACTATTGTCTAGCTTGGAAATAAGCACAAGGTTTGATATCCATTTGGCATAGTCTATAGACCGTATGAATTTAGCATCCAATAATTTCTTTAGCTCTATTTTTACCATCAATGTGATGTGAGGATGCATTTTTCTTAATTTTTGCTTGATAGGCTTGATTCCTACGGGCAAAGACAAGTGATGCATAAGCAGATTTGAGTCTAAGCCTGGCATATCGGAATATGACCAAGTGAAGTTGATGCTTCTTTCTTTAAAGAATTGGATGAATTCTGGTCTTTCTTGCTCTATCATGGATTCCACCAGATGTAGGATTTTTGCCTTGTCTTTAGTGCCAATCTTCACAGACTATGTCGGTTCTACTAGGACTGATGATCTTTCATGATAGTGTTCTGGAAGAGTGTCAAATATTTCATCCTTCAGTGCCTCAGAAAGGTTTTCACTGTTAGATGCGTTCTTTATTTTTACTTTTTTCAGATCTAATCCTGCCATAGAATGGTTTTCACCATTAGATCTACTTTTCCTATTGTTATTTTTGCAACTGGAAGATTTGACACCCTCTTGTCGAGTCGTGTTGTTATGAGTATTACAGATAGAAGTTGTACCAAGTTCAGCATGACATAGGAAGTTTATGATGGCATCATCGTTTGTAAATATTGGTATATTCAAAGGTTTGATAGGTTCCCAGTCAATGAGTTCAGGATGGATTAATGGCATGAGGTTATTAGATTCATTCAAGGTGATGGATGTAAGGGTTTGGACAGCCATTTCATCATAGTTGTTTATTGGAAAGTCGATGTCCGTGATGGTACTTTCTTCAAGATTGTCTAGTCCACTCGAAGTTTTCTTGTCCCCACTAGAATCATCAATATTTAGTGACCTTTCCATGAGTGTTCTAGACCCAGAACCTTGGCCCTCCTCACACGTAGGTGCATATTTTTGAATTACATCGATTGGAATATCAATGAAAAATAGATCGAAATACAATGCCCACTCATATTCATTTGAGTCTATTTCAGAGCCATCCCTAAACTAAAGGATATTTTTTACAGCTGTCTTTGTTAATTCCTGCTTCTCTTCCTCAGAGTATCCTAGTCCTGGCTTCTCTTTTGTGTGGAGAGTGAGGGGTGTAATAGGCTCTATGATTCCATCCTTTCTTAATCCAATGGGTCCTTGTCCTTCATACCCCATTTTTTCTAAAATATTTTTTCCTTTTTCATATTTATCGGTGTTGATGGCGACATTTTTGATACTGATATCTGATGTAGAGGGTTCCTCATCTTTGTACAGCCAATCTAGGATTGTTTTGTTGCTTGTTTCATCCTCTATTGTACCCTTTTTGCCAAACCTTTTGTCTAGAGTTGTAACTGGTAATGATGTTTGAGACTTGATCATAGACAGTTGACCTTATGTTCTAGGAGATGGCATTAACTATGATAGGTTAAGTGATTGCTCCATAGAATATGTTCCCATTCCTTTGTCCTTCAGTTGGACTTTCTCTTGGAACTTGTGTGATAAAGAAGTTTGTTGATCCAGTTTATCTATTGATTGAATTTCAACAGGACTTGTCTCTTTTTCTTTACCCCTCTTTTCTACCCATTTAGTAGTGATGCTTGGATGTTGTTCGTCTTTGGATGATGATGCTTCCCTGTTGTGTGGTATAAAGGTATCTTGAGAGATCCTAAGGGTTTCACAATATTGAGGATGATTGTAATCAGCAGATATAGTCACCTCTCATCCATTTATCAAGAAATTCAAACATTGATGATATGTTGAAGGTACAACCTGCATTTCATGGATCCATGGTCGGCCCAAGAGAATGTTGTATGTTAATTCTTTCTCCAACACTTGACATGCAATATATTTCATCATGAGCCCCACTTGAATGGGTAGCACAATCAAGCCTTTAGACAATCTCTCTTCTTCATCATATGCTTTGATAGTCATTTTTCTGCAAGAATCAATAGCATCATCTGAATATCCTAGTGCATGGATTAACTCGAGAGTGAAAATATTTAGACCAGCTCCCCCATCTATTAAGACTCTCTTGATGTGGTGATTGTGGATTAAGACATCAATATGGAGTGTAGTATTATGTGGATGGTTTAGCGAGATATCATCCTATTCAAAGAATGATAGACAATGTGGGGTAGTGAAATGTCCCACCATAGCTTGAAATTGACACACCTCTAGATTCTTTGGTACCGTAGTGGCAACTAAAGCTTGTTCGAGAACCTCCTCATGTGATGGTGATATTTTAAGGAGCTCTAGTATTGACATATGAACAAGAATCTTTTGCAGTTGATCAATGATGTTATAGTGAGATGGATGTGGAACTGCGTGTGTAGACCCAATTCCTTTTAACATGACCTTGGCTTGCCCCCTGGTCGTTACATTTATTGGTTGATGCTCTTGATTTTCTCTGATTTTTATGTCATTGATTTGATTATCAGAGTTTGATATGTTCAAGAGTAGGTCTGATGGAGTAGTGTTGTCGATTTTGGGTCCATCAATGTGGTGACCGACTATGTGATCACTCTCTATTCCAGATAGGCAAAGGATTGTTGTGTCAAAGACATGGTTGATATTCTTCCCTTTGTTGTTTGAAGATGAAGATGCTCCTTTGTCATAGTTTGGAAAAGGGTCTTTGAAAGCCGAGTGATCGTTGTTGTTTTGTGGTGCTTCCACATATGCTTTATTTTTGTCAATCAAATCTTGTATCGCATGTTTCAATTCCATACGATCATTAGTTTTGTGACCTTTATTGTTATGGAAGTTGCAATAATCAGTGTCATTCCACCATGGTGGTTTGACCTTAGGATCCCAGAATCGGGCTTTCCGTGCAGTGATAAGGCCAATGACTAGTTCTTTCATTGCTGATTCTATCATTTGACCTAAATGTGTGAACCTTCGCCAATTTGATGGTTTCTGATATGGTTGCATTTTTATGATCTTGTTGTTTTGTATGCTTTTTGACTTTATAAGTTGGTCATTGTTTTGATTCTTTGATATAGATGCTGTCAAGTTAAATACCAGTTTGACATTTTGGTAATCAGTTGATGTTTTGTTGATAGTTGTGTTGCGATTCTTTTGCCAAAATTTTGGTTTATCACTGCTTGAGTATTGATTTGAGGAGTTACTTGTGTTGCTTGATTTATCGTTGAAATGTTTGATAACTCCTCTTTTGACCAATGCTTCCTCAATTTTAAGACCGTTTTCGATGACTTTCTCGAACGTGGGAGGACATTGTAGTTCTAGTCTATAACTCATTTCTTTCGTTAAGTTGTCAATAAACAACTCTATCTTTTCTTCCTCAGGAATAGATTGAGGATATCTAGCGAAAAAGCGTTACCATATTTAGAGAAAAGACAAGAACGTTTCCCCCTTGTTTTGCTTTAGATTATAAAGATCCTTGATTGTAACATCGTGTTGGATGTTGAAGGAGTATTGAGAGATAAATCTGTTGACGAGTTCCTCAAAAGTTTTGATACCAGGTTTTAACTTCAAAAACGACTCCATGCATGATCCTCCCAAACTCCTTGGGAATAGTCTCATTAAGTAAGTCTCATCTTGGGAAAACTCAAGACTCATTGTTTTGAATTCTCTGATCAATTGGATCCATTCTTCCATTATACTTATCATATTTTGGGATCTCACAATGTCTTGGAAAAGGTATCAAGATGACTATTGCGTCAAAAGGATAAGGACAAATGTCCTATATCGCATATCTTTTGGTAGTCCCTTTCGTCATATCTTGTATTTTTTGCTGTAATAGTTGCATTTGAGATGTTAAAGCAGAAAATGGATCTATCGTTTGTGTAGGTTGCAAAATTTCAGTCTCACTTGTGCTAGGTGCTTCCTTCAGACCATTTACGTCAAAGTCTCTGGGAAGTTTGGCACCTGATTCAACCAACATCAAAAGATATTTCTCCATATCTTGTTCTAGAATCATTTCCATAAATATATGGAACTTGGGATCTTGTTGAGCTGCTTAGATGTCGTCTGGAGTTATTTCATTTTTATCGTTTCGGTTCAGATTGTTCCAAGGATTTTCCTCTACCATCGCTTGGGATTTTAAAATTTCTTGCTCTAAGAGTCGCTTTTTTTGGGACCCAATGAAGATTGGCTTACAAAATTTAACCCTTTCTTTCGAAATGTTGATCTTCTATGCTGAAAATGTCAATTGGAACTTTTAACAAAGTTGAATAAGATGATAGATCTTATTGATGAGACTATGATAAAAATTTGATTGCTATACTTAGTTTCATGATAAAGGATGATAATATCCTGATGATGAAACTTCAGTGTAGTAACTGATTATGTATTTTTATTTTGACACTTATGATTTGCAAGATCTTGTTTCAGTTGATAAGATGGAAAGTTTGTATAAACCTATCTGTTTTCGGTCGCTAGATAGTGATCCTGATAAAAAGAAACTTGTGGATAAAATGACAGACTGATTGACTAGTAAAAATTTTGAACTCTTTGTTTTGAAAGTGCTAAAATAGAGGATAGAAGCGATAGAACAGAGTTTCAAAGTGCTAAAATAGGTGACAAAAGCGCTATCTTGACAGAAGTGCTAAAACAATGCACGAAAGCGCTGCAGAAATTGATAGAAGCGTTACTTTACAGAAGCGCTGAAATAGTGCATGGAAGTGCTATAGATTTTGATGGAAGTGTTATTTTAATGAAAGCACTGAAACAGTGCATGAAAGCGTTGTATAAATTTATGGAAGTGTTGTTTTAATGAAAGCACTATAATATAGACTGTAAGCGCTGAAACAGTGCCCAAAAGCGTTATTTCAAAAGCACTAAAACAGTGACCAGAAGTGCCGAAATAGGTTTCTAGAACACTTAAAAATAGAAGTTTAAGACTCTCTATTGTAAAACCTGATCTGGCCTTGTGGCATACTGTATCAGGGATTGTGGAAGATAAGAAGGATGTATGCACTGACTACGGTTGTGATATTGAGTGAGAGCTCTTCTTTGAAAGAAGGCTCATGAATAGAGTGGTTCTACTCCATAATCTAAGGTGTGACCCCTAGCAAAATCATGATATCTATGGATGAATGTTCTATGTTGTAAAAAGAGTTTTCGATTTTGATATTAAAAACGTTATTTTCTCAATTTATTTCTATAACCGAGGGGTTTCTTGGGTTTTGTGATTTTGATTTTTCTCTTGACAAACGTGGTGGAATTCCACTTTCACAGCATGGATTTTCTAATCTAACTTGACTTTGTTGTTTTTAGGATCATCTTAAATCTGATTTTGATGAATTTGTGAAAACACGGCAAGCAATTGTGAATAAATGTTTTTAACTGAATAGATCATGTATGTTCAAGGATCACGAATGATTCTTATTGATTTTGACGGGTTGTTTGACAATTGTACACAAATCAAATAGACTCACACTTAAGGACAAGTAGGTCATCATTACACTCATAGCCCACATCTTGAATTATGTTGACTCACACAACAGTGTCACCCCCTAGAGGGTGCCTATGTTTTTTTCATTTCCAGGCGCGTACTCAAAGTGACAGAAGTGGATACTGAATCCCTTGAGCAAGTGGTCCTTGGTAATTATATGGTGAGTGTCTTGGGGGAAGATTCTTCCCTCCCCTTGCACTGTGAGTATGAAAATGTATGGATACTGGCTCGGTGAGAAACTACTCTATGGTTCATAGATAGGGTTTCCGTTCAGTGCAGAAAATAGATAAACTCCCTCAAGAGACCTCCCAATCTTTAGAACAAAGATTTTGGGGATGGTTATCTTGCTCACTACCATCAAGTTGGACTTTCATCAACAAATTGCATTTTTATTATAGTGGGTTGGAAAACCTGGCTTTGGTTGTTCCCACTTAGGTCGTTCTCGTAGGGTGAGTACTTTTTCCCACTACGACAGGCCTTCTAAAGGATTTAACAAAGCGTAAATGACATGAAGTAAAAAGTGAATCTGGCACTTTGGTCACCCAGTTAAGGGGAGAGCATAAGCCTAATCACCACAAGCACAACATATAAGTTTGTCTTTGTTTTAAGCCCAAAAAGAAATTTTCTAATCTAAGTGAAGGTGTTGCTTCACATAAATCATGTTTGTTCTTTTTAACTTGTACTGTAAAAATGCGGTGACTACCCTAGGATTGATAAATTTGCTTTTAAGAAAATAGAAAGTGTCTACCCTAGGATTGATAATTTTTAGTCCAACAGTGAAAAAATTAAAATCTGGCCACGGTCGCGTCAGATCCAGACTGATTTTTATAAAAACGCTAGAATATTGCATTGAAGCGCTAAAATAGTTTCCTGATGCGCTAAAACTCGAAAGCACCAAAACAGGACACCAAAGCGCCGATGTTTTCCATGGAAGCGCTAAATCACTCGATGCGCTAAAATAGTGACCGGAAGCACCAAAGTTGAAAACGTTGAAATTTTGAATGGAAGTGCTAAAAATTTTAATAGAAGCACTACAAGAAAAACATGTCGAGAACCTCCGTGATACTTTCCAAAAAATTTGCAAAATTGGGAAAAATTGGGGTTAATGCCCCACGGTGGGTTCCAAATTGTAAGCGTGAATAAGTGAAAAATCACAAACGACACTTCTTAATAAGACATTATATCAAAGATTAATCAAATTGAATCAATTCAAAGCAACAATCAATTGAAAGCGTCATATTGTTCTCTATCCTCAAGATTTATTAAATCAAAATGGCTCTCAGATCATGAGTGCACTATGATTGTTAAAATGAAAATTGAAAGAACGAGATGGATACTAAAACAATGATATGGAATTGAATATGACAATACTAGAAGATAAATGAATTAAACTAAGCATGGATTGACATGAAATAGATAATTGCAGCCATGATATTGAAACTTGATTGCTGGATATTGGATGCTTGAATGCTTGATGCTTGAGTCCTTGAATTCCTGTAGAGTAAGAGTGCATAAACTTGATTATCTGGATCTTTATCTTGGTTCAATGAGGCTGTATTTATAGATTTCCTGGCTGTAGAAATGCACAGGGAAAGCTTTGAGAGGCTTGGATTCAATCTGGAGAATTGAATGGTGAGAGATGGAGGAGATTGAGAGAAAGATGGAGATTATCTCTACCCATGAAAACACCAGGCAAGAGAAGAGGAAGGATTGATGGAGGAGGATTGAGAGATCAAATTCCAAATTTGTCTCCAAAACTTCCCATGAAGTTTCAATCAATTAATTTTGACATATTTTAGACATGATTTAGACATAGGATATCTAATTCATTTTTGAGAGAATATAGATGGAATATTCTTTGTGCTTTAATTCAAATATTTTTGATTTATTTAAATTAGCAAAAGAGGGATAAATAATTCAATAAAACAAACTATAGAAGTTTTTTATTAAATTAAACAGAAGAATATGGTAATTAATCAATAAAGTGTTTTGATATTTTTTAAATTAATTGAAGATTGATGTGATAGAATAAAATAGGGATTTGATATTTAAATCGAACAAAGTATTTAATTTTTTTTATTTAATTAAGATGAATATTAAATGTGAACTATATAAATAAATATTTCTATTTATTCAAACAGTAGAGGAAATTAGGATAATTAATCAAATAATTTGTATTTAATTAAGTGGATGGTCTAGACCAATTTTAGTTGTATACACCTAGTTTAAAATGAAAGACCAAAAAGTAGAGGCGGAGGTAGAACAAGATTTGATTTTGAAACTTTGAATAAATTCCGACTTAACTTCCACTCTGGCTCCAGCGCCAACAAAGACAAAAGCAAAAAAGGAAAAAAAAGACTATCGAGGATGGGGATCGGAATTGATCTTTGAAACAAGTTTCAAAACCCGGTTTAATTCCGGCCCCGGTTCAAACATAATAAACCAAAGAAAAACAAAGTGTTGGAAAAGAAAGACTCCAAAATTTGTATAAAAAAACAATCAAGGACAAAAACAATAAAGGGGGACCCATTTTGACCAAGGAAAAAGATGGGGTGGTTATGCAAGGCATAACAAATGGCGGCTCGACTGGTAAAATGGTTTACCCATTTTCAAAACACCCAAGAAAAATTCAGTCACCCTAAAACTACTTGGCTTAAGAAGCATATTAACTTGAATAAGATTAGATATATATATAGGATAAGGTTGAGCTGGAATTTTAGATGTATGTGCTCATGAGTTATTTCTGAATATGAGTGTGTGCGTCTATTGTGCGTCATTCTTTTATAGGTACTTTCTCTGCTTGAGAAATTATAGCTAAGATTCAAGCTACATAGGTTGAGTCCCTTAACAATCGTGTAATAAAATCTTGGGTATTGCTCCGCTGCCAGACATGCATCCATAGCCCTTATGGAGATACCTCTAGTTCTCTCAAAGCATTTCTCTACTGCCAGCCAGGCATCCATAGCCCCGATATAGATACTTGATTACCCATTTGATATTAAGTTTTTCTTTTCTTTCTTTTTTTTTTCCATCATTTTTTTTTTACTCAAGATTCACTTGTGGAAATATTTTATGCACCTTCCTCAATACTCAGACACAATGGATCTAAAATGTGGGTTGAGAACTACAATGGATTTCATGATAATTTTGGAATCGGATTTTTCACTTGAGTCAAAGGTAGAACCATTCTAAAACAGATAGGCATTTACTTAGGAAGATTTTTTTCTAATTTGGTGACAGATTTTTTATCATACTTCATGAGATATTCACAATGTATCTTCTATCCTTAATAACTTTTCAAACCTAGATTAGAATGGTCATTAAACATGAGTTTCAGAACGAAATCCTTTTCAATGATGATGATGAAAATACCTAAACCAATTTCTCTCCTAGTACTAGTAGCATACTTTGAATAACAACCCCTTGTCTTGAGATGGACAAAAATTAAGATCCCCAACGAAACAAGACAAAACAAAACAAATGAAACAAAGCAAAGAACAAATAAAACACAAAAAATTTTTTAAAAATTTAATTACATATGATAACTATAATACATTTCCTTTAAAACATCAGACCTTTCATGAACATAAATAGTGCTTGAGAAACTAACCATTAACTAGTAATGGAACAGGCTCTCCTGTTAAGGTACTTTAAATGAAAATAATTCTCGCCTAGTATCTCAGCCACTTGATACGGACCTAACCAGAGTCTATCAAACTTCTAGTGATATCCTTTCTTTTCTCTAGATTTATCCCATAGTAATACAAGATCTGATATCCTAAAGGCTTTTATCTTAGCTCTTTTGTCAAACCAACGTTTGACAATAGACTGATGTTTAGAGAATTATTGCAAAATAGCATCTCTTTTCTCTTCCATGTTAAGAAAATTAAGTAATCTAACCTCAATCCTATCATCCTTGGTATAAATTTTTTGCATGAACTTAAGAAAAGGTATTTGTAAATGGATCAGGAAGATTGGGTCTTGGCCATAGACTAACATAAAAGGTGAATTTCCTAGAGCTTCTTTGATTTAGGTTCGATCTACCCATACGGCAAATCTCAAGTGGGTGTGCCAATCTCTAGGATTGTTTTCTAGCAATTTTATTATCACTTCCAACAAGTTTTTATTAGTGGACTCAACCACTCCATTTACCTGAGGATAGTAGTTGGACGAATAGTTCAAAATAATTTTATGTTCATATGCCCATTGAATGAATTCAACAAAAGAAAAAGAAGGGTCATTATCACATACCAGAGCAAATGGAACTCCAAACCTGATTGTGATGTTCTCAGTCAAACATTTGATGACCACCTTTGTGGTGCTATTTTTGTAGGGCTGGGCCTTAGTCTAGCGTGTATAGTAGTCATTTGCAGTCAAGATGAATTTATGTCCTGTAGAAGAATTGAGATTAATAACACCTACAAAATCTAGGGCCCATTGAGCAAATGACCTTACCTCATACACAGGTTGTAAAGGCATTGCAAGATTTCTTTCCTTGGGTGTAGAAGTTTGGCATACATGATAGGTTTTGACAAACTGGTGTGCATCCAGAAATACATAAGGCCAATAATATCCTAATCTAAGAATCTGATGGGCCAAAGCATCTGCAGATCCATGTCATGTTTCATGTCTTCCATGAAACTCATAAATAGCATGCTTGGCCTCTTGCTGATCTAAAAAACACAAGTAAATCCCTTGAAAATTATTTCTATAAATGGATCCCCCTTTAAGCATGTAGTGAGTGCTCTTCATCCTCAATGCTATCCTCTAAATAGCATTCATTCCTTCTAGACATCTATTATTGAGAAGGAAGAAAATCAAGTCTATGTACCAGGGATCCTTAGTGAATGACTGGACAATATACTGCTGACAAGTGATGTTTTTCTCCACATCTGCCATTGCTTTTGATAAACCTTGTCCTCGAACACGTTTCATTGGATGAATCTCTAAGTCGAATTCTTGTAGAATTTCCATCCACTTTCCTCTTCTCTCTCCTAATTCACTTTGCATTAGAAGAGACTTCACAGCTGGATCTGGAACTATAGCCATTACTTGACTTCAAATAATGTAATGTCTAAACTTCTTTACTGCTCATACTAATGAAAATGATTATTTCTCTAGTGGTGGGTATCTCACTTCCACATTCTTAAATGGAGAGCTCATGAAGGCAATAGGTCTTTCTTCTCCCTCTCCTCTTCATTGTGTTAACACAGCTACACATGAATGGTCAAATGCAAAAGAATAGATATAGAAAGGTTTTAAATAATATGGGATTATCAAAATAGGAGCCTCAGATATTGTCAGTTTGATCTACGAGAAAGAAAATTTAGCCTCATTAATCCACTTGATCTTTTCCTCTTTCTTCATCATTTCATTTAGAGGTTTGACGATCTTTGTAAACCCTGTGATAAAATTTCTAACAAAATTGATCCTACCGAAGAAGGATCTCATTTCTTTCTTGTTGCCTGGGCTTGTCAATTTCAGGATGGCCTTCACTTGATTAGGGTCTATGTATATCCCTTCTTCTAATATGATGTGACCTAGGATTTTCCCTTCAGACACTCCAAACACACACTTCTTTGGATTGAGAGAGACACCATCTCTTATACATTTCTTGAAAACTTTTTCCAAATCAGCAACATGTTCTTCTCTATTCCTAGAGAAGATGGTTAAATCATCCACATAAATAATTATAAACTTCCCTATCAAATATTTGAAGGCTACATCCATTGCCCATTGAAAGTTTTCTCCAGCATTGATAAGACCAAACAACATCCTTCGATAGGAAAATGTGCCCCATTTGGTGGTGAAAGTTGTCTTCATTCTATCCTCATGACTAACAAGAACTTGATTGTACCCCGAATAACCATCCAGAAATGACATCATCTGAGACCCATTAACCTTTTGTAGCACTTCATCCAACGAGGGAAATGGATAATTATATTTCTTGGAAACTTTGTTTAGATTCCTGAAATCAACACATAATCTGATTTCACCATTCTTTTTGCATATAGGAACTAAATTTTCCACCTAGGTAGAATGTCTAAGAGGAAAGATTATCCTTGCAGATAGGAGCTTTTGCACCTCTTTCTAAATTAGGGGCTCAATTAAATCATTGACCGGGTGTTGTTTCTGATGGAAGGGCTCGGATTCTAGCTTAAGAGGTATGGTATGTGTGATCACCGAAGTGTCAAAGGTTTTTAGATCATCATAACTCCAAGCAATGGCTTCAATGTTCTGCTCTAGAACTTTAACTATCTTGTCCTTAATTTCTTGAGGACAAGTCTTTCCTATGAGGACATTCCTTTCAGGGCCTGAGTGAGTCAGATTGCTAGATTCATACTTCCCTTTTTCACTCTCTATGGGCATCGTTTGATGAGCCCGTGGGTCATAATCAAATTATTATCTCCAAAGCTACCATCCCTTTCAGAATGCTATTAATTTTTAAATCCAATATCCCTTCTTCACTCTCTTTCTCAGTATCCCAATCTCCCCGATCTCTTTCAGATTCATCTATTATCTACCCTTCAAAAACATCAGAACTTGCCAAAAAGGCCAATATATGCTGATCATCATCAAATATCTAAAAATTTTGGACATTATCAGGGACAGTTGGGACGGAAATTAGTTCAATTAAAAATCTCTTTAGACTAGAATCTTGCATGGGTTCCAATGTGGTAGCAGCAACGACAAGTGCATTTGCAATTTTATTAGCTTCTCTAGGGATCAGAGTAATCCCAAATGCATCAAACTCTTCAATTAAATTCCTTACTCTATTTTTGTACGCAACCAATCTTTTGTTATGACATGTATACTAGCTACGTACCTATTTTACAATCACTTCAAAATCCCCCATAACTGTGAGAGTAGTAACCTTCTTTTTATGAGAAAACATAAGTCCTCGAGCAAGTGCTTCATACTCAACCACGTTTTTTGTGCAACCAAACTGCAATCTGTAAGACGCAAAGTAAATTTTCCCTTTTGGGTTGGTTAGTTCAATCCTTGTTCCACTTCCTGCTTTAGATTTGGAACCATCAAATTTAAGACTCCACAATTGATCTTTGGCTGGGAGTTCTTTCTATTTAGGGATAACAAGGGATGAATTACTTGGGATGTGTGGTGGCTCATACTTTTTCTGGTCATCAGAAATTGACTCAGGGCAAGACTAACTTGAATATTTTTCTATGTTTTCAACTTGCTCATAAATCACTTCCTGAACAACTTCTTGGGTTAAATTACAATCCAAATCATCTTTTATCAATGCCTTGGGCATTGGAAAAGTATCTTGGGTAGGTGTATTTAATAGGAATTGAGACACCTCAACCTCTTCTTGAATATTAGAGCTCAGAACCCAAGTCTTCTCTACTGGTGAGGAACCTTCCTCTTGATAAATGCTAGTCCTAGTAAGAATGGTATCATCATTAACTTGAAAAGAAAACTCATTGATAGGGGTCGGGGGTTCCTCTTGACATATTTGATGAGGTTGGTCTACATGACTTAATATATCTAGGCATGATTGGCATGTTAACTCTAAATGATTGTGATAATGAATCCTACACCAATTAGAAAGTGACAAACTACTCAAATCAGTTTCTCCTCCCAAAACTAGCTTATCTTGTTGTAATTTCCTTATTAGAACTTTTTGGTTGATGCAAATAATTGGGTTACCATGTTCTAGAGACAATGTATCCCCAGAATTGAGTACAGAGAAAGTAAGGACTTCCTGTTGTTTGTAAACTCCTATCTCAATCTCAAAATATGCTACTTCATTTGAAGCATCATACATTGTGATCATATGATTGAGTCTTGGTTCACTTTCAATCCTTATCTATATTGCAACCCCTTTCTAGGGTAGCCACATGTGAGAGAAATCCAAGGAAAAATATCCCCTAGTACTCTTCATTAGCTCTAGACTTAGGAGCATGCCATATGTCTTTAGGATGTCAGCCACTTGGATATCTATGTAGGTCTGGATCCTTGGATCTGATCCAACCTATACATGCATGTTTTTTACTTCTCCTACAACATTGACCTTAGTTTTATCTAACTAGATCACTTTCTTATTGGTCGAGATAGGACTTAATCCTAAATTCTTACATATTGAAAAGGGCATAACATTTCCCGATGCTCCAAAGTCTAATAAAAATTTATGCAAATTCTTTCCAAAAATCCTTAGACTTAAAAGAAAAGGTGGGGTACTGGTCTTACCTTTATAGATAGCTACATTTGTCTCCTTCATGGGAGTCACTTTAACTTTTCCTTTTAAGTGGTTTGCCTCCTCCAAGGCCTTCAATACCACTTCACATTGATCTAGGCACCACTTCATGATGTCAAAGAATGACAATGACGTCTTATGTCTTTGTAATTCTGCAATAAAATCAAATTTTGAATCATCCTCACTTGATACTTAGAAAACAGAGGTGGATTACCTCTATTCTAAGAGTCAAAAGGTCCCTTTGGTGGTGATGGTTTATTATCTGCATTCTGGTTAGGTGGGACCATGTTGTTTGGAGGTGCAGATGTAGTAAATGGGCCCTTATTTTAATTTCTTAGAAAGTGACCACCTTTGGATTGAAAGGCTTGGGAATCATACACATCCTCCTCTGGCCCATTATCTCCCTACATGGGAAATTGGTACTTCTCTTCAATAGTCTCATAATTCATAGCAATACTTACCGGTCCATTATCTTGATTGGGATTTTCTGCCAGAGGATGGGCATCAACTTGTGCAAATCTTTACTATTTTCTCCACTTTTGGGAAATCAACCTCTGAATGTGTTGCATTATCATGTAGCCTACACTAATTAGTCATGAAATTAAGGCCAACCACATTAGCAGTATGTGATCTCTCCTCACCTGACTGATAATTATGGGAAACTCCCCCATTGTTAGGTCCAGTATTCCATTGCCTATTGTTGTTGTTGGACCTCTGGTTATATCCTCTATTCTGATTTTGGTAATTTTGGTTAGAGGAATTGTGATTCTGGAAGTTTCGATTGGTGTTTTGATTCCCATTCCGATTAGAGTAATTCCCCTAGTTGTTGTAACCTCCCTGGTTCTGATAATTTTGGTTTTGATAGTGGGGAGGGTTTTGCCTAAGTTGTGCCATGTCATTAGACATTTGAGATAGAGTCTTTTTAAGAGTTTCTAGCTCACTGGTCAATTGAACAGTTTGTTCATTTTGCACATTCTGCACTATGGATGGGGAATGAACATGGGTTGATCCTCCTTCTTGTTGTTAATTTTGAGGTTGTTGGGAAGAATCTTGCATGCCATTGCCAAAAAAGAGCATGGTAGGTGGGGCTTGTAACTTAGACATAGGTCTGTATTGGGAGTAAGACATCCTTGGAAAATTATTTTACAATGGTGGGTTAGGCATTTGATAATTCATGGGAGGAAGAGATGCTCCTAAACCTCTTGATTGCAGACTTATCTGATGTTGCAATTTGATATCTAGATGATAAACCTTAGATAGGGAGTCAATCTTATTGGCCTGATAAGTTCTCTACAAGAATAGGCCAATCAAGGGATCAACAACTCTTAACTATTCCTCAATGAAAATATTCTCAACTACTAAGTAAGGATCTTGCAGCCTACAAGACATCCTTTGGAAGCTAGTGTTGAATAGAGGCAATGGCTCATGATGTTCCTTTCTTATGGTGTCAAAATGGTGATACAAGATGGAAGGGTCTACATAAACCCAAAATTGATTAATGAATGCATTTTCTAAATTTGTCCAACCCAAAATAGATCCCCGGGGTAGATTTAAGTACTAGTTATATGCCATGTCCCCTAAATAATAAGGAAATAATCTATATACCACATCCTAATGAGAAACTTGAGCACATGTACAAGAATCTTTGAACGCTTTTATATGATCCTCAACACTTCTTGATTTTCCATGCATGTACTTGGGACAAAACAATTTTAGGTTCTTTGGTAAATCATGGATTCCTCCTAGAATAGACCCTAATGGAGAGGGGTTATTCACAAAATAAGCCATGGGTAGGATTGGTTGAGCAGGTGGTTATATAGGCCAAATTGGTGGTGAAAATGGCCTAACAGGTGGAGGCGATACTAGCCAAGCCAGTGGTGGTGATGTAGGTTGACTTGGTTGAAATCCAAGTGGAGTAAGTGGTGCTAGCAATGTGGGTATCGATATTCTACGAGCATGGGGTCTAGGTCTAACTAGGGTTTGGAGTTTTCTAATGGTTCAAGATTATTAGAGGATATGAGAATCCTCTTGTATTTCTCTAGTGAGAATGACCCAATGCGAGCCAGCTTGTTCCTTGGGTCCTCCTTCTAGCGCAAGATCTATTGATGGTGAAAATGACACAAACAATGTTAAACAAAATATTTCTACTCTATTTCTCCTGAAAAAGAAAGACAACATATAGTAGCCTAACTCCTAAGGTCCTCGTAGTTGGTTCTCAACTGTCTGGTGTCACTCAATTGGTCCATGCAACTGTAATATTCAAGGGGCCTTTGTCAAAAATAAGTAATGTAAGAAATGACTGATTCATAGAATTGTTATTAATGAAAAGGAGGTTTAAAACAAAATAAAAAGATAGATTAGGGCATATATCAGTCAAACATGGACAAAAATTATCTAATATGTGCACATATATCTTCAACAATGAATTTTCTTCCAACAAATCAAGAAAACCTTAGCATGATGCAATATAAAGAATAGTCCATACTATTGCATGCATCTAAGGTGCTTAATTTAACATCACAATCACACATCATAAATATTTCAAAGATAAAGGAAAAAACTCTCATTCGTTGCAAAGATTATAGATCAACAAACTTTCAATAAATTCAATTCACACATAATCTAATGAAATAATCCTTAAATATGTTTCCTTCTAATGATTTTCATCACATAAGGAACACTCATGCTTGAGCACAATCACTGGCATACAAATAGACTATAATTCATCAACCTTATCCAATAAAACTCAATTCCAACACCATATTGCATGAAAGCCTGTATTTATATTCAACTGTAAATAAAATAACAATGTATCTCTATAAAAACTACAAAAAATTCTATCTCCTACTATCAGGTGGCTAACTTATTCTCATCAGCTGACCCTTACAATATGATACCCCAAAGGTATTTATAGATGTACAAAAATCTGAAGTCCTTTCTACCTTAAGTCAATCCACCTTTTTAGGAATCTAAGTCTTCTTGGAAACTTAGATCAATTTGATCTCTAGTTCCCACATTGATCATTTAGTTAAACAAGAGAGAAGAAGATAGAGGAGAAAAGAAAGCCATGCGCCTCTAAGACTGCCAGTCCTGCATGCGGAGAAGAAAATAAATCCATGCATGCATGAGATTATCAATTATGCATGCAAATTTTGCTCTGTAGTGTACTTATCATAACTGGAGAAAAATTGTTGAAGCATATCCAAATCCGGCCCATCAACCCAACTGTGTTCAAACTTGATCCTCTCTAATTCCACAGCAGAAAATCCTCTCATATCTTTTAGCTTTGTTAACTCCCTTTTAGCAACCCTTACTTCTTTAATATCCATCAACCGATCTAACAACAAATCCTCTCCATCATCTCCCTTTTGTATGACCTTTTTAAGCCTATCATCCCATTTCTCTTTTTTATTTGGCTCAAAGGTAGGCCCTCCTTTACCGGTATATCAATATTTACTATAATAGCAATAACTGCTTCTAACTCCTCAAACTGTTCATTTAGATCCTTGGTAGAATCTTGAACTTCATTTTTATGCTTGCATAAAAAGTCAGATCTATACCAAACTATGCTAGAGGTCTTTTCCAAAAATTCTTTGTTGTCCTCCTCAAGTATTGACTGTTCTAGAAGAGTGGACTTCGGAAATTTATTGACCTCTTTCAGCTTTTGGCTATATCCTCTTTACTCCTCCTCCTGTTCTCCCAATACTTTAACATACTGATTCATCTTCTATTGACTCCTCTGTCATCTTGTGAACCTCAAAAATTTTGTCCAACACCTCACCTATTTCCTGATTTAGTTAATTAGTCCATCTATCCAAAATCTCTGCCTTACTCCTTACCTACACAAAATCATCCACCTCTTTCTTGCTAATAAAATTTGGTGTCTCAATGGTGGCAATTTGTTTTGACCTCAGAGCAGAAACACTCTTCAAGAAAGTATGCAATTGATCCAATTGAGCCTTAAGCTCATCCTTTCTCTGATTATCCTTCATCATTCTTGATTTGGTGGATGATGCTACCACATCTATCAAGTTCATTTGTTCATCTCCTATGGGTCTCCCCAAGTTAACCATGCCCAACTGATAATCAATTAGTTGCATGTCCCCCACATCCTTGTCCACCATTGGTATTGCCCATTCAACAACAATCTCCCCTCCTTCAATAAATCTAGTGGAATGCAAGATTTTAGCCTTCTTTTTGGGCCTTTCTTTTTCAATATCCTTTATCATATCATCCCAATTGAGAGGGTGTGAGGGTGTCACTGATCTCTTTTGAATATCCAATTTCAACCAAGTGGGATCACTTGGAGTAGTGGTCATTATAATTGAAGAAGAAGCAATAGTAGTAGAGGGTTGTTGCACATGAACCTTAGGTTGAGAATCAACCTCTTGTACCTCTTGTTGTTCTTTCTCTACATTTGTCTGTTTAAGATTTTTAGCTTCCTCCCTGTCCTTTTGTTCCTGTATCCTCTTGTCTTCTTCTTCCTTCTTCAATTTTTCTTCTTCTAATATTCTCTCCTCAAGTTCCCGATTTCTCTCTTCCTCCAATACCTTAAGTCTATCTACATCTTCCTTTTCCTTTTGTAGCTACTTGGTTAGCTCCTTGGCATATTTTTATTTTTGCATACGTTTAGCTTCCTCATTCTTTTTATAGGCCTCTTCAACAAGCTTCAATTTGGCCACAAGGACTTCTCTTTCCCTTCATTGCTTCGCCTTTTCCTCCTCTAGATCATGAATGTTTTGTACTAACTCTAGCTTATCATTCTCTTCTTTGATCTTGAGCTCCTGTTCCCTTTTCCTTTTCTATTTTTGTACTTCATCAGCTCTTTGCTTGGCTTCCTTTTGCTGTTGTTGAAGTAAGGCATCAGCATGTGCCTTTTCCTTCTCCATAGCTTCTACACGTGCTTGAGCATTTGAAGCCTTCTTTGCTTCCTCGAATAGTTCCCATTGATCTTCCTCTATTAAAATATGTTCAATTTCCTCCTCTAGAGGCATCTTTTCTTGTGCATATTTCTCTGATAAGGTTTTATCAGAGTTTGTTTCAACCCCATGGATCTCCATCTCTACTCCTTTTCCCTTTAATGCTTCAGCTATACCATGAAGAGTTCCTTCAGGCATCTCTTGGCTTGGTTGCTCTGTAAGAGGGAATTGAGCAAATTAATCACCTATTGCTGGTGTTGAAACCACAGGTGCTATTTGGGCATCCTCCTCTTGTACTCCAGGTAAATCTTGAGTAGAGGCTTCAAGCTCGATCTCTTCAATGTCAAGAGGGAAGAACTCCAAAGGCTCCTTGGAAGGAAATTTCTTCTTGATTCTTTTATATCCCTTCCACTTCTTAGGAGTTGGACCCCCAGGAGTTTTGGTTCTTAGAACAACCTAGTGGATACTCCTTTCCAAGACTAGTCTCCTTATTTGCTTGATGTCGATGGTCTCCTCACCATCCCAATATACCAGATCCAAACTTTTGGTGCCAATATTCAATGCTTCATATGATGGATCCAATACAACTCCATCATCTACTAATGTATCAGGGATGTCATCTTTGATCCCAAATTTTACCATGAGTGAAACAAGCAACCTCTCATAATTCCTTTTCTTGAGGTCATAATAATCTTAAAGATCACTCCAGAAATCCTCTAATAGATTGAAATGTTTGTCAAAACTCGAAGGAAACAAAGCATTCATTTTCTTCTTTGGATCAAAGTTATTTCAAGCAGTATACAAACCCAACTTCAAATGTATCAATTCATTGCAAACCACCATAGCTCCCACAAGGTTGTGGGAAGCTATATTCACCCAATTGCATAGGGAACTTGTGACAACCTATCTTGTGTTTTAATCCAAATCGGGCATTGACCCCCAGAGCTTGATAGACAAACTCCATCAGAACCATCCTATTGATGCAACACCTTGGAAGTAAGTGGGGATGACCTTCAATTCCAGCTAGCTTGAAATAAGTGAACTTGGGGTATTCAATATACCAACATCCCCATTCTATGATAAAGGCCATGGCTTCCTGCTTCAATCTATACCCTGCATCTCCATTAAGCTGGTTAATGATTACATATAAGAGTGCATCATTAACTCTTCTAAATTGTGTTTCAAAAACCTATAGAGATAGCTAACCATAATGATCCTATACTTTCCTTTGTCCATCAGTTTCTCCCAATATTCCTACTCTGTTCAAACTTGGAAAGATACCTTCTCTAGTTGCTGCATAGACAACATAAGAAGTCATGCAAAAGCTCTTGGTTTCCCTTATTCTAGTTAATTGATAATGAATGGTATCCAATACAATCATCGGCCAATCAAACTATTGCTTGCCATTAAATATTGTCTGAATGAAGGGAAACATCCATTTCTTAAAATGAAATGCATCCCTCTTTCCAAAGGCTCTAGACAACATCATTATTATGTTCGATACCTCTGTGTAAAAAATTGTCCTCTTTGGTTGATCATGGAGCTTGGTCAAAGACTTCTTCTCTGTTCTCAACCACTTCTTGTTCAAGTGAGCCTTGTTAGCTTCCTTGTATTTTCTATATATTCCTAAATCATGTGCCTCATTTAATTGTACTAGGTTCTTTGGATCAGGGACACTAAACATGTGTTGAAACATTTGAGGAGTTAGATCTATAATCACATTGTCCTATGAATCCATACATTACCTAGTGGCTAGATTGTAAGCTCTTGCTGCTATCATAATCAACTAAGCATTGGATAGATAGAGGAAATATAGTGATGTGAGCCAAGCCAAACTCAACTATTCTTCCCATCCTCCCTGTTACATCCTCAGTGAATTTTTCTGAATATAACTTCTCAAAATTGAATGGACCTAGATTGGTGTCAGTTATATTAGACCAATCAGATTCCACTTTTCTTCCAGTGATAGGAGGACCCCAATGGTTATACATCAAGGTATAAGGTAGCTTCTCCAGCCTAATCTTCTTAGGCTTAGTTGCTGCCTTTGAAGTTTCTGTAGACTGATTCCTTTGGGAAGCTTCCCCTGATACTCCTGACATTCTTTAGCTTCCTACAATAGAACCTCTAATTAGATCCTTGAATAAATCTCACAAAATATGCTTTAAAATCTTACCCTTCATATATATACTAGAGGCAGAACCAACTAGAAAATATTCTAAACAGTCTCCTTTAAAACATGGTTCAAATTCTAAATCGAATCTGATCCTGCTTCCGCCTAAAATGACCATGACGTCATAAGTGATTTTAATAGTTCAATAAATAATTTATTGATTTAAAGATGAGGTCATACCAAAATGAAAGGGGCTTAAAAATAACCTAATAAGACCATCCCCATATGATCGAGAAGTTACTATACTATTTAGGGCATCATATTTAAAATAGGAATGCATCAAAACCCTAAATTAAACCATTGATTTCAAATAACTAGGGCCCAAATTTAATCCCATTTAAATTAACCAGATCTAATGTGAAACAAGATTTCTAAGTAAAAACCATCATTTATCAAACCCTATCAATGTAAAATAGTAACTAATCTATGCATTTAAAAACTAGGGCATCACGATATAGTCATGATTAAAATATGAAAAAGACTGTGTTGAAAACAAACAAACATGAAACAAAACCAAAAAAATAAAAACAAAAACAAGAAAAGAAAACAAAAAGAGAAAGAAAAACAAAACACGCAAACTCACTGTAGAACAGAGAAACACAAATTCACACAAAACCAAACAATCTGAAGTGAACAAAAACGGAAAACACGAAATTCAATGAAAGAGGAGAATAGAAAACCCTACCTCAAATGAAAATAAATAGATTAATTCCCTAAAGAAATCCGTGCGTAATTATCTCCCTTTCGATCGAATCACTCGCACAAATGCTCCACTGCAACTCTGGTTCGCTCTTTGATATTTTAACAATAATGATGATAACCACCAGTTAATCTCTAATTAAGGTAAAAAATTAGAGTTTCACATGTGGATGGCAACTGTAATTAATGCCATAAAGGTGGTAGAGTGGAGTCAGAATTGCAGAAGGAACTGGCACATTACTATTGTGCGATTTCAATAAAGTCAACAACCACGAAATGGTGGGAGTGCAATCGTAGCAAAAAAATATTTAGAAACTTATTCAATTTCCAACTCGGTTCCAGTTCCGGTTCCGGTTCCACCAACAAAGAAGAAATTGAAACAAAACATCAAAATAAAACAAAAAGATCGAAACGAGAAAACCTAACACAAAAACCTAGTTTAAAATGAAAGACCAAAAAGCGAAGGTGGAGGTGGAACGGGATTTGATTTTGAAACTTTGAATAAATTCCAACTTAAATTCCACTCCGGCTCCGGCTCCAACAAAGACAAAAGAAAAAAAGGAAAAAAAAAAGACTTTCGAGGATGGGGATCGAAATTGATCTTTGAAACAAGTTTCAAAACCCGATTTGATTCCATCCCTAGTTCCGACAGAATAAACCAAAGAAAAAAAAGTGTTGGAAAAGAAAGACTCCAAACTTTGTATAAAAAAATAACCAAGGATAAAAAAAATAAAGGGGACCCATTTTGACCAAGGAAAAAGATGGGGTGGTTATGCAAGGCATGATAGGTACAAGGAAATTCTCTATAGGGAAGACTCCACTCAATCTCATAGGGCATTCTCATTCTGTTGGAACCGTGTGATACTACCTAAAGTAGACAATTTTGCTTTGTTAGTGATGAGATAGAGAGCTTTGACAAGTGATTGGCTGGTCAAATTAGGTATTGTGGAACCTTTCAATTGTGTCTTATGTAACCAAACTCTTGAGGATCATGATCATTTGTTTATGAAATGTCCTTTTGTTCAATCCTTTTGGATTTTTGTTTTGGATAAAATGAACTATTATGCTCCATTCCCAAATTCAATTTGCGAAATTTTTCTACTTCACTTGTACTATACAAAACCTCATTTTTTGCATGTATCTGGAAAGCTATCCCAAATTTTGTTGTATGGAACATATGATAGGAAAAGAATAAATGCATTTTCAGAAAAAATTTGACAAATACTCAATCTATTCATGCTTTGATTGAAAATTTAGTTTCATAGGTAGTAAATATCTAGGTTCAAGATCATAAGAATGTGGGGGAAGTGTTCTCATCATGGGATAACTAGGTCATATTAAAAAATTGGAAGTCTATAATGCTTCCTTTTAAAGGAAATGTAAAACAACCTCATAATGCAAAAGTAGACAGGAGAACAACAAGATGGCTCCCACCATCGAACGACTTCTATAAACTGAACTTTGACGAAGCATCTAGAGGAAATCCTGGCACTTTAGGAGTAGGTGTTTGCATTAGGGATACAAAAGGTATTGTCAAAGAAACTAGATCAATAATTCTACCAATGGGTACAAATAATATGGAAAAATCAATGGCTTTACTTCTCGGTTTTCTTCTTGCAAAACAACTCCATATCAAAGCACTTCATATAGAAAATGATTCTTTGGTAGTGATTAATGATTGCAAGGAGAAAACTTGTTTCAATTGGTCCATGAGGTATGTGTTGCAGATTGTTTGGAAAATTTTAGAAGAATTTGAAGATCTTTAGATGTCTCATACCTACCGAGAGGGCAATGCTCTTAAAAATTGACTGGCAAACATGGGGTGTGATAAAAAGGAAAAAAAATTCCAAGAAAATATTAACAATATTCAAGAATTAGCAGAATTAAGAGAAGTAATAGAAAAATATTGTATTTCTTTTTCTTAAGTTAATTCATCCAAGGGGTCTAGAGCCTAATCGTTCAAATTTTAAATTTATAACTTTTATGGATGAATTACTTTTAAAAATAAATTACTAAGTTGTTGATCATTTCAACAAACATCATCAAGATGATTTCAGCTATCAGGAAAGTGATAATTCACATGTGTAATTTGTGTTTTAAGTGGCTTTGATAAGAAAAATGGCATGGATGTTTGCTTCATGTCATATGGCCTGGGAGCAGAGTTAAATTTGGAATTGTAGTGCCTCTCATGTTACTGATACTTTATGATATTGCTTTGTGTGTGTTTGTTTGATTCTATTTGGTTTTTGGTTATGTATTGATGCATACTTGATACTTTGATAGACTTCTATTTCGCCATGTTGTTGGTTGGAGGACAATGTTGTTTCTTTTATTATGATATTTGGACACATGTGTTGGATACTTATTCTTATGATGTTGTTATTGATTACTTTATGATGATGCTATTTAGGTTTTCATTATTGTATGTGAGTTGGGTTAGAGGGATAGTGTTGCATCGCTCATCTGTGAGTGCCCTACCTCACCGCAATTCTCTTTCACAATTATTTTGATTATGAGTTAATATGTATATGTAAATGTTGTACAACATTTTGTGTTATGCAGGAATGTAGGTATCGGGTTTTGACTCCACCCGTATTGTCGGGTCCGAGCACGCCCTATATACCCAATGGTTGATGTGGTTAGGGAGTTGATAAGAAAGTACCCTCGTCTATGTCTGTGGTTTGGTAAATGTTTGTTCATGTCTTATATCCATAATTCATTTGTGTGGGTATGATTTTTAATTTAAGTTATTTACTTTCATGGCAATAGTAATTTTTATTAAAGGTTTTTGATTATGGCTATGTTGATGAATAATTTCTTTAAATTAAAATGTTATTCTTCGATGTGGTTAGTAAGTAATTAAATGGAATTGTTTCTCTTAGAAAATAAATGTGCTAGTTAGCATTAATTATTTTATACATTAATGGTTTTATTAATATTGGAAAGTTGAAATTATTTTTAGAATATCATTTAATTTAAATAAATATAAGTTGATAGAAGAAATGAAACTACCTTATTATATGACACTCATTTAATTGTATATATTTAAGCTCCAAGAAAATGGCTATGGCACGTCAATGGAAGGAAATGATAGATAATTCTCATTCTTGTGGTGTTCATGGTAGTAGGGAGTATGGACAAAGCTCTTTGGGCCCTTCAGACAATTGGAGGTGGCATCCTAGGGATGTTAGGGGTCCAAAGAATTACCATTTAAATCATCCAAATTGGGCTCCATTGTCTACTCAGAGGATTGTTTAAAACCATGGTTAGCAGATCATTGACATCTATGAGGAAGATACTCTTTATAATAGAGATTTTCAGAGAAAACATCATGAGGCAGACCCAACTTTATTTCAATGATTGTATCGGGAAGTTGAAGCTGATTTTAAATCTTTGGTAGTTAAAGATTGCAAAGATAGGGAAGCAACGTGAGGGTTTTTTGGAATCAGAAGGAAGGAGTTGGATGTTTTGCGGTCGACACATGATTTGAATGATACGGTTCATAGAAACCGTAAATAATTGGAAGGGGAAAAAACCATATTAGATTCAACTTGTTTCAATATTGATTTCCTTGCTCTAGTTATGGAGACCTAGGGCACTTCTTTCATTCCTAAGAATCATGGAGGGCCTCAACGTTGAATACGGAAGGACTTGGAATTTTGCGTTCGAAGTGTGATTCCACTATTAGGGATCAACACAATTCTCCCACTATTGAAGCTGTGCAAGGGATTTATGGGATTATAAGGAAGGAGTGGATTGTTTTGCGACCGTCACATGATTTGATAGATAGGATTAAAAATAACCCTAAATCTTTGGAAGGGGTTAAATCCTTTTCAGACTCGGCTCGCTTTAATGGAAATTTCGTTGCTTTGGTTTCGGATTCCCAGGGCACTTCCTTCAATCCAAATTCTCAGTAGAGGTAGTTTGTTCAAATATAATTTATCGAAGATATTGGAAAACACATCAGCCAGGTGTGGCTCCAAGAAAGGGTAATTTGAGGAAACATAAAAATACAAACAAGAGAAAGGGATTGAAGGCAAGGATGAAAAAGGTTTGGAGGTGCAAGACTTCTCAATTCTTGGGTGTAGGATTGCAAGCTCTGTCCAATTAGCACTGTGTTCAAGATTGTTCTTTGGATGAGGGTAATGTATTAAAAATTACCTTTCCAGAATCTATATTGCTTTTGCAAATTAATGATTTAAGGGATAAAGCCCTAATATGTAAGTTCTGGAAACTCACTTGGTCTTTGAATGACTTGAAAAACTTAATGTATAGTGATTCAGATGGGGTTCAATAAGTCTTTTATTTGGATTTTGATAAGGGCATATTTGTAGCAATTTTTGATAGCAAAAAAAATAGAGATGAGGTTTTTCGTATTAAGTCATGGTCTTTTCAAGGTTTTGGTTTATGCATGCAACCATGGGAGGCAAATTTTAAAGTTGAGAATGCATCTTTTCACTTTGTTCCAATCTGGTTTCAATTGCCTGCATTGCCACTTGAGTATAGGGAGATGAATTTGATTGAGGTAATAGAAAATCATGTAGGAATGTTTCTTACACATGATAATGAATTCTTTACAAATCCTACAAAACCTATTAGAGTTTTTTTCTAATGAAGGTGGGTGTCAAATTTCCAAAGCATATTTTACTATCCTCTCAGTTTGGAAATTGAACTCAACAATTTTTTTTTGAAGGGCCTCAAACTACGTTTTTTCACTGTCATATCAAAGGTCATTTGTCTTTCGAGTGTTTTGTTAGGTCTTCTTCAGATTTTTTCTCATCTATCTAATGTTAAAAGGAGTTAGGAAAAACAATGTGGTCAACTTGATCAATCGTTATCTTTGAGTAACTTTGTTTTATCTCATGAGGTTACCCGTTCATGTGTTTTTAGACACTTTATAGTTCAATCCCTTGAGTATGCTATGCATGATCATTTCCTTAAATGGAAATGGGTGGAGGATTGTTCACAATTGGGTTTTAGCTTACAGTCTAAATCATACAAAAAACCAGCTTTGAACTATAACATGACTAAAAACATATGGAAGTTAATGGGTGAACTTGCTGGTCTTTTTCTCAATTTATATTCACCAATGGAAAAGTTAAATTCTGAAGCGCATTTAGAGGAATTAGTGAGGAAATTAATGTTTCAAGGTACTAGGGATTTGTTATCGGGGAGTTTTACTGAGATGGGTCATGCGGGAAAACTAGATCATGTTGCAGTAGGGACTTGTCAAGAAAATGGATATGGTGAGGAGTTAGATTTAATTGCAGTCAATATTCCTTTTGATGTAGATCTTGAGGTTCTAGCAAGTAGATTGTTGGTGTCAGTAGGATTTGATCTATTTGATGATATTTTTGTGGAAGAAGGCTTCTTGGAGGTTGGAGTCATGCCCCAATTACATCCCTTTGGGTAGTTTGAGATGTGGAATAAGGAAGTTATACCACATAAATGTAGTGGGGACAGTTTGTCTGGGAATGATAAATCATTGAGTGGTCAGGTAATAACTGAGTTTGGCATTTTAAAGGAGATATGAGTTAATAAAAATATTGGGATGGCTCAATCTCCTTTAAAATCGTCAGTGAGGAGGACCCCTGGGAAGAGAGGTAGAAAATTGAATCTCATTAAAATGAAGGAACAAATTGAAGTAGGAGTGCAACAAACAATTATTGAGTCAACGTCCAATAAGAGACCGAGGAGGGAATTTTGCTCTCCTTGAGCCTAATGAGGTTATTTTCATGGAATGTTTAGGGGTGTTAATGCCCTTGACAAGCATGCTCATATCAAGCAACTAATTGATGTTTGTGGAGTAGATATTTGTTTGTTGCAAGAAACTAAAACTTCAATTGAAGTATTTGAAGCATCCATTAAGAAATAGAATAATTGGTCATCTATGCATTCACCTACTCAAGGGGCATCAGGGGGACTTATGGTTCTTTGGAATCCAAAATCATTGAATGTTATATCACATAAGAATGGAAGCTATTGGCAGTTGAGAGAAGTAACAAAGTGTGATCTTCATTTTTGGGTAATTAATGTGTATGGGCCTACTACCACAGTGGATAAGAAGAAGTTGTGGGATGAAATCACTAGGAAACTGGGAATATTACAGAATGATAAAGTGATCATAGCAGGAGACTTTAATGCAATAACATCTTTGCAGGAAAAAAGTGGAGGGATAAGCCCTTCGGCTAAGGTTTTGGCAGATTTTACTGATTTTATTTTAACAAATACTTTACAAGATATACAACAAACTTTTGGAAAGTTCACTTGGAATAATAAGAGGAAGTGTTTTTTATAGATTATAGAGAGGTTAGATATATTTTTAGTGACTTCAAACTAGTTTACTTCGGTGCATAGTCTTAAATATGATATTTTTCTGTATCTAGGATCAAACCATTATGCAATTTGTTTGGATGTATCAAATATTACCTTAGGGAGAGTTAAAGCATCATTTAAATCTGAAAGCATGTGGTTTCGACATCCTTAGTTTCTGGATAGTGTGAAAAAATGGTGGGTTAATGCCCCATATGTATAGGGGACTAAGATGTTTCAATTCCATAGCAAGTTATTACATGTGAAGCATCAAATAAAGGAATGGAATAAAAATGTTTTCAAAAATATTTTTCATCAAAAGGATTTAGTTTTTAAAGATCTTACAATAGGTACATGTGAGTATAATTCAGAATGGCTTGGATGTTGCTTTGTATGAAAAACAAAAGTTGTTGTAGTTGGAATGGGAAGAGTTCTGTTCCAGGGAAGAAGTATATTGGAGGCAAAATTTGTGAGAGTTATGGTTGAAAGAGGGTGATCGGAATACTAAATTATTTCATGCCTTAGCTCAATTCAAAAAATTGGGTAAGTCAATTCAATAAACTCAAGAGATTGGTATAGGTGACTGGTTAACAAAAGAGGAAGACATTAACAAAGAAGGGGTTAAGTTCCTTTCAGAACTACTGCCAGCCTCGCAAATAGTTAATGATAGCTGGCTTAGTGATGAAAGGGAATTATTGGGCACAATTCGTTGTCTTATTCATGAGAAAGATAATAGTCTTTTAATGAGACCTTTTACATTGGAGGAGTTGAGGCATGCAGTTTTTTCTTTCCTGCCATAGAAGGCTCCTAGTCTAGATGGATTTATAGCCTTGTTTTTCCAGAAGTGTTGGGAGTTTTTGTGCTTTGATATTTTATGGGCACTTGAGGAATCCAAAAGAACCAGGTTTATCCTTGAACAATTTAATGTAACAAATATTTCCATACTACCAAAAGTCAAAGAGCCCAAAATTTTTGTTGAGTTTAGGCCTATTTCGTTATGCAATACAATTTACAAAATCTTCACAAAAGAAATTTATTTGAGGCTATAGCCTCTCATTTCAAATATTTCTTCTATGGAGCAAGGAGGGTTTGTCCCGGGAAGGGATACACATGAAGGTGCAATTGTTTCTCATGAAGTATTACATACAATTTCATTGTCAAAGTTGCCTTCTTTCATTGTCAAGTTAGACATGACGAAAGCCTATGATAAGGTGAATTGGCAATTCCTAAATAAGGTTTTGTCAAAATTTGGTTTTTGTTCAAAATGGCGAAGGTGGATTATGTCTTGTTTATCTAGAGAATTTTTTTTAGTAATTATAAATGGTAACCCTGTGGGTTTCTTTAGTTCCACACAAGGAAATGAGATAGCAAATGTCTTAGGATTTCAGGAGGCAAAATTACCTATTACCTATTTGGGGATACCTTTTTTCAAAGGACCAAATAAAGTTGTGTATTGGAGCAAGGTAATTGATAGATTAAAGGAAAAAATACTAATTTGGAAGGCCAGATGGTTGTCTTTATCAGGTAGAATTCTCCTGGTTAAAGCAGTTCTAGCATCTATTCCAAATTATTTGGCAGTCCTTAAAGCTCATGCTTCTGTTATATTTGAAATTGAAAAGATAATAAAAACATTTCTTTGAAAAGGAAATATTAATGAAAATAAAAATATTCCTTTAATCTCGTTGGAGGGTTTAGCTAAAGGAAAGAAACAAGGGGGGGCATCAGTTTCGTGTTTATCATGGAGGAATCGGGATTTTGGGGAAAAGCTTGTATGGAATATGTGCACTAAGTCTAAAGCTACTAGGTTAGAATCTTGCAAGCTAAGTATTTGGATACTCTAAATCCAACTAGGATAATTGCAGTGGATGATCCTACAAAGGGTTCAACTATCTGGAATTTCATTGTAAAGAGTAGGAGTCTCATTAGCAATTTTTCTTCTTGGGAGGTGAATGATAGTCAAAATGTTAAGTTCTAGACAAATTCATGGAATGGAAAGCCTCTTGTTGGAATTTTTTAGTGCAACCCAAATGTACTTCCCAAAAACCTCTATGAACTTGCCACGTTCAATAATAAAATTCTAGAAAACGTATGGCCAACTTGACAAGAACAATGATAAGGCTAATTCTCCTACACTTAGAACTTTGTAAGATTCGGGAGGGTATTCCCTAAAATGTGCTCTTAACATACAACATTAAACAATTCATTTTCACATGGATAAGCAACAAATATATTCCCCATTTATGCTAAAAGGATAAAATCCTTCAACAAATTTTTTGTTCCTTGAAAAAGGCTCAGGTCCAATTAATAGAGAATCGCAAACATGACTAAAGTAGATTGATAGCAAAATTTTGAATAAAAATATCCTAAAGACATTACACAAAACATGAGAGAATAAAAATGTGATCAGAATTCCAAAGCCATATCCCAAAGCATGGAGTCAAAAGAGAAAATTGAACTATAGGGAAAATTTCATCTTAAGCATCTATGATCTATATGAATCGCATTACAATCTGCATATCTATACCTGAATCTATTACTTATTTATGAATCCTATTGTTAGCTTGCATGAACTTACTCATTAACTAAAGCATTTAATCGATCCTTTGAACTAGAGATATCGTTAAACATAATTCATAGTAAAGAACAAATGAAGATCAATGAAAATCATCTTGGATCAATATTTCATTAATAATCCATGCAAAGAATCACAACAGGAGAGAAAACAAACTCAAAACATTGACATTTTTAACACAAACATTCTTGAGAACCCCATAATTGACCAAGTTCTCTTATCTAACTCAAAACCTTCTAAAACATGGACTTACATTCATACTCTCTTTATCACTCAACTCCTATTTTTCATATCTTGGATATTTTAACAGATCTCTCTCATGGCCTAGAATTCCCTTTTATAAATCAAGGGATCCAACAAGCCTCAGGCTGAAGAGTACGCATGTCAATTTGTTATTGGACTGCTAATTCCTAATTCAGTTACAAATTCATCATGCGACTAAAAATCATAAGACAAGAATCATCATTAGTTTTTATGGAAGAAAAGAAATCGCCCTCCAAAGGGACACCTATTCATGTCAAAAAGGCATCTTCAACCGTTGCAACACTTTATTCCATCTCAACACCTTGTACTTGAATTTGAAAGGAGAATGCATATTTTCAAATATAACTTTTGAGGCTAGACCTGTATTATACATGACCAAGTTGCATTTCCCACACATAGTATTCATATTTCAAATTCATCCGTAAACACATTTTTCCATAATTCAAAATCATCCTCGGATGACCAATTAAAAGCCATAACCTGATCAATCTTATCTCGATAGGGCGTATACTTCACCATTACTAATGTGGATTTCTTATCAAAGTTCTCTAAGAAACTGATGACAAAAGACAGTTTCTCCAGTGTATTATCCAACATACCAATGTCAACATTTATGCATATCTCATGGGTCTGAGCAATCATGATATTAGTCATCCGATCCTTTCAAATCTGTAAAAAATTTATCTCGTCTTGACTATGAAGAATATGTGGAAAAGGAGTTAAGTCATTTCCATCATATATAGCCTTTAACCCTTTGATCTTTAACTCCATAGGGGCAACATACCCCTGAAATTTTTTCTCCACAAGTCCCTTGACAAATTGGTAGACTGAAATAACCATAGGATACTTATTTGCATGTTGTTTTGCTCCCACTGCCATGAATTTCAATTTCTCAATCCTAGGGCTCCATTTGTCCAGTAATGGGGTGACCACCTCTCTATCTCTTAGGAACATCCTAAGTGCTTGCAACATTAGAGAATAATTTGTATGAACACTATTCAATTTTTCTTGGACCTTCCTGCTTAAATGTTTCATCACAGTGTCCACAATCACTGAATTCCTCCTTCCAGCAGATTCCCAAATTTTTTGCACCATCTCCTTATATTCCTCAACTTGCTGAATTAATTTCTCCCTATAGAGTCCTTTTCCCGAGCTATTATCCCTTTCAACTGCAATAGGCACTTTTCCCATGTTATACGGAACAACAGGTAAGGACTGTCCTTGTGAAGAGGGTTGAGATTGCTCCATAGGTGGGTCAGAGATAGTGCGACTAGAACTAGCTTGCCCTTGAGACTTCAATGTTTCCATTTGTTATTTTAATAAGGCCAACTCAGTTTCTAGCTCTACCACCTTTTGTTGACTCTTATTATATTCAATAATAATGTCATTGTATTGGCCTCTAAGAGTATCCTGATCCTTGGTCAGAGCCTCAACAGTTGCTCTGGTGAATTTTGCAACATTTACAACCATATAAGCAGCCTCCATGTGTATCCATTATTATATATGGGCCTAACCAGAGGGGATCAAACTTTCCATGCTTGCCCTTATCTTCTGATCTTGCATTCCAGAGAAAAACCATTGCTCCAATATCAATTTTTCTCTCAATTGCCCTTTTTTCATAGAGGTGCTTCACCTAAAGTTGTAGTCTTTCATTTCTCTTCTGCGCCTCTCTTCTAGTTTCATCCAATTGATTTAATTCATTCATTATGTGTTGCATCTCATCACATACATCATCATCATATTCTTGGAAAAATTCATACATTTTCAACAGGTTGTTTTGTGGGATACCTACCTTCATCCCATAGACTAGGTTAAAAGGCAAATGACCAATTGCCTTCTTGATAGTTGTCCTATTAGCCCATAATGCTAGTTTTAATTTTGAATCCCAAGCCTTTTTGTTCTTCTCGATCATATGTTTGATGATCTTCATCAGGCTCTATCTATCCATTTCCTTGGGGATGATAAGGGGAAGAATATGAAACAGTTATACCATATTGATTAGAAAAATTAACAAATTCCTCTAACCTGAAACACATTACATTTTCTGAGACAATTCTTTCAAGTACCCTGAATCGGCTTAAGATATTATCAGTCAAAAAAACAATAACAACTTTACTTGTAGCCCTTTTGGCTAGATTGCTTCAATACATTAGGTAAATTAATTAGTTGCCACCAATATCCATGCATGTCCTCCACTAGATTTTCAGATATCTCCGCTATGAAGTCAATACTCCATTGCTAGAAAGGATTTGAAATAGACATAGGTCTCAAAGGAAGATTACCATAAAATTTCAACTTACTGGCAAACTTCTAACATGCATCACATCTTTTGACAAACCTATGAGCATCCTTGAATACAGTAGGCCATCAATATCTTGCTCTTAAAATCTTATGAGCCGTTGTCTTAGCCATGCAATGGCCTCCACAGGCTCCTTTATCCATTTCTATCAATAGATCCTCAGCTTGGTCTCCATCCACACATCTGAGTATAATACCTTCAGGGTTCCTCCACTAGAGCTCACCATCAATAATGACATATCTAATTGCTTGCAATTTAAGGATTCTTTTCTCAATAAGGGGCATACCTTTAGGACATTGTATCATTTGTAAATACTCAACAATCCTCCTATACCAGCCACAAGTTTGCATATCACAGATAGGTGCAATGTTCTTTTGCTCTATTTGGTTTATCTAATTTTCCTCCATATTTTCTTCAGCCATTAATTTGGCTAAACCTTGACCCCTTATAAGATTGGTGATTTGTATGTCAATATTAAACTCTTGGATTCTATTTATCCATCTACATCTCCTTCTTGTAGTCTCTTGCTGGGTGAAAATATCTTTAACTATAGCCATTGGCACATATGCAACAAAAATTGCTCCCATTAGGTAGTGCTTGAAATTCTTAACTGCCTTTACCAAGGCATATGCCTGATTTTCTGATATATCATATTTTAATTCTATAGCTTGCAATGATTTCGTAAAGAATGCAATTGGTTGTTCAAAACCATCATTGTTTTTCTACAATAACACTCCACCTATAGTATGAAAAGAGGAAAAAGTAAACAATTGGAATTTTTTTGAGTAATCAAGTGACTTGAGAATAGGGGCCTTCTTGATTGCATCTTTGATAGCCTAGAAGGCTTTGGATGGCTCTCTTGTCCATACTATCTTTTCTCCCTTTTTTAGCATCTTAGATATTGGGCAGACAGTCTCAGCAAAATTTGTGACAAACCTTCTTAGAAAATTTCTTTGTCCAAAGAAAGATTGGATGCCCTTTACATTTCTTGGCTGTGTAATTCTATCAATAGCAACCACTCTTTCAAGATCAATCTAAACCCCATCCGTTGAAACAAGATTCCCTAGCATTTTTCCTTTTTTTACCCTGAAAGCACGTTTCCTAAGATTTAGAGATATCCCATATTCCAAAAGCTCTAATAAAAAATTTCTCTAAATGAGAACAATCGTCCTCTTCACTCTTGCTATGGGCGGTAAGATCATCTTGGTAAATTGCAAGGAATATATCAAAAAAATCTGCAAAGGCTAGATCCAGAGCCCTTTGAAAAGTTGCTCCAACATTTATTAGTCCAAATGGAATTCTTACATAGACATATGTCCCCCATGGTGTGGTGAAAGTAGTCTTGAATTGCTCAAATTATTTGACCATTACTTGGTTATAACCAAAAAATTCATCCATCATGGATAGTAGTTCACATCCCGTGACCTTTTGCAACATAGCCTCCATATTAGGTAGTGGGTAATTATCCTTTAAAGAAGCAACATTCAAGTTTCTAAAATCAACACATAACCTGATGTCCCCATTTTTCTTTTTAATAGGCACCAAGTTAGAGACCCAAGATGAGTGCCTAATTAGTTTGATGATTCCTACCTCCTACCTCCCTTAGTTTAGCAAGTTCTTCCTGCATTTTGGGTTGCAGGGTAGGATTAGTCAATCTTTGTTTCTGCCTGGAACACTTCATTTCAGGTTTCAATGGGATTTCATGCTAGAAAAGATCCTCCCTATATTCTTTAAGGTCTTCATATGACCAAGCAAAAACATGTCTATATTTTCTAAGTAGAGTAATCAACATGCTTATAACATGTGGCTTCATTTTCATTCCAACATAAACCTTCTTAGGAGCACCTTTTGTTCCTAAGTTTATTTCTTCTAGGTCCTCCTTATGAGTGGGTTCTTGCTTAGTTTTTGACATATCTGGGCCATCAAAAACCCTTTCCAATGCAACTAATCCCTGAGGGATGGTATTTGTTTTGAGTTGAATCACCTCATTCCCAAACAGGGTTTCCTTCCCATCAATTCCAGTTATAAATGAGCCAAAATCAATTTCCTGACTCTCATACTGATCCACACAATGCAAGAATTTCAAAATGTCTATGTCATCATCAAACACTTGCTAGTTGTAGATGTTATTAGGTATTATAGGCCTGGTTTCTACTTCTATTTGTGAGATGCCACCAAAGGTGACATCATCAAGTTTGACAGCTATGTTTGCTAACAAGTCAGCCTTAGCATTTTGTCCTCTTTTGACCCATTCAATACCAAAAGCACTAAATCCTTCAATAATATCCCATACTAGATTTTTGTATTGCCTAAGTCTTTTATCTTTAGCTACAAAGTGGGATCTAATCTGGGAAATAACTAACTCAGAGTCTCCCAAAACTTTTAACACTTTAATACCATGCTTTGAAGCTATATTAGACCGAGTATGAGAGCCTCATACTCAACAAAATTGTCAGTACAAGCAAACTGCAACAAGAAGGAATATTTGAATGTTTTACCTTGTGGGGAAGTGAAGAAAATTCTTGCTCCTAAGCCATCTCTGGAACAAGCTCCATCAAAATGCATTATCGATAAGTCACCTTCTGATGATATCTTCAGTACTTCTTTATCAATAGGTGCTGACTTGATTTCTTCTTTTGTTTTATCTTCCTCAACACAAAATTTTTCTAGATCAGTTTCCACAAAGTTAATTCTGATAGGCTCTAGTGGTTCTTCCACATTTTCAATCATTTGAGGGGCTCTTTTTCCCCATCTACTTTAACATCTTTATGTTCAATATAAAATGTGGCAAAAGACAAGTCACATTGTATGCTCCCACCCATTGAAGCACTCCAAGGCCTAGATAATAACATGCCATAAGTAGGTGGGATATCCACCACTATAACACTCATGTGTAGCTCTTTCTCAGGAAATGTTGCCAGTCTATATAGAACATTATTTATAATACCTATGACAAGAAATTCCCGAGAATCCGTTGCATAACATTTACCATATGTATTGTCTACTTTTAGACCCATTTCATGCATTATTTTCATTGGAATCACATTGTTAGAAGCTCCCGAGTCAATCATACAATTTCTCAACATTTTTCCATCAATAATCAGGCTTAAGAAAAAAGGATTGGAATGGTTGGGATTAGCAGTAATGGTAGTTCCTAGGTATATTTGAGGGCTTTCTATGATATTTTCTTCCATACATTTTTGCTTTTCTTGATCCTCTTTTGAATTTATTTGATCAGAAACCACTTTACTCTTTCTACTTGTAAGAATATTGTTAATAAGTGCAACAATTTTTTCCTTATGTTCATCTATTTGCATCATTTCTAAGAAGGGAATAGTAACCCTAACTTGAGAAAGTACTTGGAACATATCTATTGAAGTGTACTTTGGTAATTCAGGAAAATTTTTGTTTTCAGAAATTACCTTTTCTTTTCCCTTGGGAGTTTCATCATTAGGAGAGTGTTGATTGTTCTCTTTAATGTTCTGGGGTAAAACTTCATTCTTTTTATTGGTCTTATCAACTTTATTTTCCCATATCCTAGGCTCCCTTATTTCCTTGGGCTTTGAATCGACATTCTTAGCCTCCAAACTGGTATTTGTTCCAGTTACATCTTTTTCTTTTATGAGCAGGCTACAAAACTTACCTGAATCACCAAGAATAGTTCTATTTCTCAATTGTATGCTATTCCTTTCCCTAGAAACTAAGGCAACAGTGTATTTTTCAATTTATTCAACAAAAGGTCTTCTTAAAGCAGTATTATCAACCTCCAGTTCATTCACAAAACAATCATCATTATCTCCTTTATTTGGAAACACTTGTTGGTGGTGTACATCATTTTGTTGTCTCTGAATATTAACATCCCTGCCACAAGGCTCATCATCTAAGGTATAATCATCATAGGTTAGATCAGTTGGTCCTAATAATACATTTGTCATCATATCCTGATCCTGGGGAGACTGAGCATCTCCCTGGTCATCTTGAGATTCTACCATGTTTTGTGCTACTACACACTATTGTGGGGAATGTGGCATTCCAAACAAAGCACACCATGGTAAATTTTATGTGGCATTCAGAGAATGTTTCTATAAAGGATCAGGTGGAACTTGATTGTTTCTCTAGTTTCCTTGCAAGGGTTTTCTTTTATTCCAGTTAGTATTATAGGGACAGTCCTACAGCCTGGGGAGCCTTTCATTTCTTTGAAAATGAGGTTTGTCATTTTTTTCTTGTTTTTGCAATAGGGTAAGGACTTGATCTATCTTCTCATCAGCAACAGTAGGTTTACTAACCTTCTAGGTTAGATTCCTGGTACCTTTAAAAGTTTTGGGATCTTCTCTTCTCCCCACTTTACCAGAAGCTCTTCTATTATTTTCAATGTTCATTGCCATCTTATATGCTTGCCTCAAATTTTGAGGGTCTTTATCTCTTAGTAAGTAGCACATTTTAGTATCATATGCATTACAATACACAACTAAGCATGCACTTTCATTAGGCCTTAAGTATGCAAGAACTCTTGTCACAGCCTTCTGGAAATGAGTATTAAACTTAGTAACTAGTTCATTATGCCCCTTGGTAATGTTATTGAAATCATTTAATTTAAATTTGGGGTCAGTTTGATCCCCGTATTGTTCCCTGAAAAATCTGCAAAAGGCATCCCTAGAATCAATACTAGCATTAGGTAACCCTCTATACCAATCTTTAGCATCTTCAACTAATGACTACATAAATTATTTCATTTCTACATCATCATCCCATAGCTCAAAATCTTCAACAAAGCCTTGAAAAGATTTCAAATGGTCTTCCCCACTAAAAGAATTATTACCAGTAAATTTTGGGAGATGCTTTCATGAATTATCTGGGACTGGATTAGGATACCCTTGAATATTACCAAAACATAATTGTCTATATCTATCAATCTGGGGTGCTCCTCCACCACGTCCATTTCTAGGGGTGCTTTGTTGGTCAATATCTTTCTTATCATTCCCCCCTTTATCGTTTTCACCACACCTTGTTGTTTATCCTTTCCAGTGCTTCCCTCTTCATCCTCTAAGTAAGAGCTAAAGTTTTTATGACCACCTCCACCTCCTTGGTTACCACATCCCCCACCTTTAGGGATTTGCTTCTCAGAATTCTTTCTCATCGACTCATTCTTTCTCTTCCCTAAACCAAAATCTTGGGGAGTAGGTATAGATATATTTAGGAAAGCTATCTTTCTTTCCATTTCGGCATTAGAAGCTTCTATTTCTGCCTTTCTCAGATCAGCCTATAACTGATCATTTATAAGTTGCAATCTTAGGAGTTTGAGGTTTTGGGGAAAATCTAATGGCCTGGGATTAGCTTCATTATTTATTTCATCACTAGTATTAAGATGGCTTTAATAATTGGAAAAAACAAGTGAATTTTTTTGAGGTTGGTCAACATGAGCTTTCCCATGGTCTACAAAGGTTGTCTTATTGGATCCACCAAATGGATCTAAACTTTTGGTAGATGATATAGAAGGGGTATATGTGGGAGTGGCAGAGGTTCCCATAGATATGGTTTCTTTAGGCACCTCATGAGCCCTCTCAGTAGCTGCCTTAGCCACGCTTTCCTCAAAGTTTTTTCTCTTAGCTAGTTTTTCCCTCATCTTTTCAACTTTCTTCTTCTGAGCATTTATTTCAAACTTCTTAGCCCAGAATCTTTCCAGATTCTCTTTTCTTATTTTATCCCTATTGTCTTCTGCCTCTTTCAACCTCTTTTCTTCTTCAATTAAGGTTTTCATATCCCTATCTATATCCATTTCATGTTCAAGGATATCTCCTACCTTACCTGGAGTAGGAGTATAGTAAGGTTGTTCTGCCTGATCTTCATCTTGAAAATAAAAGGAACTTCCTCATTCAAAGAGGTCCCTCGTGGTTTGAAATTTTTTCCAATAAAAATGGACATAGTACCAGGTGTTGTGGCTTCTGGGAACTATTTATCCTATTCCCAAAAACCCCATCGCTCCTCCTCTTTAGACATATCAGCTTCAACTTCTTGAGCCATTTCAAAAGGAAAACTACCATGATCCATTTTAGACATAATAGCTTATGAGGAATCTCCACTGATAAAAGCACTATTCATCTCGACATTTAAAGTAGGAGAAGAAACAATAGGAGATGAAATAGACTTACTTGGGGTATCATTTAATTTTACCCATTTCTTGTCCTATCTTGGTTCAAGCTCTAGCATTGGCTTCGAGTTCTTTTTTGATAGCTTCTAGTCTTCTTCATGGCCTTCAGTGCATGAGGAATTTCCTTTGCACGTTTCTTTTTGTTCTTTGTATGAATATTTGTGTTCGAGATATCAAAGTCACCACCCAAAATTTTGGGAATTATAAAGTGATTGCACTTCGCTTTTTCACTCGTGCCTTTGGACAAGAATTTGAACATTACTCGACACACTAAAAAAGAAAATAAGAAAACTAGACACATGCACTAAATATGATAAATTAGGCACATAATTTAAACCACGTATATTATAACAAATGACTCTCACTAAACCAAATCTGTACTAGAGACTTTTCATTTGATAGTTCCACAACAAAGTTTCCATTTTGTTGGTGTTTTTTACTGCAACCCAAACGTACTTCCCAAAAACCTCTATGAACTTGCCACGTTCAATAATAAAAGTCTAGAAAATGTATGGCCAACATGACGAGAACAATGATAAGGCTAATTCTCCTACACTTCAAACTTTGTAAGATCTAGGAGGGTATTACCTAAAATGTTCTCTTAACATACAAAATTAAACAATTCATTTTCACATGGATAAGCAATAGATAGATTCCCATTTATGCTAAAAGGATGAAATCCTTCAAGAAATTGGCTATTCCTTGAAAAAGGCTCGGGTCCAATTAACAAAGAATTGCAAACATGACTAAAGTATATTGATAGGAAATTTTTGAATAAAAATATCTTGAAGCCATAACACAAAACATGAGAGGATAAAAACGTGATCAAAATTCCAGTGCCATATCCCAAAGCACGGAGTCAAAAGAGAAAACTGAACTACAGGGAAAATTTCATCTTAAGAATCTATGATCTAAATGAATCACATTACAATCCACATATCTATACCCGAATCTATTACTTATTTATGAATCCTATTGGCATCTTGCATTAACTTACTGATTAACTAAAGAATTTAACAGATCCTTTGAACTAGAGCTATCATTAAACGTAATTCACAGTAAAGAACAAATGAAGATCAATGAAAATCATCTTGGATCAATATTTCATTAATAATCCATGCAAATTATCACAACAAGAGAGAAAAAAACTCAAAACATTCACATGTTTAACACAAACATTCTTAAGAACCCCATAATTGACCAAGTTCTCTTATCTGACTCAAAACCTTCTAAAACAAGGACTTACATTCATACTCTCTCTATCACTCAACTCCTATTTCTCATATCTCGGATATTTCAACATACCTCTCTCACGGTCCATAATTCTGTTTTATAAAACAAGGGATCCAACAAGCCTCAGGCTGGAGAGTACACATGTCCATTTTTTATTGGGCTGCTAATTCCTAATTCAATTACAAATTCACTATGTGACTAAAAAGCATAAGACAAGAATCATTATTAGTTGTTATAGAAGAAAAATAAACTGCCCTCCAAAGGGCCACCTGTTCACGTCAAAAAGGCATCCTCAACCGTTGCAACACTTTATTCCATCTCAACACCTTGTACTTGAATTTGAAAGGAGAATGCATAATTTCAAATATAACCGATGAGGCCAAACATGTATTATACATGACCAAGTTTCATTTCCCACACATAGTATTCATATTTCAAATTCATCTATAAACACCTTTTTCCATAATTCAAAATCATCCTCAGATGGCCAATTAAAATCCATAACCTGATTAATCTTATCTTGATAGGGCATATACTTCACCATTACTGATGTGGCTTTCTTATCAAAGCTCTCTAAGAAACTGATGACATATGACAGTTTCTCCAATGTACTCTCTAGCATACCAATGTCAGCATTTCTGCATATCTCATAGGTCTGAGAAATCATGATATTAGTCATCTGATCCTTCCAAATATGCAAAGGCTTTATCTTGTCTTTACTATGCAGAATATGTGGCAAAGGAGTTAAGTCCTTTTGATCATATATAGCCTTTAACCCTTTGATCTTTAACTCCATAGGGGCAACATACCCCTTAAATTTTTTCTCCACAACTCCCTTGACAAATTGGTAGGTTGAAATAACCATAGGATACTTATCCCCATGTTGTTTTGCTCCGACTGCCATGAATTTCAATTTATCAATCGTGGGGCTCCATCTGTCCAGTAATGGGGTGGCCACCTCTCTATCTCTTGGGAACATCCTAAGTGCTTGAAAAATTAGAGCATAATTTGTATGAATACTATTCAATTTTCCTTAGACCTTCCTGCTTAAATTTTTTAGCACAGTGTCCACAATCTATGAATTGCTCCTTCTTGGAGATTCCTGAATTTGATGCAACATCTCCTTATATTACTCAACTTGCTAAATTAATTTCTCCCTAGAGAATCCTTTTCCCGGGCTATTAGCCCTTTCAACTATAATAGGCACTTGTCCCATGTTATATGGAACAATAGCTAAGGAATGTCCTTGTGAAGAGGGTTGAGATTGCTCCACAGGTGGGTCAAAGATAGTGCGGCTAGAATTAGCTTGCCCCTAAGACCTCAATGTTTCCATTTGTTGTTTTAATAAGGCCAACTCAATTTCTAGCTCTGCCACATTTTTTTGACTCTTATTATATTCAATAATAATGTCATTGTACTGGCCTCTAAGAGTATCCCGATCCTTGGTCAGATCCTCAACAATTGCTTTGGTGAATTTTGCACAATTTACAACCATATCAGCAGCCTCCAATGTTGGGGTATTAACAACTCGTCTTATAACTAAGTGACCACAAAAATCAGATGGTTTTGCAACAATTGGTTTCTTGGATCTAGTGGATAGAGACTAGAGTGCAAAAGCATCCCAATCTTCACTAAAAGTTGACCCCTTGAGTGCTAGCATAGCTTCTTCATCAATTACAAGAAGTGGCCTATTGGCCCTTCTTATTGTATCAAACACCACAGCATCATAAATATCCCATTTAGGGAGTAAAAATACTCCACTCTTCTGTACTAATGCTTGGCCCTACTCTGGTGTTATTTCTTTGAATTGTTCCTCCATATGTTCTCTTACCTTAGATTGAATTACCTTCTCTGGAAGCTCAAGGTGAAAATTTCTTTCTTGTGCCACTTTCTCACCATATAATGAGACATGTGCTCTCCACACAAAATATTTAAAAGCATTGGTTTGGATAAAAGAGTCATCCATCATGAAATCTCTACAAGCCTCCATTCTTAGATCATCATTATTTGTTATTCCCCTTATTTTATCTTTTCCCAACCTAAGAGCAACTGCCCTAGAACTTGATGGAGTGTCCAGTGGGAAATATGGAGTTCCTTGATGCATTTCATCAGGAGTAACAATGATCTCTTCATCCTCATCACCATCACAGTCAACCAAATGTTTTCTTTCAATTTTTTGTCCCTTTGGTGATGAGGGACATGTCTGGTCAACAATTCTAGGAGGGGAATCCAAATTAACAATATTTGGCAATGACTGCCCCAAAGAATATGGTGCAACACTTTTAGCAATGTCACCAGCCCTGCTTCCCCTTTTCCTAGAGAAAACCTTTATCTTCTTTGGAGGTTGATAAGTAGGCCTCTCCTCCAACCTTACTTTAGGGTACTCCTCAATATTTTGTGACTTTCCCCTCTCTTCCACAACCCGTTCATCCTTCAAAATTCCCACCAAACTCTCAAAATTGTCAATGACATACATAGCCCTATTTTATTCACCATTAATACTAGGTATAGGATTGAAATTAGGTATCTTTTCTTGCTTTCTTTTAACCATCTTGAAAAAGGCGAGGTACTTAGCCTTTTTCTTATCTTGTTCATCTATATCAAAATTTTTCCAGATAATATCTTCAGGAAAGTAGAAATTATCGACAAAATTTCTAGTCCAGTGCTTAGCCTTCATTTGAGGGATAAAACCCTCATGATCATGATTCCTAGGGCATACAATCTTTAATCCATAAGGTCTAAGCAGTGTGTACAAATCCTTCCATGCTCTCTTTTCCATAAAAATTTTTGCAAATGCTATATACTCAGGGAAAAAAGACCCTTTCTTTGGTTTTACTGGCAGATGCACTTCTTGAGAACACCCCAACTATCTCGTGATTTCTAGAAATCCAATTCTCAGATGCACATTTTTTGGAAAAACATAAGCATTGAAATTTGTGTGATACACTCTGATTTTTTTTTATTATGGTAAGGGATAATATCTCCCCAATTATGTTTCAATTTCAATTCAGGCCTTCTCTCCATTGGCCTCAAGAAATCATGAATATCCTTAGGAATCCTGGGAGGGTCAAGAACTAGAGCCTTCTTCAATTTGGATCCAAAGACATTTTGGAAGATTACATAATCAAACTTGTGATCATGCATATCAAGGATCCTAGTTCAATATTAGACAGGCATTTCAATACTACCCTCCTTTTTCTTCAATTCCATATCCTTTTATAACACTACCTAGCCCCTCTATAGAAACATGTGAATCAATAAGGAATACCATTTGAAACCAATCGAATTCTTTCCTTCCTTTAGAGCTACTCTACATCCATGCATCTTCTCTACCAAATAAGTGGCAAAATCATATACCAAGTTAAAACCTGGATGTTGAATATTCACAACCATGTACATGACATCGGTAGGTAGAGTATTCTTCAAACTGATTCCCAGAACTTGGCACAAGGAAAAAACTGTCTTCTTGAAATAGCTAGAGAAATACTTTACATGAAAAGGCTCTAGCTCATTCTTGCCAATTACCACCTGCTTCTTATTCTTTCCTTTTCCTGAGGTTGCCAAATGAGGTACCAAAAGAGATGTTCTGAATAAACCCTTGGTATTTTTGTATTCTTCTTTGAAGGCCTCAAGATTTATGGCAACCATATCCTAACTCCATTCATGTAGACCAATTATTTCTGCAATTTCTTCCCTAGTTATCTTTACCATTTCTATGCCAGAATGAGTTCTAACAACTTTGGTTATAGGGTCATACCTCGCAGCAACATATTTCAATAAATCTACATCCAAGTAGATATTAGGAACCACTAGCTTGCCTAAATCCAACCTCCATGGGTTACATAAAGGAACACACAAATTTTTATTCCCAAACCAGTTTGAGAACAACTACCATCCAATATATGGTAATTCAGCATCCCGAGCCGCACATTTCTTTTCAGTTAATCCTTCTACGAGAAAGGGCCCATAGAACAAAGATTTTCCCTCAAGCCTTTTGCTAGTAGAAGGATTTAATAAATCTATAATATCTTGGGAAAAGGGTCTAGTAGTGGCCTCAAAGCTAGAGCTTCGGGCCTTGGGCTCCATTTATACAAGACAGAGAAATAATTTGAGCTAGGGTTTTTATATATCTAGCAATTATAACTCACACCCTATAGCTTTAAACAGAAAATGCTTCACAATTCTAGAAGCCTTAGCAATTATTAAGACGAGCTTTAAGATACTTTAAAGAAAATCTACTCAAACAATCCTTCAAGAACGGAACAAGAAGCAAGCGATAATGGTTCTTCAAGCAACCATAAAACCTTCTGAAAACACAAGAAATGGTATACGTGTTACTTATGGTTTCACTTGTAAAATGTTAAAGAAAGTGAGGCTTGAAAATCACAAAGACAGCTTGCTTCACTTGGAACTGGGCAATTCTTCTTCAGCGTGGGGATATACACGAAAATAGCAATTCACTAATCTTTTAGCATTTAATTATGAGATCAGAGTCGAACTCGACCATTACTATTCAATTGCGCGAGATAAAACGGCTATAGTACAACACCAACCTATTTCAAATGTGAGTCATTGATCAAAAACAATGTAGGCCAGGAGAACAACTCATTTTGAGTCAAAATAGTTTGAAAATGCCACGTACGTTCACCAATCTTTAGGAAAATAGGAAAACACCTATCAAGCACCACATCAGCATAGAATGGGCCCCACCTCAGTTGTCCTTCATACAACATCGACGTCCACACGTCAAAAATTTGCACACCTTGCAACATTATTAAAACTAAAGTTTTAATTGCATGAGGTTAATGAGGAACGACCCAGACGCATTGGTAAAGAAATAGTTGTCAGTGCCAACATCCATCATCAGTCAATGAACAAAAATTGGTCCCCACCATCATATGCGACAAGTGGCAACATCTCGCACACCTTGCACCACTTTTATAACATCAGTAGGAAACCTTGTGAGGTTTGCCAGGAACGACCAAGATGAGAATCGCTCCATCTGACAGCTACACAATCAACACATGTGGAAAATTTATTTATAAAAGGGGGACTGACTAGGTGGACGGGGAAATGACCCTCGAGGTCAAAAAATATATTTTAGAGGTTAATCTAAATTTATTTTACCAACCTGACACTATGGAAAAATACAATACGGTCAGGATGTAAAAGACCGAGAGCACAGGTAAAGAGGGTTCGATAAAGTCACAACCAAAAGGGGTTAAGACCTCACTTAAACAACCAACCACCCTTAATAATAATTAAACATTCTAAAATAACACCTATGACCTAGACTCGTTTGTAAAACCCAAAACCAAACCAATTAGAGCCAAGGATAAAATAAACTCACAAGGGGAAGAAATTAAAAGCTCCACCACCTCCATTGGCTAAAAATCCAGATCTCCAGGAGGTTAGAGCAATTCTTTCTCAAGCCTGGGGTGTGAATTTGGTGGACTATGTTCAGTCGCTAAGTTTAATGACCAAGAAGGTGATATGGAAAATTCCTTCAAATAGTCTTGTAAATGTGAACCAAGCAGAGCTATTCAGTAAATGTATGCAGGAAAAAATAAAATATTTATCTGGGAAGCCAAATCGAATCATATGGGCAGACTCTAAAATAGGTTCATACTCAGTGAAGGAAGGGTGTGCGGTTTTAGCACAGTCTAATTTTTTTGATCAACCCCAAAGAGCATATGCCTTTTGTTGGAATATAAAAGTCCTTCCAAAGGTAGGTAGCTTTGTCTGACTTGCTTTACAAAAGAGTATTTTGACTAGTGACCATCTGTGTAAATTAAGGATTACTGATTTGTTTAGATGTCCTTTATGTGATGTGGAATTTGAAATAGTAGATCACTTGTTTCTTCAGTGTTCCCTTGCTCAACAAAGTTGGAATTTTGTTAAAATTAAGCTATAGTTATATATCCCTCTACCAAATTCAATTTTGGATCTCTTCCAAAGTTGGTCGTTATTATGTCAATCTTCTTTTTTTACATGCTTATGGTACATAGTGCTAGTAATTGTATTATGGAACTTGTGGTGGGAAAGGAATAGAAAAATCTTCATGAAAGTAAAATCTTCAATTGAGGCAATTTTGGTTAAAATAGATAATGCTATATTTGAAGGGGTTAATTCATGTCTTCAGAGGGAGAAGGCTATTAATTCGATATTTAAAATTTGGGATAGTGACATTTTGAAAGGATGGGAGGGTATTAAGCTACCTTTTGATGGCAGTTTGTTTCATCATTGCATTCAGAAAGTTGATAGATCTTTAGTAAAATGGGTTCCACCCTATAAAGATTTTGTCAAGCTAAATTTTGATGGGTCATACAAAGGGAATGTAGGATCTTCAGGGGTAGGGGTTTGTATCTGAAATGCCTCAGGGATAGTTCTGACTGCTTCATCTTATCATCTTCAAGATGGCACAAATAATAGTGCAAAAGCTCAAGCCTTGTTATTGGGCTTGGAGTTGGCAGTCCAATTGGGATTCCAAAATATCCATGTTGAAGGGGACTCATTGATAATTATCAATGCACTAAGGGAAAGGAAGCTTCTTAATTGGAGCTTGCATTACATAATGTGAAGAGCATGGGCACTTCTAGATAAATTTTCAACTTCAATTATTTCTCATACATACAAGGAAGGAAATAGAGTAGCAGACTTTTTGGTAGGCTTAGGAAGTGGTAAAATTGTAATTAGGGTCTCACCTGAGGATAATGTTCTACAAAGTTATCTTAATTTGGTGGAATTAATACACCTAGATGCACATGGGTAGAGTTAATTTGGGGGAGGGGTGGAAATTTTGAGGGTGGGCATATGCATTATTGTTTAATGTGCTAATATCTTGTTTTATAAGTGTAGGTCTTGTGGGATTTATGGCATGTGCAAAGACATCTGAAATACCCAAATTGAATCGTTCGTTGAGTGAGGATGGTTTGGGTTTTTATTTGTATTTTACTATAGTTGGGGTGCTCTTAAATTTTGTTGATTATCATGGGTTTGATTTGTATTAGTGCTAATGTTGATATCAGTGTAAGTGTAGGTTATGAATTTGCAGTATCATACACACATGATTAAAATGTGACACAAGTATAAAACCACAGGATTTGAAGCCTATAGACTTTAGAGCATGTGATGTTACATGGTGGAATATGTGAACAATATTGTATGAAGTAATGCTGGCAAGGCTTTGTATGCTTTGTTTGTGGTATCAACAGGTGGTATGTTTGGGATTTGAGTTATCATGCTTTAGTTTTTGTGCTAATGCTTACATTGCAAGTTTGCAGGTGGTCACACATGTGTTAAATAATGTGGCACAAGTATATAAGTTGGACTATGAGGTGGTTAATTGGAACATTTGATGTCATTTTAAAGGATACTTGTTATGTGCTTACCACACAACTATGAAATTCAGAAAGATTTCCTATCATGATCTGCAGAGCTGGCATGCTTGGGATATCTTGATATCCAGGCAGTATAGTAACATGCTTGTTACAATACATGGCTAAATTGGGTTTTGCATAAGAAGGCTTGTTTGGGGCATCGATAAAGTACATGGCTAAATTTGGAAAGCTATTGTAGCCAATTTGAATTGAAAGGATAAGTTGTTAAATGTACAAATAGGCAAGGATGTCATGTGAAGTTGGATAATTTGGCTGTTGAGTGGTTATCGAGGTATTTCAAGTGTGTAATAATACAAATTCACCAAGGGTGATGGGCTAGTAGGAGGTTTGTTTCCCAGACATTTAATCTATTATAAAAAGAGTGCCTTTGCAGGAGTGTGATCATAAGAGGCAAGTGGTGGAGGAGAGTTTGGTAAATGGTCCTAGAGGGCTAGCAACAAAATCATCTTATTTCACAAAAATAATAGATGCCAAAAAAATTCCACGTGGAAAACTCCCGAAAAAGGTAAATGTGGTGTGGGCCCCATCCGAACAAAATGCATGCTGAGCCAACGTGTCAAGCAACCAGAGCCCAGCAAAAGGAAAGAGAAGCATCTTGAAGGGAAGCTCTGATTGGATGCCATGTGGTGGTGGATGGAAAAGTTGCAAGCGGTATCAAAACAAAAGATGAACAAAAATAATGGACGGCCAAACAATCGCCACATGGAAAGCTCAAGTGGTAAAGGTAACTACATTGTGGGACCCATCTGAATAGAAAGTAGGCTGAGGTGACATTTCAAGAAACTAGAGCCCAGAAAAAGGAAAGAGAAGCGTCTCAAAGGGAAGCACTATTTGGACGCCACGTGGCGATGGCCGAAAAAGTTGTGAAGCCGCAAAAGAAAGAAAGACCGTGAAGGAAAAAAGAAAAATTGAAACTAGTTTAACACCTGCTCTAAATTTTAAGAAAAAGTGTTTTGACATCAAATAGAGGAAGATGGTCGAATTGAAGATGTAGGTGCGAAGGAGGCTTTTGTGGGATTACGAATGGGAAGGTAATAAAATTATACTTTCAGATTTTTGCAATAGTATGGCATGAAAATCTCAGCTTTTGGCAAGGAACACATAGTCAAGGATTTTTTGCTCGGCTTATAGTGGTATGCACCAAAGCTAGTTGGCAAGATCTAGGCATGGCAAGCTAGTCATGGCTATTGGGAGTATTTTTCCTTCTTCTTTGCATATGAAGGAAAGGGAAATCGCGTAGTGTTGGGTCACGAAAGGTGATCAACTGTTTGTATGGGTTTTGTGATTTTTTTATTTTAAAGTCTCAACAAGTGGTAAATATAGGAGGGGATGTACATTTGGCTTCATTTTGAGCGTTTTCATGTTGTAAACCTATGAAATAGGTATCTGATATGGGTTATATTCAGGTCTGTGTAGTGGGACATGGATGTAAGTTTATTTCAAAAATGGCTATAACCAGAGGTTTTCTTCCTGATTCTTTCCTCCCAGTATGCCAATTGAATCAGGTTTTGTATTATTATATATTAGACTTATATATTAATATAATATAATGGCAACACCATTTTTGCTTTAAATATATATATATATATATATAAGTTAATAAAAAAAATTATTGATTATTTAAATTAAGTCATTTTAAATTATTTTTATGATGATTAATTTTATCATCAAGTAGATAATTTAATATTAAATTTTAAATTTAAATGTTGGTTGAGTTAAAATGCTTATTTTTTTTATTTTAATAATATTGATTTGTTTTAAAAAAAGTTAATTGTATTTTAAAGGAAATTGTATTATTTAAATTTTGGAAGGAATAGTTAGTGGAGAAAATTTGGGAAAAAATGCCTATTCGAAAATTAGTAAAATTGAAATTGAAGGCAAGTGACTATTTCCCATGTGTAGTGAAATTGAGAAGTTTTTAGTAATGTTATGATTTTTGCCTTCTTGGGATTTTATATCCAATCTGGTGTTTTTTGGAAAAGGCAGAGGAAGGAAAATAATTTTTGTTCTGCAATTCGTAATTTTGAAGTTTTCTAGAAAATGTAAATCTCTATATTTTTCTTTAGAAAAGAGTTAGAGGAATTTAGAATTGTAAATTGTCTTGGGTATTGTTCTTCAAAATTTCTTCTGGAGGTTGTGGATTTCAATATTTGGAGGATCCCGTAGCTGGTTGGATATGCACAATGCAACAATTTGTCTCCGAAGTAAATTCAAGAGAAGGAATCCAAGTAGCATTATAATCCTTGAATATCTTTGTAATTTTTTGTTGGAAAGAAAAGATTAAAAGTTTCATAATTTCAATATGTTTTCTGTGAAGCTTGAAATTATGGTTTTTTGAAATCATTGCTATGTAATTGTCATCTCCTGATATTGGATTTCATTTTTCCCCATCGTTTCCAGTCTTGTATTGTTATCATTATTTTAGGTGTGTAAGCTTGATTTACAAAACGTCTGGAAGTATATTTTAATTCTAGTTTATGTGGCTCTATTGTCAATCCATTCATTTATGGATTTATTTCCAGCCATTTCCATTGTCATTTCTCAATCATTTTCTTTGTAATTTTTTTTAATTTCAAGAGATCTTCTTTTAATTTGACTATATTTTGTATTTTGACTTTTGTAATTCACCAATTTGATTCTTACTACCTAAGTGATTTCATGTGTTGGGCTATGCCCAATTTTTCCCTATATATATATATATATATATTCTATTTACCTGTGAATTTTGTTGGCATTCAAATTTTCCTTGGGCCATTATTGTATGTTGTTTTGGGGGAGGTCTGATTTTGGCGTCCCTCCCTGTACTGTTCTTTTTCCCTTACCTAGCAGTTGATGCTTCTAGGAAGCCATTCCCCTTGAATGGTTGCACATGCAGCAGCCTATGGCTGTTATGCACAACCACTCAAGGGAGGGTTGCGCCCTCATGCATAGTGTTTACTGTGGGTTTTATTCATTTCTTTATATATATATGTGTGTGTGTGTGTGTGTGTGTGTGTGTGTGTGCCTCTTTATTCTTATATGCAGTGATTTGCATAGGACTTTTAATTCAGTTTTTTAATAATTATAATGTATATATATGTATATATATGTGTGTATACATCAATAGTGGTATGGATAGATATTTATTTAATTATGTTCTTTTGGTATGTTTTAATTGCATCAACAGTAAATTAAATTTAATATTTCTTTTTTTTTTTGATAGGGAGATATATATATATATACATACATATATATACATATATACATATGTATATGTATATATATATATATATATAGAAATATATATATGTGTGTGTGTGTGTGTGTGTGTGTGTGTGTGTGTGTGTGTGTATTTATGTTGGAAATTAATATATTATTGAGATGCAAATATAATTTCAATTCTGGAATTAAAGAATAAAAATTATCTTGATTAAAACTGAGATTTAGATATTATTTTATTAAACTTGTATTGAGAAATGAATTTGCAAATTAGATTTAAGAATCATGGAAAAATCAGATTTAGAGAATATTCTATTTTGAAAAAAGTAACAAAACCAGGAAATAAATATTATTTTTAAAATATACACATTTTATTTATGATTGTTTTAATAGTTAAGTTTAAATATTTTATTTTCGAAGTATATTTGTGTGCTAAATAATTGTAGAAAATGTAGTTTATCTTTATTAAATTTGATTTGGAAACAATTAAAGAAACTCGGATTTTCTAATTTGGTAAAATAAATTTGATGAGATAACTAACGTTATGTAAATGGTTATTTCCATAGATTAAATTTGAAATATTTAACTCCGAAATGAATTTTATGTGTTGAAATGGATTTTAAAATGATGGAAAATTTTACTTGATATGCATTATGTTTAATTTAGGTTAAATTTTATATAGTTTGAAATTATGATTTTAATTGGCATAATGTGTTATTTTGGTTCCTGGGTAGATGTTTAATTACCTCCAGAGGCTAGGGGAAATTGTGTGGTTGTGTATTTGTTGTTGCACCATTTTATCTATCGTTTTACCTTGAGAATTTGTGTATGGGTAGTACCTCCTTGTGTTATGAGTTTTGATACTTTATGTAGTCACGAGATGGTCATGCCTCATGCGTACTATTTTGGAAAGAATGTCTTTATGTTTTGAGGTTTGAGGTACACCCTTTACTTGTCTTTGGTGTTGGGGTAACCGTAGGGGAGAGTGGCTCTTCATGGGGGCCGGTGTATAAGTGGTCATCCATGGAAGAGTTATCGTAAATAAATGATAACCTAATTAATGTATCTAGAGGGTTGGGTTAGTTAACACATAACAAGATTGTTAGTTAACACATAACTGTAGACACATAAAAATGACCAAAGTCTGCAAGCAATATTTTACCACCTTTCATCCTAGAATAATTATGATATTTTAATTATGTTTCTAACCCACCTTCAACTATCAATTAAATAATTCAGAATTATTTAACTAATTCATGATTTTCTATTCTTCATGATTATTAAATAAATAAATCTTATTTATTTATTTAATATGTCACTAATTATCAAAGTCTTCTCATAATTAAATAAAGTCTTCAATTTATTTAATTAATCTTTATCATTAATGTCCTCCTAATTACTAAATAAATATATTTTAATATATTTATTCAATATGTCACTAATCCCTAAATCCTCTTTTAATTAAATAGATTTGTTAATTTATTTAATTAATTAACTACCTCTTCTAAATTAAATAATTATTCTTAATTATTTAATTTCCTTATGTGACATTTCCATCTTTTTAAATAAAAAAATTTATTTAAAATGATGTCACATAGTTAATTGATTCTTCTTTTAGTAATTAATTTCAAAAATCAATTACTTATTATCTCACAAAATCCATATTTTGAATAAATTTAATTCAAAATGGAAATATTCTTCTACAAATCAAGTAATTTCTAAAATTACTAATTTTCTAAAACTCTCATATTCTTATCTTCTGATTTTTACTAATTTCATCTCAATGTCACATTTATTCTCCACCATTGATTTAATTTCCGAAATTAAATCTTATCCACACATTTGGGGATTTTACCCTAACCCTAATTGAGAGTTATCATTTTGAATCTTGACCATTGATTCTAGGGCATTTCGCAATCTCTCATCTCATCCGTTCATTCAAGATTGCATTTTCTATAAAATGACAATCTTGTTCTCAATTTCGACATCTCTTATCAATATCTCTTATCAATCTTGATTAATTATTGTCTCTCATTATCATTGATTAATATCTTTTCATTTTTCATTTTAACTACTTGCATGCTAGAATTAATTTCTATTTGCATTTAGCTCATACAAATCCTTCAAAGTTTTGCTTAAGACTAGTCAAGTATAGAGTTTTCTCACACGAATCTGAGGGCACATTCTTCAACACAACAAACCAAGGAGGTGCAATGGAAGTCAACCATGGAGGAGGAAGGCTTGGTGAGCTCGTTTCATTCTAGTTCATGGTTTCTTTCTTATTTCTCATTTGCATTCTATTGATTGTTTGGATTTATTTAATATTGCATGCATTATATGACTAACCAATCTATCTTGTAGAAATCCATCATTACATTGGTGAACCCAAAGGCATTTGTGGCTTACACGATGGTATTTGTGTCATTCCGCATTTGTTTATCCCCCCACAAACCCTCATAAATGCATCAAAATTAAAAATTTACAAGTGGGATAGGGTACTTATCGGTGCCTCTATGCCATTGGGTCGTCGGAAGGTCCACACGCGGTATCCATAGTGGTCTATTGTAGGAATCACCATCATCTTTGTGAGCTCTAATTTCTGAAAATTCTATATAGAAAATGAGAAAATGACAAATGGTTTTTCTTTTTCACCCTATTTATAGGTTGAAAATTAGGGTTTTGACCTAGTAGGTTTGTACTAGAAGCTCTTTTGATCGTCTTTGTCTGACATTTTGGCTAGCTAAGCGTCCTCCGTCTTTGAAACTGATCGCGCCACTGTTCTTCCATCCATTAATGGAATTAATTAGAACACTTTCCAAATTTTTCTGACCCTGGATCAAAATTCAAAAATTTTCCCGAGGGGGCATAGGCACTCCGTACCTTTGCTAGGGCATATTCTGGACTGATTTTCTTTGCCATAATGCGATAAACTACATTATGACAAAGAAGGGCAAATGTAGACACATAAAAATGACTAAAGCCTGCAAGCAATATTTTACCACCTTCTGTCCTAACATAATTATGACATTTTAATTATGTTTCTAACCCACCTTCAACTATTAATTAAATAATTCAGAAGTATTTAATTAATTCATGATTTTCTATTCTTCATGATTATTAAATAAATAAATCTTATTTATTTAATGTGTCACTAATTATCAAAGTCTTCTCATAATTAAATAAAGTCCTCAATTTATTTAATTAATCTTTATCATTAATGTCCTTTTGATTACTAAATAAATATATTTTAATATATTTATTCAATATGTCACTAATCCCTGAATCCTCTTTTAATTAAATAGATTTGTTAATTTATTTAATTAATTAACTACCTCTTCTAAATTAAATAATTATTCTTAATAATTTAATTTCCTTATGTGACATTTCCATCTTTTTAAATAAAACAATTTATTTAAAATGACGTCACATAGTTAATTGATTCTTCTTTTAGTAATTAATTTCAAAAATAAATTACTTATTATCTCACAAAATCCATATTTTGAATTAATTTAATTCAAAATGGAAATATTCTTCTATAAATCAAGTAATTTCTAGAATTACTGATTTTCTAAAAATCTCATCTTCTTATCTTCTGATTTTTACTAATTTCATCTCAATGTCACATTTATTCTCCACCATTGATTTAATTTCCTAAATTAAATCTTGTCCACACATTTGGGGATTTTACCCTAACCCTAATTGAGAGTTGTCATTTTGAATCTTGACCATTGATTCTAGGGAATTTCTAAATCTCTCATCTTGTTCGTCCGTTCAAGATTGCATTTTCTATAAAATGACAATCTTGTTCTCAATTTTGACATCTCTTATCAATAGTTGTCTCTTATTTTAATATCTCTTATCAATCTTGATTAATAAGGCCATGTTAATCCATGTAAGGCCATGTGATGACACTCTCCCATTATGCCCATTATTTTCCCTTGTTCTTGTTGCCTCTGGAGTTTTATTATTATTGTTGTTTATGTTGTTTATGTGGTTTTGAGTTGTATGGTGTTAGTCCTTTATATTTTGAATTTATGGGCGAGGGTTCTTTCTTATTGACTCCTTGCATGGGGGGTGTTCCTTCGATTTCACAAGGTCGGGTAGAAAGATGCAAAGAACCCATTGGGTCCCCTGGTGATGATCGTGGTGCAAAAGCAGATGTAGTGATCCTAGAGCTTCACACAAAGAAGATTGTACCCTTTTATGTATTCAATTCATCATTATTGTATTCTTCTGGATTATGTTGTACACTTCCCAATATTATAAGGGAAGTAACTTTGTAATTTAATATTGGCATCTTATGTGTTGAATCTATGGATATATGTTCAACAAATGTAACTTTGAACTCAGAAGTTGTAATGTAATAATATGTTATTCATGCTTTTATTTATATATCTTAGTCATGTTTGGTTGAATGTTAAATCTATATTTTTCTTAATTCACGCTTATATCATTTATCTAGTTTGGTTTTTTTTTAATGTTGTAGTTGGTTTGGGTTCGTTTTGAGTAGTGTACCATGTTACCCCATGGGACTAGGTTGATGTTATATGATATATTTATGTTGATTAATTAGTTAATTATGTTTAATGTAATTGTTGTTTCAAAAAACTTATTATGTTATTGTTAGTAGTTGTGTCCTATGGGGTTTGTGTGGTGGGGTGTTACAAGAACAAAGGAAGTGTGGTGTTGTTAGCGAAGTTGCATCCCAACAAGTTTATCGATGCATGAAATTTGGAGGTTGTTTTAGCATTATTTTGAAATTTTATGCTTTGTTTTCTATGAGTACAACCTCAAGATTGATCATGCCTAATTGTGATTATTTTTCTTTCTTAAAGTGAGGAGGTGGACAATTCACATTATGGAGTTTGTATAAGACATATGCATGGATAAATTTTTTGAGATTTTCCATTGCAAAGGTAGATCCAAATTGTTCTTGCATTTAAAGTTCCATCTTTTCAAAATTCCTATGCTTGGGAATTGTGGCATTGAATGGCTTTATTAAGTGAAAGTCTATCCAAATCAAACCAAAAAATGATTTTCCTTTATATCTTCAAAGTGGCCTTTTTCTCTTTGTTTTTCTACAAGGTTTCAAGATAATCTTTGTTTGCAGACTACATGCAGATGGAGTTTCACGTGTGAAAATACAAAGTTCTAGTGGTGGTGCGGCCATGGGAGGAACCATTCTTTGATTGCATTGAAAGGGACCAACTGCAATCAATGTTCAAAGTGAACTATTGATTGGTTTTGAGTTGTATCAAAACTATTGTTGGAAAATAAATTATTCACACAAATTCCCAATGAATCATCTTCCAAAAAAATATCCTCTATGTCTTCTTTTCTAACATTCTAGGCTTGGTGCAAAATTACAACACTTTAAAGGTGATAAAAAATAAGGTTGTTGTCAACAGCTACTTGGAGGATGATGCCTTGCTGAGAGGAGTTCAACAGTATGACTTCAATTTAGGAGATGGCTTTGTTGGAGGTTTTTTTCATCGACATTTTATTCATAACAAGAAATGGTATGCAGAGGCATTACAAGGATTAATTATATCAAACATTCATGAATCTTCTTCTTTTCTAAAATAAGCACTCAACAAATATCATTTTGAGTTCCATTGGGAGGAAGAAGATAAGTTTAAAAGAAAATTTCATGCTATTTCTTTCCTCAAACTCCATGATTGTATTCAAGGGCTATAAGTTTCAGGTGGTCCACTAATTCATAGGAGTAAGAGACTGGTTCCTAAAGTGCTTGATATTAATATTATAGTTCATACATAAGCAGTAGCAACAAGTCATATGCAATTTCCTTCTCAAGGTGTGTAAGATGAGAATTTAGTTTTCTGTCCTCGTAGGCTTGGCATTAAGTCTAGCTCATTCTAGTGTATGGCATTCAAGGAGGGTTTGTAAATAGATTCCAGATATTGTCATATATTACTCCATGTAATACTTTAGTCAGTTTTTGGTAAAAGGTTGAATATGCTCAGAGTCAATATGGGGAGATTATATGGGGACATAGTAGCAAATATAGGTGATTTTTACTATGTTTTATAGTTGTATTAGGGGTATCAATGCTAGATAAACATTGCTATATAGATTTTTTAAGAAAATTTTCACTGCCATGCTTGGAAATTTTGTAATCAGCTGTTTAAATTAATATAATATACTGGCATAATGCCTTTCATGAAAAAAAAAACTTTAATATCAAGCTAATATATATCTCAATTAGGATAATAAGCACTATTTTTGGAGATCTGAATGGCTGTAATGTGGCTGCAATGTCTAGGTCTGCATTTCGCTCTTTGTCCATGCTGCCCTACATCAAGGGTTTTACCGAGCATGGAGGTTTTGAGGGAAATGGTGACCCAAAATGAAAACCCATTCCGAATGATGCTCCTTGCCCTGCTGCGAATAATGTGAATCCCAAACAATGCTATGTTGATGCCCTCTGAGGAAAGGATAGGGTTAGTTTGGCAGTGTATTCTCCCAGGGGTTTGATGGAGAATACTGGTGTGTGGGGTACTCTCACTCCTCCTCCTATATATCATGAAATATTAGACCAGGTCCGCATGCCATTGCTTGATATGCACGGGCCGACTGGGGTGAAGATTGGCTCTACCCGGTGCAAGGAAGTTGGTTCATTCACACCTAGGGATATCAGAGCTCCTTTTCAGTTAAATCACTCTAGGAAAGTTCCTGAGATTTGTGTAGATGGTCTAGTACATGATAGAGAGGAATTCCTTTGCGGCAATGCTCTCATTTGCAGGTTTATAAAAGCTTGGCCTAAGCTATGCAATCTCCATGCATGGATTAATTCTACCTAGAAGGAGGGATTAGAGGATGAAATCAATATCTTTCCCTGTGCTAGGGGCTTCTTCATCCTTGATTTTGAGTCTTGTGAGGACAAGGAAAAGGTGGTAAAAAATGGGCCATGGGTGTTTCACGGTGATTTCCTATGTATGAAACCTTGGTATCCCTCCTTTGATCCTTGCACATAAACTTTCAATTCCTTCTTTCTCTAGGTTAGTCTACCATACCTCCCAATACATTTTTGGGAGTTGGAATGCTTGCAAACCATTGGAAATGGTTTGGGAAAGTTTTTAGGTGCTGCAGAAGAAATAGTTAAGTATGCAAGCACCACTTGTGCTTGAATATGTATGGAAATGGATCTCTCCCATGGTCTCCCAGCAAAGATTTCATTAAAGGTGGGTGAGAGACTATGGAGACAACAAGTTGACTATGAAAATATTGATTTTAGATGTAGGATGTGTTTCTCAACAGAACATCATACATCACAATGCCCCAAAGAAAAGTTCCATGTGGCTAGGATTCGGGACCAATCCTTTCACAACACCCCCACATGGTGGATCGGTGTTGAACCTCATCACTACCAGATCTCTTCTCAAGAGGCTTCGTGTTCTTTGTTAGATCCTTTGAAAGTAACTTCCTCCTCTCTAGAAACTACCAAATCTCTGGACCCTATGAATTCCCCTCTCAACAGTGCCACTACTGAGGAATCAAAAGGCGGGTCTTCGAATGGCTTGGTTCTTAGTGAGGATAAAGACAAGGAGGACATTGTCAATGGTCAGGGAAGGTCAATTGACTTGAGGAATACACGCTCCTCAAATGAAGTAGATCAAAGCACTATGGAATCCTCCCAAGTTGAGCATGGTTGGACAGAGGTAAAGTGAAAAAATCTGCCCCTTGGCAAGCAATCTTTGCCAAAAAAAAAGGGGAACATTGAACAGAGTTTGAAGTTCTCTCTTTAAACTGTATAGGGCATGGTGGCCAACATATTTAATGAAAGTCAATCAAAATAATAACATAGGAAAGGCTAAATTTGGTTTGATTCTTTTGTGCTCCCCATTCGTGGGTTTGAAGAAGGCTTTTGTGCTCCCCAATATTGGGTTTGAAACAATCTGTATTTTTAATTTTGGTCACATTATGGGTGTTTCCCCACATGCAACGACTTAACTAGCAAAATATATATATATATATATCTTAATTAGACTCAAGATTCATAAATTATTATATGATTAAATCATTTCTATTGATTCCATTCTATACTCATATAAAATTGATACCAATCCAACATAGCTAGCTTGATAGTCAAAATTAGGTAGATTTTACTAAAGTCCTTCATTTAAATCTAAGTATCTAATAAGGTATAAAAATAAGGCCATTAAGGAAAAAATCAAATACAATAAATTAGGTCCAAATGGATAAAATAAACCATCAAATATCTAAGCAATGTAAAGTTACTTCTAAAAAATTAGATCCTAAATTTTCTTATACCTACTTAAAATATAAAAATAATTAGTGGACTCTACATGTAACCCAATGAGCATATCCTATAATAGTATTCAATGTGGTAGATCAAATGAAAAAGGTAAGTATAAATGTATCACAATGGTAGATCATATCAAATTCTAAATAGATAAATATGTTGAAAGAAGCTTTCTTGATACTAGATAAAAGTTCCAAACAAAAGGAGCATTTTTTTAATCTAAAAAGAGCTATTCATGATAAGAAGTGTGTCATGATCCTCCCTTTTAACCATTATATATGTTTATTTAGTTTTCACAATAATTTTGGTTTAATTTACATTAGTAATAGAATTAATTTAATTTCAATATCTAGATATGATTTTTATTAAATATAAAGAAAAATAAAATAAAATTTGTATTCAACTCATAGTTAATTTTAAATTGAATTAATTAAAAGAGTTACTTTAAAAATAACATGTTTTACTTGAAAAAAATAAATGCAAAATAAAAAAGAAATTTAAAAAAAATAAAATCATGACTAAATTAGTTGGTACAATTCATTAATTATTTTGAATAAATTAAAAAAAGGTAATGATGGAAGTGAATATGTAAGTGGAGATAAAATGGTGTACGTGTAAGTTTCTAGAAAAATGAGGAAGTGGGTTTGGTTATTTAAGGAACTAACTGAAATTATTTAAGTAAGATATTCATGTAAGCGAGAAAAAGTAAAAAGATGAAATAAAAGAAAAATATATGATTTCTATAAAAAGGGGGAACAATGAAAAGAAAATACGGAAGTGAAGTTATTAAAAAATAATTTATTTACAATCATATCATCTTACTTTCTCAAGGAAAAAATTAAAAACACTTTTACAATTTTTTTGCAAGTTGCAAGATATATATAGATACACAAAAAACAAAATAAGAGGTCTTAGTACCATATAATAAAAAAATGCTGATCTACAGAGAAAAAAATATAGATATATTAAAGAAATAACATCAAATAAAGGTAAGAATTAAATCTTTAAGTTTCCTATGAATGTATGTGTATGTCATATTATATCTATGTTTTGTCAACTTTATTTTTTAATTAAATGATTATTCAAAAGTGTCTCTTAATAACATGTAGCTAAGTCTACATTTAATGCTTCTCCCACAATATTACTATGACAAACTTAATCATTTCTCTTCAAATTGTATGCCTTTTTACCTACATGTGTTGAGTACCATATGTTACTACATGTATGTCTAATAGATAGAAATTAATTTCATGTTCTAATGCATCCCCTATGACCCAAATTATTATAACATGTTCTTTCTTATTGAATTATATTTTTTTTATAATAAATTATTTTTTAATTTGATAAGGAATCTCTCTCAAAGTCATTCCTATTGGGGTGGCAAGACAAACCACTAGAATGGGCAATCAAACTTGGAATATAATAGGGTGGACCAAACAAGCAGGTCAGATATCTGGGCATACCCTTTGTTGTATGTTTGAACCTAAAAGATATGTGGAAGTGGATCAAGAATAGGATTGAGAAGAAGATTGAAAAGTGGAACAGGTGGTACCTCTCAATGGCTGGGAAAGTTCAAATTTTCCAAAAAACATGTCCTCTTATAGCCTATAATTTTCCTCGGTCTAGATTTTTAGCAACTACCAAGTAGAGGAAATCCAAAAAAGGCTTTAGATTTTTCTTTGGTCATACGGGAGGGGCAACAAGAAGCATAAAATCAATTGGGGCTGGTGTTGTGTAAGAAAATAAGATGGGGGCTTGGGTTCAAAGACCTAAAACTCGAGGGCATTGCATTGGCCTACAAATGGATCTTCAAGGAATTGAATGAGAATGAACCATGGAAAGTACTAATCAAAAGTAAAATTCAAAGAGGTGCCCCCAAACATGGAAGAAGCTAGAAGAACCTTCCTCTAAGTGACCTTCTTAGTTTTCACTCCCCTATATCACCTAAAGGCTCTGTGGTCTTTAGAAGTATTTGGAAAGCATGGGAACTTGTCAAGATACACATATGCAATGCTTACTTTACATAGGGAAGCACCTTGTACACCCATAGATCGGTATGGTGGAACCTTAAACATATAGATAAGCCCTCAACTATGCTACAAGGTTTCTCAGCAAAGAGTTGGAACAACAAAGGCATCAAAACCTTCATGGATATTCTAAATAATAACATGTTAAAAGAATGGAATCAGTTGAAGACTGAATACCACATACCAAATACACACTAGAGGACCTACTCTATAATTAAAGAGGCATGCATTTGCTTAGAATGGCCGGTTTATAGCAAACTCAACCTTGAGTAGTTCAAGGAGTTTCAATGGATCAATGGGTTCAATATCACCAATCTCAATGCAAAAGCTATCTATAAAACTCTCTCTAAATAGCAGGGTATCTATGAGTACTTGAATAATAAATGGGAGGTAAACCTTATTGATAATGAATTGTCTAAAATATTCCTAAACAATTGGTCTAAGAAAATTGAACCAAAAAAGGCATGCTTCAGATGGTTATTGTTATTTCACAAGTTGGCCTACAAATCAAATTCAAATGAGACTGAAACTTGCAAACTATGCAAGGTACTAGAAACAATAAAGCACATTTTTTTTATTATCTTTTTGCAAAAGAAACTTGGAAGTTTTATTTCAATAAATTGGACATATGGACCACTAATGGGTCTCTTAGAATGGACAAAGTTATTTTATTCAATAAAAATAAGTTTTGCAAAGAGAAAACATTGTTTGGTCACGTTTTTCAACATAAATTCTTTGGCACATTTGGAAAGACCGGAATGATGAAATATTTAAAGGGAGTTTTAGGGTCCTTACCGAGTCTTCACAAAGACTCAACCTTTACAAGATTGCCTTGCAGGTTACTATTATAGTGAAGGCCATAAATTTTAAGTTCCTCAAGCTACTGGAGGATGGGGTGCTGCAAATAAACATGAGGGAGGTCAAATTCTTCCACACTTGGTAAAATGGTCAACCAAATTCAAAAATATTCCTCCAAGATTTGGAAATATTTTAGGACTTCAATGAAAGAATGGAAAGGGAAGCTCAGTTCAAAAACCATCCACCATTGCTCAAGCTTGAAGACTTCACTTAGGAAGAAATTGTGGTTGTTGAGGCCCTCCTAGGCATGAAACACCCAACTCACAATGAGGATCTAGAGGCCTAATCTAGTGGATAACTCCATTTTGGATTGGATATGATTTCTTTGCATGATAAAAATAGGCTATGGTGTATCTAACAACACAACTCAGATGGCTAGGTGGTTTCTCTTATTAGCAATGGCAACATCAACATGATCTCAATTTTGGAACTCTTGGGGAAAGCCCATAGAGACAACATCTGGCATATCTCTAGGGTAGCGCTCAACAAGGTAGAATGAATAGGAGATTCATATGGATAATACAGGGGCATCATGAAATACCACTATAATAGTTGATATGGGATAGTATATTGTTCATGGACATGTAACTCCATTGTACTATTGTAGTTTTGTAATTGTATGCTTTGAGAAGTAGTAGTAATGCTCGATATATATGTATATGTTGTTCCAACTATAAATAATACAAAAAAAATTGATAACAATAAATGTTATTTAAGTGATTATAATGGCTTAACACTTGTGAATAAATATGAATTTATACAAGTTAATTTCCTTTTATAATTTAACTATAATATTTGTAGATATTAGCAGCCTCATTGGAGAGTGTATCCTCTATAATTTGTTATTTTTCTTACCATATCACAACCTCTATTTTTTTATTTAAAATTAAATATCTCATTGATATCCAATAATTCTATATTTATCTCTTCCTCAAATCTCTAAAACTTATAATTATTTTGTTAACATCTATGAATATACATATTCTTAAATAGAATATAAATTATAGTATTCAACAATCATATCATTTTATACACCTTACAAATATATTTCATCTTTTAAGCCATATGACCTATGTGTTCTAAGAATATTTTATTATTGCATAAGTGATATGCACATATTTTGAAGTTACATCTTGATAATAAAACAATATCTTGAACCTTTGTATTAGCTTCTATATAAACTTGGATCATCTACAACATGTTATCCATTAGTTTTTGAGGCACTATAATCTATATTCCTAAATTATTACAAAGGGTAAGTTATTTGTTTGATATTATATATATATATATTTGATGGTAACAATAAATTTTGTACCTTTTCCTTCAGTATTAAAAATATTATTTATGAAATCTATCATTCTATAACATTTTTTCTTGAAGCCATGAGTAGTTGAGCTATTTTATGAAATCTATATATGAGATTCATGTTGTTTATTTCAATTAATTAGTAAAATATAATAAAAATAGATATTGTTTTCATTTAGTAATCATAGAAAATGTCGCTTATACTAATTATTTTCTTCTATAAATTATGAAAAATAGCCCTCAAATTAGAAAATATACAAAAACATATTAATTCCAACTTGGTTCAAAAGTCAAGATCTTATAACTTGTATATATTTTAAAGGACTGAATCAACTTTCAAATTGAGGATCAATTTCTTGATTTAATCCTTAAGCAAGTTGGTTCTACATGCTAAGTAATATATTAATGCTTATCAAACTTTATTTTATATTTATGAGCTAGTGAAATAGAATGAAGTATCAATGTATATGGTAAAACTATATCAAATAATAAGGATAGTCATCTCCTATTTCCTTCATATATAAATAATTTAATATTTTTTTATGTTACATGTTTAGATGAATAAATTGACCTTTTAAAAATTAATATAATGTATAATACCTCATGTGAGGGTACTAAAATGTCATTTGTGCTTAAATATAATTTGTAGAAAAAGTAATATAAATGAAAGAATATTGTGGGTGATCTTTTATCTAATGGTCATTCAATTGGTTGGACCTTTAGATGCTCATTTCATAGGTAATTTAGCTATCCCTATCAAAAGATTAAGGGATAAAATATTTAGAACAAATGAACATGTGAATTTTAGATATCTCATCAGAAAAAATAAAGCATTTATAGTGAAAATAGAATTCAAAATAAAGAGAAATTAAATCAAATATAATTTTATATAAATATGTGATATTATGGTTATTTTAACTAAGGATTTTATAATATAATATTTTATAAACTCTATCTCAACATCATGACTTTATTTAGTGGGCATAAGAAAACTAAAGATATAGAAAATAAACAAGGAAAGTACCATAACTACTCTAATATAATAGTAGATCATTTTACTTGTTTCTTCTTTTCTCCTCCAATTGAGCAGAAATAGAATGCACCCAACACTCCACTTGATGTGCTATTTATGATTTATGATAGATTGATCGAATGTGGTTTTTTATTAAACCATCATCATGATGTTGAGTCTTGGATGATAGATCAAGAAAATAGAAACATAAGGATATGATAACGATGCATGATCAAATGGAATGCTAGTCATCTTAATTATAAATTTTCCAAAAGGGAAATCAAAGGCCAAGATTCATTGGTCAATGGATGGAAAAGATTTTATAAATATGAAGACATGGACTGAATTTTTAGCCTTGTAACAATTATCACAAGAGTTACATAGGTTTCATATGAGAAATAAGAGCTATGTATGCTCACACATGTTTGACCACTAGATGTGTAAGAGGCAGGGTGGCTAATTTATGACATGTGTAAGAGGTAGGGTGGATTCTTTATGACATGTTAAATAGGTAGGATGGATACACATGTGTGGTGTGTAATGCCCTACCACGAACCCTAGAGGATGACACAAATACAATGGAAGCGTAACAATTTTCTTTTTAAGTAATTAATAACAAGTAAAGTGAACTACACTTAACACATACATCCTCTAAGGTATGCAACAATGCTTATATTTGAATCCCATAACATAAAAAAGTAAATTAAACCATAGCATAAAAAATGAACTCATGAAATAAATATTATACATCTAAAATATTAATACACATTTCATAAGATACAAAGTACATATTAAAATCATTCATAGATTGCATTCATTCCATAAAGCAGTTACAAGCTCATTTCCAAATGAGGTACATCATACAAATAATATTACAATTATAATGATACAAGGATCCTCCTCAAATAAAAATGAGGAGTAGTGCATATACAATAACATCCAACTGATCCAACAAAACATAAGAAATGGTACAAAGAAACTAGAACATGCGAGCTCTCCAATCTAGAAGATCTCACCATCATGAACATGAATTGGAAACCCAATGGTGTAAGGTGCATGTTCCACCCAACCAAGTGGTACCCGAAGGCCCACCCCCCGTGCTAGGAGATAGTAAAAGGGCTTCCTAGGAAAAACCAACAACCTCTAGACACAGGCTATCGCAAGACTAACTAAACAAGTACAATACTTAACATAAAGGTTACACTGCTTCCATAGTAAAATATTTAAACATATCAACTAACAATACAAATTTTTTTCATAGGAGGAGTGTCATCAAAAAGTAGCATGGGTTACCCTAGAAGATCTTCCTAGGCAATGGCCCCCATCTTGGGTTACCTTGGTAGCCTCTCACAATCCCTGGCCCCACATGTAAACCAATGCAAAATCAAATATCTTTCAAAGTGACAAGATAATGATCTTGCGATTCCAGGCCTTCCCATCTCATCTCAAGTCTATGCGAGCCCTTTTACCCATGAGCGAGGCACAATTAACAAGCTATATTTTTTAAGCTACCCTTCCCCCTAATACATTTATTTAATTTCCACTGGATTAACTAACTCTCACATGAGTTACCTTGGCACCAATTTGTGCATCAGCTCCCATTGAGAGCCACTCCCCTATTGAAAACACAAAGATATAATCCAAAACCAAGGGTTAAAAAAGTGCACAAAATGGATATTAAATCCCCAACCAAAATACAAGAGGCAACACATCTTGTTTGTAGTAACCAGGTGTTTAAACTGAATAACAACTAAGTGCACTACCCAAGGAAAACAAAGGGTTGAACCATAAATCACTACAACCCCCTCATCAAATTACCACATCTAGAAGGCTTACACAATCACAACTAACAAATTTCCCCAACAACATGAATAAAAGAAATCATAATTTAAATAAGCAATTCAGGCAGGAATTAATACTATCATTAGGATTTCCTAAATCCAATTTCCATTTCAAGAAAACAATAACACATTGCTTGAAATAAACCAACTTAATATAATTTTCATTTATAGACAATAAGGAAATTAAATCTAATTATTTATTTAAATTTCACAATTACTTCAATATTAAAAATCAATTTCCTCTTATAAAACTATTTTATTTTAAAAACATCTAGTTGTGCCTTTGCATGCATTTATTTAAAATATCATTTAAATATATATATATAATTATATATATATATTTATACATAATTATACATATATAAATATAATATTTAAAAATTAAAACTAAATTATAATTTTTAAAGCAATATTAAATATATATTTAAATATATATATATATATACATATAAATATATATAATTATATACTTACATATATATACATATATATACATACATATACCTACATATATATATACATATAAATATATATAATTATATGCTTACATATATATATATATATATATATATATATATATATATATATATATATATATATATATATATATATATATATATATATATATAAATATATATTATATTTTACAAATTTAAAATCATATAAACCAAACTACAAAAACCAAGTTTAATGGGGGACGAATTTTCCATAGTCCCTCGGTTGTGTACAGTCGTACCCGCATGGGTGCGGGTTGTGTAAACACATCCAAGCCTTCCCATGGGGTGCAACATGTGGGGCAGCACTGGGCACTGCCTCCACAATGCCTCTCCCCAATGGGGGCAGCACCCCCCAGCCCATATGATTTACACTTAAATATTTTTTTGAACAAAACTTGCAAATACATATAAAATTCGTCGTATGAAAATTTCAATCCAGCTTTTCTTCTAATGCAATTTTACATAAATTTTTATAATTATAATATGCTTATATTTATATATATGTGTATATGTATATATACTGGTATATATATATATATATATATATATATATAAATATATATAAACAAATCAAATTGATTGCTCCAGATGAGCAATTTATTTTCACAAAATTTTCTAGAAAAGAAATATTTTACAAAAAAAATCTAAAGAAGGATGTTTTCAATTTACCAAGCCTAATAGATCTCATTGGAAGAAAAAAATAATCTCCTATAGAGGTTTTCCAAACTTTCTATTGTTTTCCTTCCAAGAATTCCTTGTTTTAAATCAATTTCTACAGAAGCTCTAAAGATTTTATGACAATTTCCCAATTTCAAAACACATCAAAGCTTTTAACACAAATTAAGTTTTCTTCATTGTACAGGAAATCTTTTCCAAAACAACAAATTATTCTAATAGCCTTTTCCAATTTGAATTTAAACAAAACAATTAAAGAACTTGTTTCCAGATGTTTGAAGAATTCAAAGATTGAAGTAGAGCCTCGCCTTCAGATTCCAATATTAACAAAGCTTCCTCCGAAAAATATTCTTCTTTAGAAATTTAAAAAATAACTAGAGCCAAATTTCCTGAGAACTTCTTTCCCCAATTTCCAACAACAATTTTTAACAACTTTCTCCAATTTTCAACAACCTCCCCCAAAATATATTTTTCCATTGCCATGAAGTAGCCTCTTTCCTCTTTTAGTTAATGCAATTATTCTCTTCGAGAATTAATTCCCAACAACAGTGTTTAATTTTTCTAACACATGCCACAAATAAAATATCTTTCCAACCAAATCACATATATTTCCTCTAATATTTTTACAAGATATTTTTGCATTTAATAATTCAAAATAACATATTAATTTCTAATTAAATATAATCTAATTAATTTAATCACTTTATAAAATAAATTTAATCTCAAAGATTAAATTACTTTACAAAATAAATATAAATTAATTAATTAAATCAAATATAAAGCTTCTAACAATATTAATCAAGATTAATTAAATAATCACTTTTAAAAAATATAAACATTTATTTCCCACAAAGGAAACCTTGTAAAATAAATAAACGACAAGGGAACAAAAACAACATGACAATGAAGCATGACCAAAACATGGAATGATGACACACTATGACTAGGGTTGTGGTTTGACAAGGAAATCCAGTTACTATCTCCCAATCAATTGTTCTATTGGGCAAAGGACACACTCAAACCTATGAATCCAGGTGGAGTCGCTCAAACCTGTGAATCCAGGTGGATTCAATATCCTGTACCTACAATCCTGCAATCAAAACATATGTCGTACATACATATATATCATGAATAATCACACCGTGAAGATAAAATCGTGGAATCATAGGGCACTCACAAGCGAGTGATGTAATCTCATTCCCTTCACCAATATAGTGTCACATCAAAACTGACGCAACTAAAACATCAATAAACTACAAATGAGCATATATCAATATCAACTCAAATAATCAACTATGCTAACAAAAAAGAATATCATAATCATGAACATCAATATAGTGTACTATCACATCTAAATATAAAAACCATCATCGCTCCAATGTTAGCGATCAATTAACAACATAGTATCATAGTCTATCAAAGTAAAAGCACTATCTAAAAATATAAGAAAATTGGAGGGGTGCTACATCCTCCCCCCTTAGGATAAGGCTTACTCTTGAAAGCCTACAAAAAAATAGGGATAGATCTCCCTCATCTTGGTCGCATCCTCCTAGGTAGGCCATATATCATCTCTTAGTTCCCACTAGATCCTAACTTTCTCAATATCTTGACCCCTAAGGGTGAGTCTCCTATGCTACATGATGACCACGGGCTCCAAATCTAGCTTCATATCCTCTATGTGTAAGGCATTCCAATCAAGGATGTGAGATATATCAAGGTGGTAAGGTCTAAGTACTAAAACATGAAATACGTTGTGTATGCGCGAGAGACTGGGTGACAAAGCAAGATGGTAAGCTACTGGTCCAATCTTCTCAAGAATCTTGAATGGCTCAAAAAAGTGAGGTGCAAGCTTAGAGCCCTTTCCATACTGGATTGGACTCTTTCATGGAAGCACTCACAAAAAGACTTGGTCACCTATTGCAAACTGACGGTCCACTCGATGCGCATCTACATACTTTTTCTGCCTATCCTATGCAGCAACCAAATATTCTCCAATCTAGATCACTTGTTGCTCCATATCTTGAAGAATCTTAGGACCCAATAGAACTCTATGCTCCAATAGATCCCAACTCAAAGGAGTTCAGCATGGTCATCCATACAATTCCTAGAAATGAGGCATATGAATCAAACTTTGATAGCTATTATTATAAGAAAACTCCACTAAATGGACATAGTCCTCCCATCATGTCTATTTGTCCATCATATACATGCATAACATATCCTCAAGGATTTGGTTGACCCTCTCAATCTATCCATCTATCTCAGGATGATATGTTGAACTAAAGTTCAACTGCATTCCCATCGCATGCTACAATGATGCCCAAAGAGCCAAGGTAAACATAGGATCCTCATTAGAAATGATCTGGTGAGGAATATCATGCAACCTAACAATATCTACCATGAACACTCTAGAAACATAAGAAGCATTATAGGATGAACGAATAGGAGAGAAGTGTGCTACCTTTTTCAACCTATCCACCATCACCATAATGGCATCGTGTCATCGTGAAGAATTGGGTAACCCAACAATGAAATCCAACAAGATTATATCCCATTTCCACTCTAGCACCAAATGTGGCTACAAAAGTCATATCAGATGCTGGTGTTCAACATTCACTCATTTACACTCTAAACTCCTCAAGACAAAGTCAACGATGTCTCGCTTCATACTTGCCCAAAAGTACAGTTGTTGTAAATTGGCATGCATCTTCTTCACTCCTAGATGAGTTGAATAAGGTGCCCAATGTGTCTCTGTCATAACCAAGGTATGAAGATCTCTAGAAGATGGAACATAAATGTGTCCCATGTGTCTCAGCAAACCATATGACTCTAGAGAATAACCTAAGAATCTGCCCTCAAGAGTCTTGCCTACCTCTATCTTCGATCTCACCTACTGATACTAGTTGTCTACAGGAAGTGCAGAAATAATTTGACTCCGCAAATCCACACTAAGAGCCAACTCTGGCAACTCGTGTCTCCATCTGTTGAGAGCATTGAAAACAACATTCTCCTTCCCTTGGATGAACTTCACCTTGAATTCATACTCACAAAGGAACTCCATCCATCGCCTCTACCTGACATTAAGATTAGGCTATGTGAAGATGTAATATAGGCTCTGATGGTCACTAGGCAACTCAAATCTATGCCCCAATAGGAAATGTCTCCACCTCGTCAAAGCGTGTACTATTGCTGCTAACTCAAGATCATGTGTGGGGTAATTCAACTCATGATCCTTGAGTTTGTGAGACTTAGATACAATAAATCAACCATCCTGCATTAAGAATACTCCCTAATCCCTCCAAAGGTGCACCTATACAGACAAAAAAATCTCCAATGGGATCAGGTATCATAAGAATCGGTGCACTGGTCAACCTCTCCTTCAAAGTTTGAAATGTTTCCTCACACTGCTTTGACCAAAATGAACCTCTTCCCTTTCCTTTGAAGAGAAGTGATATTATGTACTATCCTCGAGAAACCCTGAACAAAGCCTTTGTAATAACCTGCTAATCCCATGAAACTGTGTATCTCTACCACATTAGTGGGCGCAGGCCAATTAATGATCACTTGGATCTTCGCAGGGTCCACTACAATACCCTCTCCTGATATCACATGCCTAAGATACTTAACCTCAGTTTTAAAGAACATGTATTTGGATAGGTTAGTGTACAACTGATTATCTCTTAAACACTGCAAAACCTACCTCAAATGCTCCTCATGCTCCTCTACTATCCTAGAATAGATCAATATGTCATCAAGGAATACCAGTAAAAATCTATCAATATATGTGCGAAAGACTCCGTTCATCAAGCTCATGAATACCGATGCCACATTCATCAACCCGAACGGTACCACTATAAACTCGTAGTGACCATAATGAGTGTGAAAAGTCATCTTATGAATGTTAGAATCAAATATGCGTAGTTGATGGTACCCTAACTTAAGATCAATTTTTTAAAAGACCATAGCACCCTTGATCTGATCAAACAAATCATCAATCCTAGGTAAGGGATATCAGTTCTTGATTGTCACTTTATTCAACTGGCAATAGTCTATCCACAAACAGAGTGATCCATCCTTTTTCTTCACAAAAATAATTGGTGCTCCCCAAGGTGAAACACTAGGGTGGATGAAGCCCTTTGCTAGTAACTCCTCCACCTACAAGCAAAGATCCTTAAGCTCCTATGTAGTCATACGGTACGAAGCTCGTGAAATATTCTTAGATCCAGGTAAAAGATCAATCTTGAAATCAATGTCACGCTAAGGTGGCATCCCTATAATCTCATCGAGAAACACATATGCATAATACTGAAGTATGGGGTGGCTATCAAGTGAAACCTTCTCCTCACTATCTCCCAACTCCAAGTCATCTACTATCACTGCAAACAACTTTCAGCCTTGATGAACACATCTCCTCAGCTGCATAGCTGAGATCATCCTTAATGATATGGGTCTCTAAACTCCTACTATCTCTACCTCTCTACCAGATACACCAATGCATCAAATTGACTTGCATCAATAGTCAATAATGACTTTGTGAGCCTCAAGCCAATCCATCCCTATGATGATGTCATATGACCCCAATGGTATAATGCAAAGGTCTAATGTAGTGTGAAAGGATCCAATATCCAATCTACAATCATGTACTAGGGAATGTGTTGCAACTTTAGCATCGAAGGCCAATTCAACCGTCACTTAACGTCTTATTTTACTGCCCTCAATCTACAACATGCCATGATAGACGATGAAATAAAAGAATTTTATGCTCTTGAATCAAATAAAATGGTAAACCTGTTACCTTGCAACATACTCAAAGTCTCTACCATTGTTCTTTGATGATTAGCTTGGTGGTTGTCAACCGCAGAAAATACCCAATGACCTCTACTCGTATCTCTAACAGTCAACTTTGACGTCGTTGGCCTTTGATTATAACCTAATGTGACCTTATTGGGACACTTTCATGCTATGTGACCCTATTGGCCACAAGAAAAACATCTTGTACCCCTGTCGAATCCTCTACCTCCAAGAGGTGCACTCGAATGTTGAATGCTACCCCTATTATAGGTAGACCATGTACTCTATGTCGGCTGCTCATAATTAGGGTGTTTATTTTTCCTTTAGTTCCTATCACCCACTCACTAATATTTATCTCCCTATCTAGGCTGGAAATTATTTTGTTTCCCCTATGAATTCTAATGTTGACCACTCTATGTAGGCACTTGTGTCCTAGGTGGTCTAGCTCCCTGAGTTTGGCCACTACATGAAATAGGTCATGCAGTTGAAGCACTTCCTATCTATACTCCAGTATGTGCACCCAACGCCATCGACAAATTCCCCTTCACCAGTCTGGCCTTCTCCACTATTGTCTCCATGTTCTTGGGTTTGAAAATTCAAACACCACCACTAATCCAAGAATTTAATCCCCTAATGAAATGTTGAACAAGCATGCCCTCATCATCACCAATACTAGCGAACTATTTGAGCTCATATAAATGAAGCTCATACAATTCCACTGACATGGCCACCTATCATAGAGCATGAAAATCATCTCCACGACATTGTCACTAATGGTTAGATAGGAATCTGGCTCTAAATCTCTCAATGAACATATCCCAAGAAAATAAATTAATGTCAATACAGAGCTTCTGCACCTCCAACCTCCACCAGGTAGATGGAAAGTCTCCCAAGTGCATGATAGCACATCTAGCCTTGGTGTTTCTACCATAAGGAAGCATAGTAAAACACCAGTTTAGGTCTATCAACCATGTCTCGGCCTCTAGTCCGTTGCTAGAACCATCAAAAGTGGGTGGACGAGCTCTAAGTATGTTTCTCATATGAGTGGTTGTGACTACCTCTGACTGTGTTGGAACCTCTCTCTCACCAATATTTATCTAATCTCTATCCTACCTCGACCCAAGGCGAGCAAGATTCTCCTCCAACAATCGACACAATTGAGCGCCCTCGATCCCTGGTGGATCTTGATTTTGGTTGCTGCCTCCTGGAGAATTCTGGGAATCTTGTTGTTCCTCATGATCAAATTCATGGGGAACATGGGGAGGTGAATCTTTCTGACTACCTCTGTAACCTCCTCCTCGGCCATGGCCACGACCTCTACCACGACCTCGCCTAGGTGGCATTATCCTACACAAACATACCAAGGTATAAGACAAGGTAACACAACTTAAATCCTATGCAACTAACAAATTAATGGGTTCAACATTATCCCAAAGCACCAAGTTTTTAAACTTGGGCTCTGATACCATGTGTAATTCCTTGCCACGTAACCCTAGAGGATGACGCAAATACAACGAAAGTGTAACATTTTTTTTTTTTAAGTGTAATTAATAACAAGTAAAGTGAACTACACTTAACACATACATCCTCCAAGGTATGTGACAACACTTACATTTGAATCCCATAACATACAAAATTAAACTAAACCATAGCATAAAAAATGAGCTCATAAAATAAATATCATACATCTAAAATCTTAATACACATTCCATAAGATACAAAGTACATATTAAAATCATTCATAGATTGCATTCATTCCATAAAGCAGTTACAAGCTCATTTCAAAATGAGGTAGATCATACAAATAATATTACAATTACAATGATGCAAGGATCCTCCTTGAATACAAATGAGGAGTAGTACATATACAATAACATCCAATTGATCTAATAGAACATAAGAAATTGTGCAAAGCAACTGGAACATGTGAGCTCTCTAATCTGGAAGATCCCACCGTCACAAACATGAAGTGGAAACCCAATGGTGTAAGGTTCACGTTCCAACCAGCCAAGTGGTACCCAAACGCCCACCCCCCTGTGCTAGGAGATAGTAAAAGAGCTTCCTAGGCAAAACCAACAACCTCTAGACATAGACTAACACAAGACTAACTAAACAAGTACAATACTTAACATAAAGGTTACAATGCTTCGAGAGTAAAAGATTTTAACATATCAACTAACAATAAAAACTACTCTCATAAGAGGAGTGCCATCACAAAGTAGTATGGGTTACCTTAACAGACCTTCCTAGGCCCTGACCCTCATCTTGGGTTACCCTGGTAGCCTCTCACAATCCCCAACCCCACATGCAAACTAATGCGGAATCAAATATCTTTCAAATGGACAAGATAATGATCTTGTCATTCCAAACCTTCCCATCTCATCTCAAGTCTATACAAGCCCTTGTACCCATGAGCGAGGCACAATTAACAAGTTATATGTTTTAAGCTACCCTTTCCCCTAATACATTTATTTAATTTCCACTGGATTAACTAGCTCTCACATGAGTTACCCTAGAACCACTTTGTACGTTGACCCCCATTGAGAGCCACTCCCCTACTGACAACACAAGGATCTAATCTAAAACCAAGGGTAAACAAAGTGCACAAAACATATATTAAATCCCCAACCAAAATATAAGAGGGAACACATCTCGTTTGTAGTAACTGGGTGTTTAAACTGAATCACAACTAAGTGCACTACCTAAGGAAAAAAATGGGCTGACTCATAAATCACTACAACCCCCTCATCAAATTACCACATCTGGAAGGCTTACACAATCACAACTAACAGATTTCCCCAACACCATTAACAAAAGAAATCATAATTTAAATAAGCAATTCAAGCAAGAATTAATACTATCATTAGGATTTCTTAAATCCAATTTCCATTTCAAGAAAACAATAACACATTTCTTGAAATAAACCAACTTAATATAATTTTCATTTACAGACAATAAGGAAATTAAATCTAATTATTTATTTCAATTTCCCAATTACTTCAATATTAAAAAACAATTTCCTCTTATAAAACCATTTTATTTTAAAAACATCTAGTTGTGCATTTGCATGCATTTATTTAAAATATCATTTAAATATATATTTAAATATATATATATATATATATATATATAATTATATATATATATATTTATACATAATTATACATATATAAATATAATATTTAAATATTATAACTAAATTACAATTTCCAAAGCAATATTAAATATATATTTTAAATATATATATACATATAATTATTTATAGTTAAATACTTACATATATATATCATAGTTTACAAATTTAAAATCATATAAATCAAACTACAAAACCCAAGTTTAATGGAAAAAAAATTCCATAGTCCTCGGCTATGTACAGTTGTACCCGCATGGGCACGGGCTATGTAAACACAACCAAGCCTTCCCATGGGGCATGACTTGTAGGGCAGTGTTGGGAATTGCCTCCACAACACCGCTCCCCAATGGGGATGGTTGTGGGGGTAGCACCCCCCATCCCATATGATTTACACTTAAATTATTTTTTGAACAAAACTTGAGAATATATATAAAATTCGCCATACAAAAATTTCAATCCAGGTTTTCTTCGAATGTAATTTTAATAGGATTTTTTATAATTATAATATGCTTATATTTATATATATATATGTATGTATGTATATATATATATATATAAACAAATCAAATTGATTGCTCCAAATGAGCAATTTATTTTCACAAAATTTTCTACAAATATATTTAAAAAAATTTCCAGAAAAGCAATTTTTTACCAAAAAATTCAACATAAGGATGTTTTCAAATTTATTTTTTCCAGAGGTTTTCAATTTCCCAAGCCTAATAGATCTCATTGGAAGAAAAAATACTCTCCTACAGAGGTTTTCCAAACTTTCTATTGTTTTCCTTTCAAAAATTCTTTGTTTTAAATCAATTTCTACAGAAGCTCTAAAGCTTTTACGACAAATTTCCAATTTCAGAACACATCAAAGCTTTTAACACAGATTAAGTTTTCTTCATGGTACAGGCAATCTTTTCCAAAACAACAAATTATTCTACTATCCTTTTCCAATTTGAATTTAAACAAAACAATTAAAGAACCTTTTTCCAGATGTTTGAAGAATTTGAAGATTGAATTAGAGCCTCACCTTCAGATTCCAATATTAACAAAGCTTCCTCCAAAAATATTCTTTTCCAAAAAGTTGAAAAATAAACCAGAGCCAAATTTCCCCATAACTTCTTTCCCCAATTTCCAACAACAATTTTCAACAACCTCCCCCAAAATATCTTTTTCCATTGCCATGAAGTAGTCTCTTTCCTCTTTTAGTTAATGCAATTATTCTCTCCAAGAATTAATTCCCAACAACAATGTTTAATTTTTCTAACACATGTCACAAATAAAATATCTTTCCAACCAAATCACAAATACTTCCTCTAAGATTTTTACAAGATATTTGTGCATTTAATAATTCAAAATAACATATTAATTTCTAATTGAATTTAATCACTTTATATAATAAATTTAATCTCAAAGATTAAATTACTTTACAAAATAAAATAAATTTAATTAATTAAATCAAATATAAAGCTTCTAACAATATTAATCAAGATTAATTAAATAATCACTTTTAAATAATATAAACATTTATTTCCCATAGAGAAAACCTTGTAAAATAAATAAATGACAAGGAAATGAAAACAACATGACAACGAAGCATGACCAAAACAAGGACTGACGACACACTGTGACTACAGTTGTTGTTTGATAGGGAAATCCAGTTACTATCTCCCAATCAATTGTTCCATTGGGAAAAGGACACGCTCAAACCTATGAATCCAGTTGGAGTCGATTTCCTATACCTACAATCCTGCAATCAAAACATATGTCGTACATATATATATATATATATCATGAACAATCACACTGTGAAGAGAAAATCATGGAATCACAGGGTGCTCAAAAGCGAGTGATGCGATTCCATTCCCTTCACCAATACAATGTCACATCAAAACTGATGCAATGAAAACATCAATTAACTAAAAATGAGCGTATAACCAATATCAACTCAAATAATCAACTATGCTAACCAAAAATCATTTCATAATCATAAACATCAATATAGTGTACCATCACATCTAAATATAAAAACCATCATCGCTCCAATGTAAATGATCAAATAACAACATAGTATCATAGTCTATCAAAGTAAAATCATTGTCTAAAAACATAAGAAAATCAAAGGGGTGCTACATGATGAGCATGCTCACACATATGTGAAGATCATGTTTATACATGTGTGATCAAGGAATAGGTCGAGTAGGAATGATCACACATGTTGTAGCATGAGAGAGGTAGGGACACTTTTCAAATGATGGAAAGTTTGGATTTTTATCCATGTAGATGGACTTAATGACTAGGATTAAGTGGAAAAGGATTGAGTATCATTTGGAATTAAATATTAGAGCAAATGGTAATATAGATTAATTAACATAAGTTAAATAATTAAATAGGTATTTGTTAATTAATTTAGCTGAAGGATTTGGGCAATGAGGTTAAACTTAATTAAATAAATATGAATTTATTTAATTAAGGTTGGGTGATAAAGGTAAAGGATAAATGAATGAATTTATTAATGTCTTGAATAGGTTATAGTGAAGTATGTTTATGTATGGATAAATTTAGGTGTCTACTTATTTTCCCTCTTTGATATGACACCACAATTTTAAGTAGTGTTCTAACAAAGAATGATACATCATAAAGGGTAGAAAGGGATGAGGACTAGTGGTATGATTATAGTCATTGGAAGGATAAGAAGGGATGGCATGAGAGAGTTTTGTATTCCCCCTCAAGAGGATAGGAAATTTTTAATAACATAAGTACACTCTCAAAATTATGGGAGGGTCGGAGAATTAAGGATAAAAAGATAGAGAAGAATATGGATGGAAGGAGATAGGGTTGATATAGAGATGGAGTGGATGAAGGTAAGGATGTGATTCATGCTAAACTGGTATAAGAACCCTTGATTTAATATTTTTCTAGACATTGTGCATCAATATATAAAGAACAAGAGTGATGATGTACCAACTATGTGAGATAGACATCAAATGAAAAAATATGACTTATGACACCATGATATGGAAAGCCTTCATGCCCCTATGTAAATATGATGAAAATACCATGATAGATGAAAAGAATGATAAAACCTACAAGAAACAAGAAATCATGCACAAAAATCAAAAGATAAACTAGAATTGTAGGTCCTTACTCAAGTTGAAATTTGATTGATAGATGGATGTTTGGATGATGGGGAGGAAAAAATAAAAATAATTCATATCTCAATGATTGGGAATGATATATCCATATTATGAAAAATGGATTAAATTAAATCAATGGATAATCAATTATTTTGGACCAAAATATTTGGATTATTTGGGATGATGTGCTAGATTACGTAATTGGATTGTATGAATTAGGGTTTATTATATTTGGTTGGACTAATTTAAGATGTTTGGATTAGAGGGATAGAGGGAGGATAAATTATTTGGATAGTATGGGATTGCATCAAAGATTAGAGGAAATATAATATAGTGGATATGATGGTTTGGATAGTGGAATAGATGAGAACCAATCACAAAGGAGAGCCAAGGCTTGGTACATGGGTAGAAGGATGGAAGGATTGAATAGATAGGAGATATAGAGATTGAGTGGATATATTTTGATAGGATATATAAGGATATTAGATGGAGGATATGATAATATAACTTCAAGGACTATGTTGCAAAGGAATGAGATGCCTAAAACTATATGTAGTTTTATTGAGGATGGAATATTTCAAATGATTCATGAAATGGGAGGATAATGTGCAAGGGATAGATATTAGAGAAAGTAAGGTTTTTACTGTACAAAGAAAGCAACAATATTTTTCCATTGGACCTATCATGATAAAAGGTGGGAAGGGAGGTGTTGAACATCTAGAATACTCAGAGGGGGGTGAATCAATATTATTTGGAACCACTTAACCATTTAAAAGTTCATTTCAAGCATCATATTAAATTTGCAGTAAGGAAAGAAACCATGAAAGAAATCATCAATGCACATGACGCATGAACACCATATTTTTATGTGGAAAACTCAAAAAGGGATAAACCATGGCGAGGATTAGCTCACAATATATTATAACCGGTCATAACATATTACAAAAAGACTCACTACTGGGTGGACTCACTATCCGGTGGAATCCCTATTTAGAGAATAAGATAAATAGAAGAGAGGGGTAGTTCATTGCCAAGATTTGAACTACTAATAATACATCTATAATATGCAAGAGATATAATTCCACTAGAGCTCAAAATTTTAAATCAACACACTTCATTCTACACAACTTCTACACTCTACTTTTCTTCACATTGACATTCTCTACTTAGGAATTCATATCACACATTTTATATAGTACATATCACCCACACAACATTAAAAATGATCTTACATTTATACCCATTATATTCATAAACACCTAAAACATCAATTAGGTCGACCTAATTAGATGTGTTGTGTATAACATAACTTGTCAACTCAAGATCAAACAAAATCACCTAGCACCTTAATTTAAAATGTGTAACACATCAAATAGGTTGGCATGGACCTATAATAGTTCCCACATAACTAATCAAAACTTCCTTTAACTTTGATGATCCCAATCATATTACGTCGACGCCGCTGGTGAAACAACACCAAAATATGATGCAAGAGAATTCGAGGGCTGAGAAAAACCTTCACAACCAAAAATATTTTAAACTTTTATGCTTGTGTTTTGTTTTGATTTTTGGTTGCAAGCACAAATTATTGAAATTCTAAACTCCTCTAGCATAGTAGAATTTGGTGCCATATTGTGGGAAAATCAAATTGTTTAATTGATTCATTTTTAAATTGTTTTTAAATTGTTGAAAGATGTTAATTTTTAGAAAAGGAAAATCTCACACCCAAGCTTGGAGTGGGCAATTAATATGCTTTGTAACTCCACTTTGAAAATTTGAATTTGCATTTTATTGCAAGATTAGAATGTAGGGCGTTGGAGAACTGGAGAGAGTGGATTGTGAGGTGGGAAAACCAAATTTGAATTACAATTGAATGCACATGCCTGAAAGAGGAAAAAACCATGTCCAAGAAGAATTAATGAGCATTCTAGAGATTTGACTAATAATTTTTGGGGACAAGAAGATTATCTAGGTCGTAATTGTGAGACCCAGTCTCAGTAAATTAGACATAACTTTCTTATATCATAACGAAATCAAAAAATTCAAATTATTCTAAAAATATAGAAAGGAGGCACATAAAACCCATAAACCCTTTTAAAATATGGATGTGAACATGAGGGAGAAGTAGGAAGAAGGTGAAAGTTTTTAACAAGCTTTTGGCAAGGAAAAGAGATGCATAAAATGTGAGAAAATGGTGATTATTTTGAAGGAATGAGGATTTGGTGTCAATTGATGAGTGTTGTAGGTTCTCTTTTATGTTCAAATAAAGAAATAATTATATTTTTAGTTTCATGTAGGTGTTTTCTAGATAATATGAAGTTTCCTTGCGTTTTCCTGTAGGTTGGTATTGCTAGATTGGCATAGTATGAGAGTGTAGAAGCTATTGTACATTGTTTTTGTTGCAACAATATTGGAATGACACAAAAATTTAGGCTTCTCAATTATTTTTTAGTTTCAACTTGTGCGAGAAAATTTGATTTAGATCTTCAAGCATTCCATTTCATCATTTAAAGGTGATCTTTATCTATTGCTGAATTTCAGAAAATAAGGGTTTTTGTGGTTTTTGACTATAAAATCAAAGGGGTATTGTTGGGAAAAAAATTATGAACTATTTATTTTCTTGTAGATGAATGTAGTTTCTTTCATTTTCCAATTTTTCAATTGGAAAGGAATTGGTTTGATAATTCAAAATAATTTTCTAAACAAGGTCTAACATGAGTTTGAGTGTAGTTTCAAAGTTTAAATTTAAATTTATGGTTTGCTATACACATCTCTTATTTTTGGTGTCATGAGGTATTCTTATTGTATCAAATGGTACTATATATAGAGGTTATGAGTTCATAAGAAGATATTCAAACATGAGTCAGCTTATGCCAGGATGGGTGGGTGGAAAGAGGAAGCATGGTATAATTGTCTAGGAAGCTAGAGAGAATTGTTGTAGGTGTGTGAGGAATCCTGAGCAATTGAGATTCAAGAGAGAAAAGTCATGGAAATGTAGAGAATGTATAATTATTTTCCTATAGAGGTTGTGGAGGATGATGCAAGTGGAGCTTGGTGGAGGTGGTCAATCTATGGTGGGATTGAACCCACGAATGAGAAGAGGAGAGTAGATTGTATTTGGTAGAGGAGGGAGAAACATGGTGGATGTGAATCCATGAGAGGAGATAAGAATGGTGAATGGAGTTCTGGAAGGAGGATGGAACTTGTGTCGATGAAGTGCTGGAAGAAGAGGAAGAATAAATCATTTAATGTGCACTTTAGACAACGATTGAGTTCGCTATAGATTTCTTTTAATCTGAAAAAAATGGTTCTACCATTCAAATCCACTTTTGTGAGCCTATGCTCACAAAATTTCTACTCGATGTGTTTGATGTAGGAGCATCTAGGTGCACAGACAATCCTGCACAACCAAAAATATTTGAAACTTTTATTCTTGTGTTTTATTTTGATTTTTGGTTGTAGGAACAAATTATTGAAATTCTCAACTCCTCGAGCATAGTAGAATTTGGTGATAGATTGTGGGAAAATAAGTTTTTAAATTGATTCATTTTTATTCATTTTTTAAATTATTGAAAGATGATCATTTTATAAAAAGAAAAATCCCACACCTAAGCTTGGAATGGGAAATTAATATGCTCTGTAACTCCACTTTGAAGATTTGAATTTGTATTTTGTTATAAGATTGGAATGTAGGGTGTTGGGGAAGTGGAGAGAGTGGGTTGTAAGGTGGGAAGACCAATTTTGAATTACAATTGAAAGCACATAGCTGAAAGAGGAAAAACCCATGCCTAGGAAGGAGTAATGATCATTCTATAGGTTTGACTGACAATTTTGGGGGAGAGGAAGATTATCTAGGTCATAATTGTGAGACATAGTCTTAGTAAATGGGACATAAATTCCTTATATCATAACATAATCAAGAAATTTAAAATGTTCCATAAAGTTGGGTAGGAGGTACTATTATCAATTTTTCACCACAACTCAAATTGATAGAGCTAGTTAATTCAGGTTCATTTTAAGGTGAAGAGTTTCAATTTATTTTTGCAGTTGCTTTAACAATTGCATATATTTGAGTTTTGAGTTGTTGAAGTGCAATTTGTTTTAGTTTTCCATTCATCATTTGCAACATTAATTATTGCTTGAAAAATTAAAGAAAGTGCTTTCATTATGCATTAAGTTATTCATTACACAATGTTTCATACATTTGTTGTAAAAAAGAAATACATAATTGAACAAGAATTGCACAAAATGTTGTTTTCTATTCATTGGAATGAAAAGAAGAATAAAGTGTCCCACACAAGCTGTGGGAATAGCTGAAACAATGAATAATAAGGAATGAATACACTACTAAAGATAAGGAAAGAAAGGAACACATAAGAGGGAACATAGCTGCCATTTCCTAGATGTGTCTTCAATTTTCCTTCGATGTTGTCCATCCCTCTTTGATTTCATTCTCCATGTGAACCTGCAAGTGATTGTAAGGGCTTTGTTAGAGCTTGGGTTATGAAGCCCCCTACATGGTCTATCAATAGTAATGTAAAACATTGCTCATGGTGCATTGAATAAATTGAGAAAAAACAAGGAGTGTGCCAAAGAATATAAAGGATGAAACATCATAAGAACTTGAATTTATTGTTTTAATCTAACATTGTTTGTTTCCTATGTAGGTATAGGAAAAGCCATGTTGCTAATTTTTTTTGAAGATTTATAGCATGTGGTGAAAAATAGGCTCCCACAAGGGTTGAGCTTGGAATGCTTCCCCCTACCATTCAATAGAGGGGTTGAGAAAAGAAAATTTTCAAATTTTCTCAAAAGAGATATGCATCTAAAGGGGTACATCTCAAGTTTCATAAGAACTCAAGAAATTGACCATTCAGGAAAATCAACTCTGAAAGTGCAATGAGTTGAAGATCACAAATGATCAATTGCTCACGTGGATCATCATAAGGAGTGCATCATCATGGAGTGATAGTGAATAGGCATACATAATGCCTTGTTTACAAATCAACAATAACAACTAAAGAAAAATAGAGAAGCTTCAAAGTATCATTATCGGGTGACTATATCTTCTATGCAAAGAATAGATTCATCAACGTTTTCTTCCTGAGAGAGATAAAAATGCATGAAGAGTACAAATATATAAAAGCTATCTCATTGCATTGTCACATGAAGTTGTGATGAAGGTGGAATTAGAAGTGCATTTCTAAGGATTTCAAATGCATAGAATGGATAACAATAAGCAAGTGAAGCTACAAAAATATGAATTTGAACTTAAAAAATGAAATCATTGCTGCCATTCAACATAGTGAGCTAGTATCGAGCAAGCTATGGTTTCAAAATGGAGACAAATGCAATAGTGCCAATTTTTGAACTTTTAAGAGGAAATCCACATGAGTTTACATTGTAAAGCTTCAAAATGCAGAGTAATGGTAATACGAGCTCATACATGACTGCCCAATGAACCCAACTAAACTCTCATGACCATGACTTGAGAGTGAATTTCTTTCACAAATGGTGATACCCATTTAGGGTTTTGTGTTCCAATGTTCCAAACACAAATACATAGGTAAATAGATATGTTTCAAGCTCATTACGAGAGGTGCAACTCAGGGAAATAAAGGATAACTCTTCATTTTTAGAGAATATATGAGAAATGTAAGATGCATCTAAACCCTAGTTAGTACTCTCATGGTTGTGGCCTGAGAGAAATATTTCTCATCACAAAGTACAAACCAACTTGGGTTTTTTGTCTAGAAATATCAAATACTGAGAATCATAAAGGGTTCGAAGAAATTCCAGTGATAGAACTTTCAAACAAGCAAGAAGAGTACATGAGTGGCCATGGCCATGAAGGGTCTACAAACCCTCAAAAACAAAAACAAATACATATTTTTTCCTCTAGTTTATTCTCTTCTCAATGCCATCAATTTCTACATCTTGGGTCGAGCCTATAATCATTCATTTTTTGCAAAAATAAAGAATGCACAAAGTATGGCCACAACCTACATAAGAGAAACTCAAATTTTGCCCACATATTTCCCATTGTTTTGTGAGAAAATCTCAAGTTGAGCTTTTATTTAAGAGGGAAATGCATCATGTGAAAAAGGAAATGGAGCTTACCATGGCTTTGAATGAAGAGAACCAGTCCAAGCCCGTGGCCAATCTTGCTCAAAAAACTCAAACAAAATTTACTCATGGTGGCCAAACATAGAAATATATCATTTAGAGAGAAAGCAAACAAAATGCATCAGAATTCATGATGATAGCCACAACCAAGAGGCCTCAAAGCCTTTGAAATGGAGTAAAAAAATGCATCAAAATGATAGAAAGTAGCTTACCATTGAAATGAAGAAGATTCAACAACAATTCAACATGATACAACTCAAATAGTGAAGATTCAAGGTCAAAACCCTAGCTCCCATGGTGGCTTGAGAAGAGATTTTCCTCTTTCAAAGTCATCCAAGAAAAATGAAATGCTAAATTTTAGGAGCTTGGTTGTTTTGTTCTCAGGGTTTCTCAGCTTTCCCTAATTCGACTTAGGAATTTTTATCACATTTTAAATTAAATGCCTTTAAGTCAAAAATGATTTGCCTTGTGAATGGTCATGCCTAGGTTGAGCCTAACAGTTTTCTATTCTTTTGATTTTTTATAAAGTCACATGATGTCTAGGTCGAAATCTTACCCTAGGTTTTCTTTTTTATTTAAAAAAAAAATCAAATAAATTCATATATCCTTATTTAATTTTGTATGATTTTTTATAAAAAAAATCAAATATATAGGTGTTTTATTTAAATATTCTAATTTTTGCAAAATATTAAATCTTTACCCAAATTGCAAAAAATAAAATATTTGAGACTTAGATTGCAAAAAATCAGAGTAATTGAAGAAAAGCTGACATCAAATCAAATGAAATAGAGCTTTCTATTTTGGAACTACAAATTGTGCAACATTAATTAAGCAATATTCTTATGAATTTCTTAATTAATTTTTATTTAAAAGCAGTATTTTAGTCTTCACTGATGTTTCTATTTTGATTCGACTTCCACTTGGGGGAATTTGAAGAAAAGAAGGCAAATTGATGTTTCCATTTTTCAATTTTCAGATGTTTGGACCAAATTTTGAGGATTTTTTGGATCAAACTTTTGGAGGTGGAAACTTTCTATCTATTTTATGCTATTTGGAGCAGTTTATGACACTATTTTTCATGCTTTTTCCTTGAGCTCGAAAATGAAAAAAGGTTTCTATTCAGAGATGCGGGGAAGTTGATTTTTAGCTATTTTCACTATTGTGACACTTCAAGGCTATAAGTGGGAGAAAATTTTGTTCTTTCTTAGTTCATATTGATAGTCTCTTGCTCTCCTAATCATTTAGAGAGTTTTGTAGACTGGATTTGTACTCAAATTCTAAAAATTATAACTCCTTCAGTTCAATAAAGTAGCAAGTTTTCTTTTCTCACCTACTCATTTCAAATTTATAGTCATAATCTGACGTTAGTTGTGATTCGAATGCAAAATCCTCCATATGTCTTAGCATTGTAGGTTTTTTTGCAAGGGTTCACATGTTTTAGGTTGCATTATGTGTTATGCTTAATTAACTTCTATGAAAATCACTTTGAAGTATGTGTTTAGGGTGGGATTGTGAGAATCAAAGCTTTAGAGTTATTATTGTGAGTAAAAATTTATCAAAATATTCTTATCACTTGTTAATCACCTTAGTTTAAGATCTTTGTTTTTAGTTTTTCCTTCTACCTCTTTCCTCGAAGGTCTAGTAGATTAGGTGTTTTCACTGGGGGAACCAACCCACTCTAGAGGTTCACTCCAAGCTTAGGAAACCCACAAGCCTAGGAGTGTTCCCATGTGTCAACAGGTAGTTAAGTTGATAACTTAGCATTTGGGTGCATACTTTTTTTATAACAGGTACATAAAACCTAGAAACCATTTTAAAAGATGAATACAAATGAGGGAGAAGTAATAGAAAGAAGGTGACAACTTTTAACAAGCTTTTGGAAAGGAAAAGATATGTAGAGAATGTGATAAAATGGTGATTTTTTTGAAGGAAAGTGGATTCAATGTCAATTTATGAGTATTGTGGGTTCTCTTTGTTGTTCAAAGAAAGAAAAAATCAGATTTTGGGTTGCCTATAGGTGTTTTATAGAGAATATGAAGTTTTCTTATAGGTTGGTATTGTTATATTGGCATAGTATGAGAATGTGGAAGATATTGTACATCGTTGTTGTTGCAACCATATTGAAATCAAACAAAAATTTAGGCTTTTTAATTATTTTTAGTGTCAATTTGTGTGAGAAAATTTGATTTGGATCTTCAAGAATTTCATTCCATCATTTAAAGGTGATTTTTATTTGTTGTTGAATGTGGGAAAATAAGGGTTTTTGTGGGTTTTGACTATAAAATTAGAGGGGTATTATTGGGAAAAAATTATAAAATATTTATTTTCTTGTAGATGAATGTGGGAGCTTTCATTTTCCAAGTTTTTTAGTTGGAGAGGAATCGGTTTGATAGTTCAAAATAATTTTCTAAACAAGCTCTACCATGAGTTTGAGTGTAGTTTTAGAGTTTTTTAAATTTAAATTTATGGGTTTCTATACCTATCTCTTATTTTTGGTGTCATAAGTTAGTTTTCTTGTATTAAATGGCATCAAATCTAGAGGTTCTTAGTGTATAAGAATATTTTCAAACATGAGGCAACTTATGCCAAGACAGGTGGGTGGAAAGAGGAAGCATGGTAGAATTGTCCAAGAAGCTTGAAAGAATTGTAGCAGGTGTGAGGAATCCTGAGCAATTGAGAGCTGAGAGGGACAAGCCATGGAAATACAAAGCATGTGAGTTGAGATGAGATTGCAGTAGAAAATATGGGGTGGGTCATGAGGAGACCCACATGAATATTGTTCTAGGAACAATATTGGGAGAAGGTAAAAAATGAGAAGTTTGAGAATATGGGAAAAATGGTCCATGAGGAAGTGAGAAAAATCAATCTGAGGATAGATAATTTAAATAAAAATATTAGCAAGGATGAGAGGATATTGGTGAAGAAAAGTGAGAAGAGGAAAGAGGACAACAAGAATAAAAGTAGAGAAAATGAGTGTTGGAAGTGAAGAGAGAAGGAAAAACAAGTGAGAGCAGCCCCTATAAAGGATGAAGATTTAATTGTGATTGCAATGATAGAATGTGAAGAAATTGCAGCTATTGATGAAATTGTAGTAGTAGAGGATGTAGTTGTAGCGATGGAGTGCCAGGAAGTTGCAATGCAAGATGACGAAAAAATGATTAAAGGGTAGCGAAAGAGAAAGAGGTAAAGTTGAATTTTATTAAACTTGGTGAAGAGGAGGTTGAGTTGAAATTTCTATAGACATGTAAAATTGAACTAACACCTACCACACACACTAAACAAAATTCTCACATCATCAACATCATTTGTCATCAAACATCACTAAATTTTATGTCATTTCACATCATAACCCTAGTTTCCCCTATTAATTGAATAAAACAACATTATTTAATTAATTTACTTTTCCATAATTTTTGACTAATTAAATAAATTCCTAAAAACCATATTTTTTCTATTAATTGAATAAAACAACATTGTTTAATTAATTCAAGTTTCATCAATTTCGACCAATTAAATAAATTACATGTATTTAATAAAGTCCTAATCTCATTTTATTTCATCCTGATTAGTTAAATAGTACCAATTATTTAATTACATCACTAAATCACTTTATTCCCCTAAGTTGATTGAATTATTAAATCATAATAATTTAATTAACTCACTTTCCCTCTAAAATTTGAATATTTAAATCAAAACTATTCAAAATATCATCAATAATCAAATCAAACTAATGCAACTTTGTTTGCAAAAGGAAAACTTGATTTACACATTCAACTCCAAAATGAATGAATTAATTAAATCAATTAATTAATCATTCTCAACCACTTTTTTGATCGAGTAAATTACGATCCCCTAATTTTTCAATCTATTCCTAACTGATCCATCTATTTTTGATGGAGCAAATTATGATCTCCTAATTGATCAATCTAATTCCTAACTAGTCAATATATCTCTCAATCCCACTGATCATTCAATATATTCATCAATCACACAAATTGTGCAATCTACTTTGCACAATCTATTCATGTTTAAATCCTCTCAACACCTTTCGACCATCAATCAAGATATTCTACTACGCTATCTTGATCGTCCATTTCAAATCACTTTTTCTATATAACCAACCTCTTAAATCCTCAAAAATAAGGATCAAAGAGTCAACATCATTTGCACAATTAGGTACTACTGATATTCACAACTACCATTAGAGCTTCAACATTTCTTCGATCAACCAACACACATCTCATCATTCTTTAAGATTTTTCACACAAACTATGGAGGCTTCATAGTGATACGACCAATCCAACATAAAATGAACACACTCCGATAAAGGATGGTAACCTCTCTTTGTGTTGAGATCAATTGGTAATTGTAGGATTTCATTTTATGTTTTCAATAGCTAAGAAATTCATTTTGTAAGTGTAGGATTAGATCTAGATTAGTGTTCTTGATCTTAGATTAGATTCAGATTTCAATTAGATTTCTCTTGTTTAGCATCTATGATTTACCCCCTCACACATTTTGGCATGCCTGATGGTACCATGTTCCCCTAGACTAACATTTCTATGAGCCATTTTTAAATTTGTAGGTTCTAGAACTGCTTCTAGAGAAGTTTTCACACACTTTCCTATCAAGAAAACCGTGCACTTGCCTCTAAAACACAGTAGTTGACACTAAGAACCATGCACTTGCTTTTATTTTCCATGCATCTGATTGATGATAGAAACACAGTTGCTATTTTTTAGTACATTTTCTCTCTGATAGAGGGCACACTTGTTGTTTTTCCTACACATTTTCTCTAATAGACATGTGCCTGAGATCTGCTAACTAGAAACTATTTTTTTATATAATAGATACCTATTTTTGAATGTGTGATAGATGTTAATGATTTAATATGCAGGGTTTGAGAACTAACATGTTTTCTATAGGGAAGATGAATGGTCAAATAATTCCATATTTACAAACGCTTTTTAAAGTTAGGAATATTTTGTTTTGGTGCATTAAAAAATAACCAAACACATTTATTTTTAAGGTGCTCTTAAAATGAACCATTTCAAGCTTTCTTAAAGTAGGAATTATTATTTGGTGCTTAAAAAGAATAACAAAAATGAATACTTCATTTTGGTGCTCCTAAAAATTGAATAATTTCCATGCTTTCTTAAATTAGGAACCTTTGTTTGGTGCTTTAAAAATAACAACACAAATGAACATTTCATTTTGGTGCTCTTAAAAATGAACCATTTTAATTTTTTTCTAAATTAGTAATTTTCCTTTGGTGAATAAAAATAAAAACAAAGATTTCAATTTGGGAACTCTAAAAATGAATTCTTTCCAAGCTTTCATAATTAGGAAACTTGATTTTGGTGCATAAAAAGAACAACTCAAATGACCAAAATGATTTATTTTTGTTGGCACACTCGTATTTGCTTCTGCTGACCAAGTAAGACTAGGATTTATTTCTTAGAAACACTTAGATTTGGGCTTAAAATGGACAAATTATTCTTTATATCTTTCACTTTTGCTATCTTAAGTGATTGCTATCTAGAATACTTTGTATTGGTACAATTAAAAAGAATAAATTTGTATGCTTTATTCACATATTTTTGGGGATAGCACCGCTCAAGGTGCTTAAAAAGAATCAAACTATTATGAATTGTATGTTGTGCATTTAGTGTTTGGCAAGATAGATGGTTGTCTTCTCCCCTCACACCTTTTAGCGATCTTGGGTGAGAGAAAAAATCTTGAGCTTAATATGTTTTTCAAGCATACCTTTTAGAGGATCTGCCTATTGAGACACATCCTACGTTGAAGAACTCATAGGCGACCCAAGCAGTACTTTCATTCTTGACTGCTATATAAATAAATTGTGGGTTTGAGGAAAGTTCATCATCTCGTCGGATGTTGTTGGCCTATGCTAACATATTCTCCCTTAGTATCCTCATGATGCATGCAAACTTATAAGGGATGGGAGGTCTCTTAATTGAGAAAAACACCTCATGTATAGGGGCCTAAAAGTAATATCCCTAGAACATTACTAAGATCCAAATTATTTTAGAAGCCACCCTTTTATCCAAAAACATTCTTTGAAAGTGGTGCATCAAAATTTACTTCTGAGAAGCTACTTGCCAAGTCCAACTACAGGCCCATGCCATAAGTTGCATGTAAAATCATCTCTTTGGAGCATGAGGTAGGCCTACCTAAAATAATGGTTTCTATCTACTAGGGTTGTAAATGCTTGTTTATGTTAAACTTTCCAAATACATTCAAAACAATATTGACATCAAATTTTGTGCTTGATCTAGAAATAACACATCCAAAAAAACACTGAACATGATGATTGAATCAAAAAACCTTTGACTTAGTGTATGCTTACAAAAGAAGCTTATATTTTCACTCCTTGAAAAGATCTTTCCTTAAAGGTTTCTGAATGTTTATGTTTTTAATTCAAGTTGCATTGATCAAAGTAAACCTTTGGGAACTATGGCTTGGGTGTCATGATTTCACAACTTAAGCTATAGACATTAAAGTCACACAAGTCGATGCTTTTTGAGCCAGTCTAGTGTAGTTATATCACTTGCCATAATCCAAACACAAAGAAATTAGGGAATAAAAATAACTTCAACTTGCAAAAACTCAGAGAAAGATTGTTCAAACTAGAAACAAAACACATAGAAATCACCTTTGCACAAAACTCCAGCGTAGTTGTCACATATTTTTATACAGTTGCTAAAAGTTCATTGCATTTTCTCTTTGTCCCAAAAACTTCACTGATGAAAATTAGTTGTATTTGATAGAAACTGCGCACTTGATGCATAACCTATGCACTTGATTTTATTTTCTCCCACTTGATTATGAGAAATTAGTGCACTTTCCACTAAGATTCTTTCATTTTCCAAAAGGAACTCACTTTTTCTTAAGTAGTAATTTCTTCTAACATAAACACACAAAAACTGCACTTCTTGTTCTAGCTCACACTTGCTTCTCGAAAACCTATGCACTTGACACATTTTTAGCCACACTTGATAAAATATGTCTGCTTTAGCTCATAGTTTTTCACCTTTGATTAGAAACCAACACGATTTCTCTATCCTATTGACAATTGGGAAAAACAAGTCAAAGTTTCTTACAAGATCCTTGTTAGAATAAAACAATTGGAAAACCAAATAAGTCATATTGTCCCTCATCCATTATTTTCATCCTACTTGTTAGAAATCAAAATCAAGAAAACCACTAGGATCATTCCTTCACTCAGACGTCTAAGATCTCAACAATTACTTACAACTCGTAGATAGTTCAAATAAGATTTTCCACAAAATATTCTCTAGACAAAGAAGTGAAATATTGACCCCAATCCTTCAACATTTTGATTTCCAAAAAGTAGCACCATTCCAAAATAACACTCAAACCTTTGGGTATTGAGCTTCATAGAAACCATCTCAAAAACCATTACACTTTATGACCATATGGTGACCGACTGCTCCGGTTCAACAACTAAACCTTGTAGCACCAATCCTACAACATAGTCTCACACACAGAGAAGGTGAACAAACTAATATCATTAGTAGTTTAATAACCTTCATATTTGAGAAGAACAAAACACCCAACCAATGGAGAAACACAACACAAATATTAGAAGAAGTGGAAGAGAAAGCAAAAATAGCAGTTGAAAGACTTGTGCTACCACCACCTGTGTGGTAATAGACATATATCCCTCATGCTTTACGACAAGCCAAAAATCCTTAAGAAAAAATCCATACTCTGTCTTCCAAGGAACCACCCTAAAAAAATTCACCAATGGGATACATATTGAGAAGATATCGCACCCATGAAAATCAGCTAGAAATTTTCTATCTACACTTTGCACAAATAGTCCAAATATTTTCCAAAGACTAAGAGTCACAAAACACTCACCAAAGCTTGATAGTTGTTTATGACAACTACAAGATCAAAACATAAGAAGAAAATGGAAGAAATAAAGAACAACACCAACATCCCACTAGAAAACACCACAAAAAACAAAGGTGGCCCATGGGGCTATAGGCCAAGCAACCTTGAAACACCCAAAAATAGGCCCATGTATAGAGACACATTTAGTGAGGAAGAGCTAAACCACAAAGAAAAATAAGTGATGGAACAAAAAAACCAAGACCTAGAAAGAGTAATCATAGAGGAAGTATATACTAAGGAGGAGATAAATGATGAGGAACTATTTCAACATTCCAACAACCCCAAGGTTCTCAAACTAATGGATAATTTTCTGAGAAAGGACCCAAATTCTTACTTTTTCAAGCTAGTGCAGAGAAATTCCAAGCTACTAGTATATTTTAATGTGGAGGCCCTCAAGGATCCTAATATTATTCCCTTAGGGGATAAATTAGTGGTAAGACAGATAACTGAACCCCCTAAGAGGCCAAACATGCCACCCATCTTCTCACAAAATAGTGGTCAAACCAAGGAAAACCACTTGTATAGAAAAGTGACGTAGATCGAACAAGTAGTAGTGGCACAATAGTATCAAGGGTGTCCATCCTTGTATATACCGTAAAACAACAATCCACCTCCTAGAAAATATGTACATCAAAACACTTTGAATGTTGAACCTTCCCAAAACACATAATACCATCAACAAGGTGGATCACAAGGTCCCCTTCTAAATCAGTACCACCAACAAGGTGGACCAGAGGGTCCCCTTTTGAACCAAGAATACCACCAACAAGGTGTTCCATAGAGAACCCTTCTTCAATCATGCTACCAACAAGGTAACCCGCTAGTGCACCATTAGGGAAACCTTAAGTATAGTCTAGCCTCTCAATAAGGTGTGTCTCAGAGCACCCCTCTTCAGTCGTCCCACCAAAAAGGTAACCTTCCAACACACCATCAAGGAAAACTCAGTATAATCTATCCCAACAACAAGGTGTGTCATGGGGAACCCTTCCCAATTCATCCTACTAACAAGCTAACCCGCCAACACACCATCAAGGAAACCTTTAGTATAGTCCATTCCCACAACAAGGTGTCCCACAGGGAACCCTTCTTCAGTCATCCTACCAACAAGGTAACCCACCAATGCATCAATAGGGTAAAATTTAGGATACTTCATCCTAGCAACAAGGAGATAACCCTTCTTACATACAACAAGGACCTAACCCACTCTATGTTCAAAATAAATACCAAGGTCCAATACCCCTATTATATCCAACTTATGAATAAAGCATGGTGGGACAACAAGGTTATTACATGCAAGTCATACAGAAAAATGCACCAAAAATAGAGATGGAACTAAAACTAGAGGTGATCACACAATAGAGAGTAGACATGCAGGAAGGAAAACAAAATAATACCTACACCCTTTAGAAAATATGTCCATTCCCATTTGATCATTCCATTACTGCACTACCTTTTCGAAAGAATTTTGAAATACCCAGGTTTGACAACAAATATAAAGGAAGATGATATCCAATAGAAAATGTATGAGACTTCTCAGTATCATTTATGGAGGTACAAAAAAATGATGACTATCTCATGAGACTCTTTCCACGTAGCCTTATAGGTCATTCTATGGAGTGGTTCACCCATCTGCAACTTAGAATTAAAACCTTCGATGAACTATCTAGCAAGTTCATAAACCATTTCTCATTTAACATAGAGCAAGACATCACCATCACAAGTTTATCCATAATAAGATAGAATCAAGGAGATTCCTTTACATCTTACCTATAGTGATGGTGACACAAGGCTAGTCGATGCAAATGTCTCATTCCTGACAAGGAATTGGTAGATATCTTCATCTCTAATGTCCTACCTAAAATTAATTATAAAATCACTATGCTATGTCCTACTGACTTTGAAGAAACATATTGAGAGAGCCCTCATTTCAAGGGGAGTCCTCTAATTGAACAATTAAAAAGCCAATCCCTCTAGTTCCAATGATAAACCAAAAATTTGGGCAAAGAACAAGAATGTGACAAATGATGGAGTAGTGGATGCAAGAACACTATGGAATGCACAAAAAACACCTCAAAATAAATTTCAAGTGGCACAAATGACCTATGCTCCAAATAATGCACAAAATATCCAACTTACCTATCCTAAGAAAAATCAGGTAGTTAACCAACAAATGAATCAAGGAGGGCAACAAAGACAATACGATGAACCCAGGAGGAAATTCACTATACTAGGAGAGTCAATTGAAACAATCATGTGTAAACTAGTACACCAAAGACTCATCAAGGTGAATGATCACCCAAACTATGAGGAACCTAGCTTCAAGACTCCATGGTATAATGATAAATACTTGCGTGAATTCCATAAGATCAAAGGACACATGACCAACAATTGCATGCGACTTGAACACATAATCCAAGACTTGAAAGATAAAGGAGAAGTGGATGTTGAAAATCATCCTAGGAATAAGGACATCAAATATACACTAACCTGATACTAAACCATGCCAAAAGGAATGAAAAATGAAAAGAACAGGAGTGCCACAATGCTAATTACATGTATGGTGACACAGTTTTAGGAACCCTCTCACAAGAAGATGACAATAGGGAAAATGTAGTGATAATGTAATGCCCCACCAAGTAACCTTAAAGGAAGTTGCAATTAACATCTTAAACGAACCAATTTTTTTTTATAAAGTGCATTTAACATACACATTCACTTACTAATTAACAACAACCTCTAAGGTTATAAGGTTAGGATTACTTAAACCCACACATACATATTACATATAACCATAACAATATAACTTTATGAAATAAACATCATACATCATAAGAATACCACATAACATAATCATTATCTTAATCCAATAGTTACATCACTCATTCCCAGAATGAGACACTAGTACAAATGTGTTACAATTACATAACTCCACCTCTTACAAAAGAGGGATAAAGTATCATATGCAAACTGAAATATTGCAATGCAAGAAATTACAACAAGAACCGCGAGCTGTCCATCTGAATGTCTCACCACCAAGTACTGAAGATCGATGGCGATGCAATGGTTTTGGTGCATATTCCACCCAACCAATGTGGTACCCGAAGGCCCACCCCCCATGCTAGGAGATAGTAACAAAGTAACATGGACAAAGATCTACTACCTCTAACCAAAGGCAGACTCATACTAACTCGAGCTGACATAACCAACCAAATGAATTAACAAGTACAACTCATTCACCATACAAGTATGAATCAAGTACAACTCAAGTACAACATAAATACAAATCAAGTACATTACAAGTACAACTCCAACATCACTGACATAGGTCACATTGTTTCCAGATATAAAGTAGATCAAGTATGTTCAAATAACCATACACATAAAATAATTAACAACAGTTGTCATAGATAGAGTACTCTCGCAAGGTTTGTCATGAGATCTCCTCTGGGCATTCTTCATAGGCTCCGACACAAGTAATCCTGGTGGCCTCAACTGAATCCCGGCACTCATACTCACTCATGCGAAATCAACTACCTCTCACAAGAACAAGATAGTTGATCTTGCCATTCCAGGCCTTCTCACTCATCCCAAGTCTAAACGAGCCCTTGTGTCTATGAGTGAGGATTAAATTATCTTGATTAATGTGAGAAGTTAGTCCTAATCTTCTAAGTACATTATTTTAATTATCACTTGTTTAAATCACTCCTGAAGGTTGTCCAGTTTACCTCTTTGGGCTCTAACGCCTAACAGAAGCCACTCTTTTATTCGACAACACACACCCAAACAATCCACCAAGGGAACCATAAGTACATACCAACTAGGCATCATAATCCACTCCAACACAAGGAGGATACAAATAATAGAAACTCACTCCAAACATCTTGGAGGCAACAATCACACAGTCCACTCCTTTCACAGGAGGTACAAAAGATCTCACTCCAAACATCTTGGAGGCAACAAGATGAAACCACATCACAAGGTCACTCCATACAAGGAAACATGAATCCCATAATCTGCTCCTAAACCAAGGAGGTGCGAACATCCCCGCTCATGAAAACCGGGTAAAACTGAAAAGATGCCATGCACTACCAAAGGGAAAACAACTGGATGGCATAAAGATTCAACATCCCTTATCCTCTAAGTTCTTCTGGAAGACTTATAATTTAGGACTAACATTAATTCCCAAAACCAACAATGCAACTTGACAACATTGCAACAAAAGCATTCAAGTCATCAATCAAATCTAATATTTGGATTTCCTAAATCCATACTCATTCAATAGGTAGTGTTGACAAAGTCAAAGACACGATAACTAGATCCTCTAAAATAATCATAACCCCTATTGCCCTTTTCATTATTGGAAATCTAAAACAATTAAACTTACTTCCCTTTACTGAATACAAAGAATTAAATCTTTTAAGATAATCATGAGGAAGATACTATTTTTGGATATACTAAATCCATATCTCTTTCATAATCCAATCACAATGATTCAATTAATCTAAATAGAAATTAATAAATAACATAATTGATTGCCTCATCAATAAAACAACTTCTTAATTTACTTTTAAATCGACACAAATCCATGCAAGTAAACTCTTTCCATTTCCTAACCAAATCTTACATCTCATTCACTTTTCTATTTAAAACATTCAATCATTTTAATATAATAACATATTGTTTCTCTATCCATTTAAAAACATGAAATTTCATCAATGTATAAAAAATATCTTTTGGCTTATCTATTTGACCACGCATTCATATTGTTTCTAATTAAATCTCATTAATTAAAACAAACATTTAAATATAAATATTTCTATAATTCTTCAATATATTTAAATATCTTTTTCTTTATCAATTTTGACCATACATTCAAAACTTATCTTTTAAACTCTTCATGCAAAGCTAAATTACACGCACTTAAATAAAACAAGGTAAATACTAATTGAAAATGCTCATGGATATATATATATACATCTCAATATATTTTCTTCAATCATATTAACAAAATAACCATTTCCTTTTTAAATCAAGTAATTATTTCTATTAAAAAAATATCTTTCTCTATACATTTTCTACACATACTAATTATTTCTTTTAGAACACTAATAATACCCAATTTGCAAACAGTAGAATAAAATAATATAAAATATTATTTATTCTCTCAAATGGATATATACCTTCAATATATATATATACTAAATATAAATTAATATATTTTAATATATTTAATCATTAACATATCTTCTATTCTTTACAGAATATCAAATTGTTTAATTCAAAATAAAATATCCCTTATCATCAATTTTCCAAAATATAAATATACTTTTCCAATTAAGTCAAATTAATAATTGAACCTTATACATATGAATTTAAATTCCATAATTAAATTTTAAATTATGCATTCTTTAATCAAATATTTAACTCCTTCAATTAAACTTTAACATGCCATTTTAAAATAAACAATAATTTCCCCATACGTTTATAATTTGAATTCCACTAATCTAATATACAAATTTTATTTAAAATGATATACATAAATATAATACTTTAGTATTATAAATTATAATATAAAATATTATTAAATAATATTTTAATATTATAATAACAATACCTAAAATATTAATATTTATAAATATCAATTTATTATTATTTTATTTTCAGAACAGCCATGGGAAAATAACTTAACAGCAGTCTCATGTTTTAAGCATAACTCAAAAACTACGATCTGGGTATTTACGATTTTTTGAAAAAGATAAGAAAATTTCAAAATGAAAAAACTCTTTAAATTTCTTGGAAACCCAGTTTGTGAAAGTGAAGTTATAGGCGACGCAATCAGACCATTTTACCATGAAAATTATAACTATACTGCAGATTTTAAAATCCATTTTTTTAATAATAATCAGAAGGTTTCATTTTCTAAAAAACATTCTAAATGCATTTTTCAATCTCTATGTTTAATTTAAATAACAACAAAATCGATTTCTCCAAATAATTTAAATTCAACTAAAGTTTTCACAATTTTCACAAGCAAAGGCTGTAACTTTATTTAATTCTTTTCTTATAATATCAAATTTATTTTCTAAAACAGATTTAACAAACAAATCTTTAATCATTACCATTTTTAAAGAAAAACAATCAAGAACAATAAAACACAAAGAGGAAAACCTGATACAAGAAGCTATAGGAAGAGATGAATTTCTGATGCAAGCCTCCTCCAAAGATTTCCTGAATTTTCTTCAATCCTCTAATGAATCCAATCCAAAATACAACAAATGCAAACAATCTTTCCTTCAATCAATTCTACAATCAAACTTTGTTCAAACCCTTATGCAAATTTTTCCAAAATTTCTTCCCTGCTGTAAAAATGTATTTTTCTAAAAACTTTCTGCCCTAAAATTAAAACATATATTCTTATAAATCAAAAATACCTAATACAACCCTAATTCACATTACATGCAAATTAGATATTTCAATTTCAATTTCAATATTTACAACCCTAATTCACATTACATGCAAATTAGATATTTCAATTTCAATTTCAATTTCACTTTTCAAAAACCCACTTTCAATTTAAAATGCAATTTCAAATAATAAATTAATTTCCAAAGTTGCAACCAATTTTCCAAATAAACATTTAATTACAATTTCTAATTTAATTCTACACGTTGGAATTAAATTCCAAAATTAATTATAATTCTTTTATTTCCTTTCATTCTCTTGCATCACATTTAATTAATTAATTTAATTATTTAATAACTAAATTCAACCCCTTGGATCAAATTTAATTAATTAAATAAACTAAATATAATTAATTAATTTAAATATAAATTTTTATCCACATTGCATTATTTAAATTAAATAACGATCAACATGATTTAAATGCAATTATTCTAAATATCTATATCTAAATCAAGAATTCTTCATAATTAAATAACATCAAAGCAAGACAAACAATGGCTTGAGACACACAACTGACGACACACTAAGGCTAGGGTGTAAACTTGACACATGTTACCTAGCTACTATCTCCCGTTCAACTTAATCGTTGGATCGACACGCTCAAACCTGTGAAACCAAGTGGAGTCGATGTCATGTACCTACAATCCTGCAACCAAGTAAACAACATCATACAATATATCCAGCATATAATACACACCCTGAAGAAGGAATTACGGATTCGCAGGGCGCTCGCAAGCGAGTGATGCGAACTCATCCTCTTCACCCATACACTCATTGAAACTGACACTTCCATCATAATTCCAATAATCTCATAATAATATCTCCTGTTAACTCTACAACATCATTAATCCATAATGCATGTGAAACAATAATCAGATAACTATATCCCACAATAATAGTTGTCGCTCAATAGTAGCGATCAAAACATCATAACAAAATGTATCCAGTATCAAAGTAACTGCAACCAAACATAGCATAAAGCAAAACAAACAAGAAGCAAAATGGAGGGGTATTACAGATAATATGAGGTGGAGACAATAATTGCAATGCAACTAGCCATCAAGGGAGAGTTACAATACAAGGAGCCCACCTAAACCTACAAGTAAGACAATGAATGACTACAACATTGTAGACTAGTTGAAGAGGACTCCTGCCTTAATCTCAATCTTAGAGTTGTTAAAACTATTACCTGCACATAGGGAAATACTTGAAAAATAATTGGAAGCGTCAGCCACCAATGACCTCAGTCCAAGTAAGTTCCAAGCCATGGATGGAAAGATCACAACAAGTAATCATTTAATTTTTTTAGAGAAAGACCTACCACAAAGAACATTCCACAATCAAGCTCTACACATAGAGGATGGTGTTCACAAAACTGTGGTCAAGCGAGTATTGATAGATAATGGCATGAGCTTAAAAATCTATACCTTAAAATTCATCAAATAGTTGGGGTATTTTGATGCCATGATAGATAAAGCAAGGATTATCACCATCAGGGCCTATGATGACCTTGAAAGGAATTCTAAAGGAATAATCAAGCTATTAGTGCAAATAGGACCAACCACTATGGAAACTACTTGTCACGTGCTTAACCTTGAGTTTCCATATAACCTACTCTTGGGACACCCTTGTATTCACACATTACAAGTAGTCCCTTCCACCTTCTACCAATGCCTAAAGTTCCCCCATGAAGAAAAAGAGGTGACCTTATATGTTGATCCTGAGCTATTCCACTTTTATGCGAAGTTGGAAGAAAAGTATAATAAGATCCAATGCATACCTAGCAATGAAATAGCCTTCCACTCATTCTCATATGTTGACCCTTCCATGCTTCCATCAATCTCAATCAAAACCACATCAAATGAGCAATTGAAAATGGAAACCAAGGTACAAGTACTTGACAAGGGTAATGGGAATTACCACTTTAACCAAGCATTCTATATTGGTATGCTCCCACCAACACCTAAAATCTATGGAGGTCCAAAAGAGATCAAGCCTACTCAAATAGTGCAAATGATAACCAAACCCATAATTTTCACCAAGTGGGGAGATATGAAAGATGAAGAGATATTCAAAGAGGAACAAGAAGAGCTAGAACAACAACAAACCCTTCTATTAGACCCTAGTAGTAAAGGCTACCAGCTAGTCAAACATATGGGATATAGTGGAAAGGGTGGCCTTAGGCTACACAAAAGAGGTAGGTGGGAGCCTATCATAGTGGAATAGAGAAAGAAAAATATGGGCCTAGGTTATGAGCCAAAATATGTGGTTATTCAAAAAACAGGAAGAACCTATTTTAAGAAATAATAAAATTATGCTAGCATTAAGGAACTCTATATCTACCATATCATGGATAAAAATTTACCCATTGAAGACTTGTATGACAAATTTAGCATTGATAGGTTCCATCTCTAGTTCATCCAAACCATTCCCAATGTTTATTACCATTCATGAATGGACTCTAACAAATACAAATGAGACTCCCCTTCATTTTTCACTAGATATAGTTCCCCTACCTCAAGTAATGATGACCTAGACACCCAATGGGAAAAATATACCAGAGCCATACTGACCCTTTCACCCACCTCCATAATCTTTATGAACCAAGACAATAGCCTCCTACTCTATTACCTGAAACTGATAGATTAGGACCAACAACAATAGACACCTATTCTAGATCAATTCCAAAACAATGTTGCAATTGTAGAGTTCATGGGAATTCAAATAGACATACCAATAGGAGATCACAAAGAAAGGATCATCATGGATCTTGAACATGATGCATACTTTGGTGGAAATATTGAACCTTCTAGTCACAAAAATGAAAGAAAAAACATAAAATTAAACATGAGGTCCCCTAGAGAAAACCACATTGTGGCTCTATCAGATCCAAAAGAGAGGAAAATAAATGATGCATCTAAAGGTGAAAACCTCCCACAGACACCCAAGGATGGAGAGTTCAATCTCCCCATATCTGAGTATCAATAAAAAATAACTCTCCTATTAGAAGAGATAGAGTCCATAATTTTTGGCACCGTAGAGAATCCAAAAACAACATACCACATGGCATCACTTGATCTTGAAGAGAAAGAAAAGTTCACAATATTCATCAATGAAAAAAAGGTAAATTTTGTCTAGACCTATGTTGACATGATTGGAATAGATCTAGCATTAGTGGAACATCACTTGGTTGTATTCCCTAGAGCAAAGACTATCAAGAAAAATCTCAAAAAAATGCATCCTCAGATAACATTACTGGTAAAGGTAGAAATCAAGAAGTTGCTAGATGTGGGTTTCATTAGACCCATCAATTATCCACAATGGATATCAAATTTGGTGCATGTGTCAAAGCCTATTGGGGACATAAGGATCTATACAAATTTTAGAGACCTAAACAAGGCATCTCCAAAGGATGGCTTTCCATTTCCAAGTATCAACATGATTATGGATCTCACAGTAGGGCATGGGATGCTATCCTTAATGGATGGTTTCTTTGGATATAATCAGATAAAGATCTCTCTAGATGATCAACAAAAAATAACCTTTACTTGTGCTTGGGGGACCTTTTTTCAGAATGCTACACACCATAATGGAAGATTGTGTGGATGATATCCTAGAAAATTTTTTCAAAAGGGAAGATCACTTATCAAACCTTGTAAGGGTGTTTGATCGGCTTGAACAATCCAAAGTGAGACTCAACCCTAAGAAGTGTGTTCAGAGTAACATCCAAAAATTTGTTAGGATACATAATTTCAAGAAGGGGATTGAAGTGGATCTTGCAAAAGTAAAAGCTATACTAGAGATTCCTCCACCAAAATACTAAAAAAATTGAGGAAAATTCTACAAGGAAAGTTGCAGTTCATCAAGTGATTTATGGCACAATTGGCAGACAAATGTCACCCCTTCACTCATCTTCTACACAAGGATATCACCTTCAAGTGGAATGGGAGAAGTGACCAAGTATTCCAACTCAAGGAGTACCTACTTACTCCTCCTATACTCATGTCTCCTATCCCAAACAAGGAAATGGTGCTCTATGTATCTACCACACAAGCAATGTTGGGAGCTCTCTTAGCCTAGCTAGATGATAAAAACAAAGAAAGGGCATTCTACTACACCAATAGAACACTATTGGGATATGAAATGAACTACTCTCCCATTGAAAGAGCATGTCTATTAGTTGTATTTGTGACACAAAAGCTGAGACACTGCATCTTAAATAGGAAGGCAAAGTTGATTTCAAAGGTAGACCCACTCAAGTACTTAATAGAAAAAGAAGTCCTAATAGGCTGAATTATCGAATGGGTGATGATCCTAAGTGAGTTTGATATAGAATATGTGGATAGAATATCCATCAAGGGATAAATCATAGAAAAATATCTAGCCGAAGAACCTATAGATGATCACAAGCCTATCATAGTGGACTTTCCATATGAGAGTATTTTGAAGATAGAAAAGATGTGCCATTGGACTCTATACTTTGATGAGTCCCATACTCAGCATGGCTCTAGGGAAAGTGTTCTATTTATCACACCACAAGGAGATAGAATACCCAAGGCATATAGGATCACATTCCCATGTATGAACAACATCTCAAAATAAGAATCTTTCATCACAAGGCTTAAAATGGCTATTGAATGGAGAATAAAAGAGTTGTAGGTCTTCAAAGATTCTCAGCTAGTGATCAGATAGGTGAATGATGAATACTAGATAAAAGATGACAAGTTGATGCCATATAAAAGGATGGTGGAAAACTTTAAGGAATACTTTGTTAAAATAACCTTTGAACAAGTTTCTCAGATCAATAATAGAGTTCTCTATGCAATGGAAATAATAGGCTCACTACTTGATATTCCACAAAAAAATTCTAAGTATGAGTTCCTCATCAAACAAATTCTCATAGCTACATTTAATGTCCCAAAATTAGAACTGGTATGTGTTGTTGTTGGTTCTAACTCACCATAGTACCAAGACACTTTGAATACATCTAGCATGGTAGCATTCCACTCACTAGTAGAATTTGGCAAATAAATGACTAGGTAACTACAACTTTTAGTCACAACAACTAAAAATGACTAAATTCTACTTATTTTTTACAGCTTTGCTATAAATGAGTAAATAATGACTAATTTGGTCATTGACTAAAAAACTATTTAGTCACAAAAATAAAAATGACTAAATAGTTAGTCATCAAATCCAAATTAGACAAAATATTTAAAAACCAATTCAATCAATTATTGGCACAATGTATTCATGCGCATGATGTATTGGCACAATTATTCATTTTCATTGCAAATTCATTCATCTCATTTGACCTCGCTTCATTCGCTATCCTGGCATGAGGCATTTTGATCAGTTATAGAAACTACTTTCATGGGCAATAAGGATTCAAAGAGGACCTAGAGATTTTTGAAAAGGTGGGCAAGGCCAAGGAATTCAAAGTTTGTTGCAACAAATTTGAATTTTCTAAGGCCCTTTGTAGTGAAATCAGATTTGGGGACACCCTCTATAGTGAATTCAAAGGTAATTCAAAACCCTCATTACATTAAACAAAAATTCAAAATGCTCATTACAATCTACTACTCTTAATAATGTTCTTTTACAATCTTTCCACTATTATGGTTCATAATGTGCTCAAGCTAAATATAATAAAATTTGAGTGTCAATGTCAAAATAGAATTTCCTTAAATAATTTTGATACATTTTCACTACAAGTGCAAAATGTTCTTGTGCAAAGTAAAAATGTGCTAGATTTACCCACACAATAGGCATCTGAACAAAGATGTTTCCTAGTGCTTCTTCTTGTACCTATGTAAGAATTTCCTTTGCAATATCAAATTGATCCCTTTCAGCTAGCAAAATGGCTGCCCCATTTGTATCATAAAAATTTCTTGGTCTATGTTGCAATATCAAATTGACCCCTTTCAGCTAGCAAAATGGCTACCCTATTTGTAGCATAAAAATTTCTTGGTCTATGTGCCAAGACTTTACAATACAGTTCTCTAGCCTTCTCAAGATGTTGTGCCTCCACCTTTGGATCCCTCCTCTCATTGTGAAAAGCTGAAAAATATTTCCAATTTCCAAGTGAAATGTCAACATAATAATCCTTTGCATTTGATTCACTTTGTGCAGCTTTAATTGTTTCTTTTCTTTAATCCAGTCATTTGTTTTTAATTATATTATTTCAAGCATAGATAAATCATTTGATGAGTTTTTATGCACCTTAAGTGCATCCAATCAATTCTATGCTTATTTGGATCTCATTCCAAGCTTGAGCCATGGCTGCAAGATGTAGATATGCATCCACATAATCAAGAAACTTGAACAATATTAGCCTACATAATTTTAATTTTTTTCAGTATCATGTATTTGTTTAAACAACCTAGCAAGATTAAATAGTGTTGTGACTTTATCCCATGGTAAATCAAATGAAAAACCACATTCTTATAGTCAATGGAAGATTTCTATATCCTTAAAGAGCAAAGGAAAAATTTCAAAATTAGCATTGGGGCTTTTATTTATGAATTCAACCCAAATGCCATTTCCTAATGTCTCCATAAAAGTTTTTTGAGCCAACTCTAGTTCATCATGCTCAAAATGAAGAACCCTAGTTTTGTTTAAAAATTGAATGGGTACTTCTTCTCTTCTCTTCTTCAAATGAGACTTTGGCATCTTAAGAGAATCTAAGGCTGCACTGGGTTCTGATGATATTAATAACTCACCCATCTTGATAAATGTATGTGCATCAGGTGCATCTATGTGAGTTTCCTTTCTTAAAATTTTCAAAGCCTTCTCTACTAGCCCTTGTTGAGCATATATATTGCCTAAAGCTTTTAATCTCTCAAATTTCTTAGGGTGGACCTCCAAAACCTTTACAAAATTTGAGAGAGAACTCTTAAGATCTCCCAGCTTCAATTGAACCTATCCACAAAATCCTATGGCCTTTACATTTCCTTGAATGATGTTATGTAGTAGTGGCCAATGGTGTCATAGTCACCTTTACTATTATAAGATTGTGCAATATTATAATATGAATGAGATTTCATGAGAGGGTGGTCAGTTGAAACAAGAGTTGTCTCAATCAACTATTTCACAAGAAAATTCTACCTTGCAGTGAAGAAAAAATGGTTTGCTAAATGATTCAATTCCATTGTAGAGTATTGGTATAATTCAAAGGATCTACACATCTTTTTCATTCTTTCATGAGCACTACCTTTTTCACTAACTATGAGAATCCTACAAGTATAAAATGCACAAAACTAACCATCGATATTTATGTAGAGATGGAACATCATTTCCTAATTCCTCCATAAAATTTTGTTGAGACAACTTTGGTTCATCAAACTCAAAATGAATAACCCCAATGTTGTTTAAAAATTGATTAATGGGTACTTCTTCTCTACTCTTCTTCATAAGAGACTTTGGCATCTTAAGATAATCTAAGGTTGCACTAGGGTCTAACGATATTAATAACTCACCCATCTTGATAAATGCATGGGAATCAAGTGGATCTATGTGAGTTTCCTTTCTTAAATTTTCCAAAGCCTTCTTTGGTAGCCCTTGTTGATCATATATATGGCCTAAAAATTTTAAGCTCTCACAATTCTTAGGGTGGACCTCCAAAACCTTTTCAAAATTTGATAGAGAAATCTTAAGATCTCCCAGCTTCAATTGAACCTATCCACAAAATCTTGTGGCCTGTAGCTTTCTTTGACTGATGCCATATAGTAGAGGCCATTGGTGTCATAATCACCTTTACTATGATAAAATCATGAAATATTAAAATATGAATGAGATTTCATGAGAGGGTGGTAAGTTGAAACAAGAGTTGTCTCAGTTACCTATTCCACAAGAAAATGTTGCCCTATAGTGGAGAAAAAATGATTTGGTATATGATTCAATGCCATTGTAGAGTACGGGTATAATTCAAAGGCACTATGCATCTTTTCCATTCCTTCATGAACACTACCTTTTTCACTAGTTTTGAGAATCCTACAAGTAAAAAATGCACAAAACTAACCACAAATATTTATGTAGAGGAAAAACATCATTTCCTAATGCCTCCATAAACTTTTGTTGAGCTAACTCTAGTTTATCATGCTCAAAATGAAGAACCCCAATGTTTTTTAACAATTGAATGGGTACTTCTTCTCTGCTCTTCTTCAGAAGAGAATTTTTCATCTTAAGAGAATCAAAGGCTACATTGGGGTCTAACGATATTAATAACTCACCCATATTGATAAATGCATGGGCATCATGTGGATCTATGAGAGTTACCTTTCTTGAAATTTCTACAGAATTCTCTGCCTACCCTTGTTGAGCATATATGGCCTATAGATTTTAAGCTCTCATAATTCTCAGGGTGGATCTCCAAAACCTTTTCAAAATTTGAGAGAGACCTCTTAAGATCTCCCAACTTCAATTGAACCTGTCCACAAAATCTTGTGGACTTTGGCTTTCCTTGACTGATGCCATATAGTAGTGTCCATATGTTCCATAATCACCTTTACTATGAAAATATCATTCAATATTATAATATCAATGATATTTCATGAGAGGTTGGTTAGTTGAAACAAGAGGTATCTCAGTCAACTTTTCCACAAGAAGATGCTACCCTGTGAAGAAAAAATGGTTTGCTAAATGATTCATTTCCATTGCACAATATAGGTATAATTCAAAGAATCTATGAATATTTTCCATTCCTTCATGAACAATACCTTTTTCACTAACTATGAGAATCCTAGAATTAAAAGTGCACAAAACTAACCACAAAGATTTTTCCCCATTTCAAATAGAAAAATTGTCAAAAAAATGCATTTAAAACCTGCAAATAAATGCAAATAAAATCATGCTGATTTTTCATGCCAAAAAAAATCCATGAGACCATAGCTTGTTGATTACTATTATTATTTGATAAAAAAATTCCAAGCATCCATAACTTTTTTGAAATCACCTATTTTAGGCTTTTAGGCATAGCAACAAGGCAGTGGACTATTTGATAAAATGCTTTGGTAGACATGTATGAAAAATGTGATAGCATAGAAAAGGAAATGAACTTTGGAAAAATAACTCAAAGAAATGTGGTCTCATGGTGATGGAATTCCATGACAAATACCATGAAAAGTGACTTCTTACTAATTTTCCTAGCATTCCATCACCATGAGACCACACTTCTTTGAGGCATTTTTTCAACTAGTTCACTGCCTTTTCTATACTATTGCTTACTATTATGTTTTGATAGATTTTTTCCAAGCACCCTAATCTTGTTCAAAAGCACTTATTTTAGGATTTTAGCCATAGAAACAAGACAGTGAACTATTTGATAAAATTCTTTAGTATACATGTATGAAAAATGTGGTAGCATAGACATGACAATGAACTTTTTTTTTAAATGCCTCAAAGAAATATGGTCTCAAGGAATGCCATGATAAGAAAAATCAATTTGCAGTTGCTCCTAGTTATTAGTTATGCAATGTGAATTAATAGCATAACTGCTTAGGTTGACTTTGTAAAAAGTATATTGTAATTAATTTTTTTTTATCTATCAGCATCTAGTTATTAGTTATGCATTGTGAAGTAATGCTTTGAGTTTGAAATATTTTCAATGCAATGTAATCAGAAATTTGAATAAAAAACTACCAAAAACAATTTTTTAAAATTCATTAGTTAAACTCTCTATTTTATTTGCTCTTTATAACTCTATTTCTATGGAAATTCCTTTCAATTAAAAAAATAGTTTATGTCTCTTAGTCTACAATTTTTTGTTGCTATGTGTAGAACATTATGGATGGATCAATGTCAAAGGTTGAAATACCATGCAATTGATGAGAAAATAGATGATGATATTTACATGGACAAATATCCATGTCCATGTAATGACCATCTTGGTGGAAAGGTGAAAAAAAGAAGTCATATTTATCGACATATGATAAGATATGGGCATAGTGGTATAAGCCCTTTGAATTCCAATTATTAGGAAGATATGATAGAATGGAAGAGTGTGAGAGATGAATATGGAACAAACATAGATGAAGTGGCACAAAACATAGATGTAGAAACAAAAATGTTAGATGAAGGGTTTGACATTGATAGAATGTTGAATGAGGGTCTAAATGATGATTGGGGCAACTTTATGGGGGATGCTTCAAAGCCTTTGTATGCTAATTATAGGTTAATTTGTATGACAATAATCCTTCAAATTATTAACTTGAAAGTGGTGTTTGGTTGGACAAGTGAGAGTGTAGATCAGTTATTGGCATTATTAAGTTTGTTATTACCACCTAACTACACATTTCTAGAAAAACAAAGTTAATATAGAAATGAAATCACTAAGCTATGCTTAGGGTATGAAAACATCCACACATGTGTGAATGGTTGTGTATTATTTCACAAGAATCTTGAAATTGAGAGTGAATGTCCGAAATATCATGAAGCAAGGTATAAAGAAGGGTTGAAATCAGTTGTGGTTCCTAGAAAGGTTCTTCACCACTATTTGATAATCCCATGATTACTCCAAATGTATAGGTGTAGAGACATTTCTGAACTTATACAATGGAATGCCCAAAATAAGAGCACAGATGGAAAATAATGATATCTGCCTGATTCTAAGATGTAGATGGAATTTGATAGTAGATGGCCTAATTTTTCTCAAGATCCTCATAATATAAGGTCGGTTTTGGCTCTAGATGGGGTGAACCCATTCTCAAAACAAAGTACTAAATGGTCAACTTTTCCAGTGTTTTTATTAGCTTATAAATTTCCTCCATGGTTAGAAATTAAATCATTTTTCTTAATGCTATCATTGATTATACCATGAAATAAAAGTGTGACTTACAATTTATTCTTATCTAGAGCCATTATATGATGAGCTAATGTAATTGTGGAAAGGAATTGAAGCAATTCAATTTTTAAGGGATGGCCATTCAATCAAATTCACTTTAAGAGCTTCCTTACTTTTTACGATTCATGATCTTCCTGCGTATGGCACATTTTTTGGTCTTAGTGCTCATGGATACCATGGATGTCCTACTTGCAACGTTAAGGATTTTGTGAGGCAATCAATAATTTTGTGTAAGTATATTTATTTTGGACACTGTTCTTACCTTAAAATGGATCATCCATATCATCAACAAAAAACACACTTCAATGTTCAATAAGAGAATCGTGAGGCACCATTGCTAATAACAAGTGATTACATTATTGAGAATGGACAAAAAGTGATGTCATTTATTGAAAATGATGGAATTGCTAGTAGTAGACATGATCAATATAATGAAAGTGGTGTAAAAAGGTTGTTCATATTCTATAAGTTTCCATACTTTAAGGATATAGCCATTAGGCATACTATTGAATTTATACATGCTAAGAAAAATATAGCCTATGCTATTATAGAAACTCTTTTGGTTCTTTTGATACTATTTCACCACATGAGGACTTTCGACAACTAAATATTTGTCAAAATATTTGGGTTGAAAAATATAGAAAACCTAGTGCTTCTTATGTTTGGACAAAGGAACAACATGCCCAATTTTTACAATTGATGTCTCAAACTCACTTTCCCATTGGATATGTTAGTAGTAGTATTAGAAGCCAAACTAACATTAATGGCTTAAGAGGCCTCAAGACCCATGAATATCATGTCATAATGGAGAATATTTTACCTATTGTGGTAAATGTATTAAGTTTGGAAAAGGGGCCAAGATTGGCAGTTATAAGGTTGGGACTAATATTAAAGAGAATGAGTTTATATGTATTAGATCCTTCAAAATTTGATAGTTTGAGGGAGGAGGTTGTTGAATTCCTTTGTCTATTGGAACGGGAATTTCCATCGACAATATTTAACATTTCTATGCATCTTTTGATAAATATACAATATGACCTAAAGCAATGTGGCTCGATAAGAACAATATGGATGTATCCTATAGAACGATATATGAAGATTTTGAAAAAAAAAATTTCATACTAGGTCAAAACCGGAAGGAAGCATGTTTGAGGGACATTCAATGCAAAAGGCCATGGGATTTAGCACAAAATATATGAAGGATTTTAAAAATGTCAATCGGCATGTATGGGATGATGAAAAAGAAGAGACAATTGCAGGTGAAGTATTAGAAGGCAATGTATGTCACTTCAAGTTATCACATCAAGAAAGAAGTGTGATACATGCTTATATTCTTCAAAACACATCTTCGTTCGATAGGTGGTGCAGGTAAGAAAAAAATTACACAATAATTTATCTACTCAATTACATTTACACATTTATACTATCAATCTTACTATTTTTACATTAATATTCTATGTAAAAAATATGAAGAAGACAATCAAGCTTGGATGCAACATCGACCTCAAAGGCATAGACATCATGCTGATTTCATTGGAGGTGATTCTTTTCCATAATTTGAAGAATGGATTGCTAATGTAGTTAGTGATGCAAAAGAAGAAGGTCAAGAAATAACAATGGAGGAAAGTGAGCTTTCACAATCTCCACATTTATGGGTTAGGCATTTCAATGGAATGTGGGCCTATGGTATTCATTTAAGAGTGGAAGAAAAATACAAAGGAAAGATAAATTGTGATTGTGTTGTTAGTGTTGAATTTCTTCATTAAATTGAGAAGAAATTTTATGGTGGATTCATCCAATAAATTATTCTATTGGACTATGGTGAAAATAGTCCTATATTATTAAAATGTAAGTGGATCTAACCATTTGCAATACAATTTGATGGGTATGGGTTTGTACATGCAAATACATGATAATTTTTATGAAAAATGGATGATTTGTATGTTTCCCCTCTTCAAATTAACCAATCATTTCTAATTGATTATGTAAGAAGCCTAGGATGGTCGTATGCCATTCAAACAAAGTCTCATTCAAAATGAAAATTCATGGAAGTTGTTGATATAATGCCTGAAGGGAAATATGTTAACTTACAAGAAACATTCGAAGAAGTGGATGAAGATGATGATGGAGTGTTTGAAGAAGACATTTTGATTACCAATGAAGAGATTGGGAGAGATAATGCATTGCATGTCATAGATGAGGATGAGGAATAAAATAAAGTAGATGCAGACATGAATGATCAAGATTCTGATCTTACTAGTAATGTACATGATTATGTTGATTTTTTGTCACCTTAATAGGTTAGATTGTCACCTAAAATTTGGTTATATGTATGGTGTAATTTATTATTGAATGTAATAAAGATCTGAGTATAAGTATTCTTATTCACTATTTTTTTACTAATACATTTATGAATGTAATCATCATTATTATAATGGTACATTGTATACAAAACCTAAGATGTTCACTGCTAATTTGAAGTGAATTTAAAGTTAGGTTCAATCATTCTTAGTTTTCTTACTTTGGTTGAAAATTTGAAATGAATTTTTAGTTAGAATATAATTTCTTGTATGTCCTATATTTTTTCTAGATGCAAACATATAATGAACATCTATGATTTAATAATACATATAGATATCTTAACATTAGGTGACCTAAGCATCCCCATTACAAAAAAATAAATGATCTCCTAGGTCTAACTGACATTGAAAACTAAAACTGTGAGACTGCAAAATTAGAAAATTGTTCAATATTTTCAATAAAATGATATCTAAAATACTACATTCATAATAAAATCCAATACCACACTACCACAAAAATCAATAGAGGTATGCATGGGATGGCGAAACATATAGGTCAATGTACAAATTCTTGCCACAATACCATGACAATCAAATATGAATACGACGGGGTGGCGGTGAGAACATGTTAACAACTAAAGTAAACTACAACCCTACAAGGGGTAAATAGTGACACTGTGGTATGGCAGTGAACAATCACTCAATCGGTAGAATTAACCCATTTTCTCGTAGGAATCCAAAGGGGTGTGTGTGTGGTGGCAGTAATGCTACCGCTAACCCATAGCAATCTTGATATGACAGAGGGGTATGGTGATAAACAGTTACTCAATTGCTAGAATTAATTTACCATCTCGTAGGAGTCCAAAGGGGTGTGTGCAGGGTGGTGGTACTGCTAACACTACCTAGTATTTGTCTTGAAATGATAGAGTGGTATGGGTGATCCCACAATAGTGGTTTACAATTTTTGGGCAAACTGGACACTGCAATTATTATTTTTAACTAAATCTTCATATTTGGGCACCTATAGCGACTAAATCATGAGGAATTTGAAGATGATGAAAACTAGAGTCTCATCACATTTTGTCTATAGATTCTAAAAATATTTTTTTCAAAATTTTTGGAATCAGATTGCACTTTTTTTTCCATCTCCCACGAAAACTGGTTTTTTTCAGAAAACAACATTTTTAAAAAGTGACGCTCACCGTATACAACATAAATTTTTTTGTTTAAAGGATAAAATTCTAATTTTTTAAAATTTAGATTTGTAACTATGATATCTAGCACTTTAATTTGGTCTCGTAGATTTTTATTGAATATTTTTTCCTTAATCAAGTTTCGAAGTCAAACCAATTGCAATTTAGACATAGGCGGACTGTATACAACATAACTTTTTATGTATGTATCAAAATTTATTTTTTCTTTTTTTAATGGATCAAGGACAGCAATACCCAGCCTTAGTGTATTTTTAAAATTTTTATTTTGATAATCTGCTATTTTTCCACATGTGCAGACCAGAGAGCTTCATTTTCGGTGAAAAACCTATGTTTAATAAAACTAAAAAATAAAATACATAATAAAACCAAAACATATTAAAATTTAATTTGTTGGATAGCTCATTTTGAGGACAACCATTTTCTAGTTGGGTTTCTGAAGTCTTCTAGATTTTCATTTTCAAATCGAGCTTCGAAAGACAATTTTTTACAAAAAAAAAAATGAATTTTTTGGGAGATTGGGGAATAGAGGTGTTCGGCCGAACCTAAATAGGTTCGGTCAAACATAGGTTCGACCGAACCCATGTTCAGCTGAAACCCTTTAAAATAATCAAATAAATTATTTTGATGGGATTTGTTCGAACCACACAAAATTGGTTCGGCCGAACCCCCTCACTATACATCCGAAAGTCAAACATCTTTTCTAGGTCTGTTTGCGTTTTTCTGAGCTCCTGTGTAAACAGTGGTGACCCTCATGCTTCCAACCTTGTCAATTGAAAAAGACATTTTACAGGTTAAAAAATGATGAATATTTTGATAATGTTTGTTATTGTTGCATTTGTTTTTACTGTTATAAGTTTTTTTAAGTTTTTTCAAGTTTTTTCAAGTTTTTTCAAGTTTTTGTGACAAATTTTTTGCATTTTGGAGAAAAAATTGTTGTTGGTTTAAATCAATCATTTGTATTTTGAAGAAGAAAATGGGACAAAAAGCAAAAAGAAAAAACAAAGCTCAACAAAAATTTTCAAAAGATAAAGAAGAAAATAGACGCAAACAAAATTTGACAAATTATCATAGAAGGAAACAAGGTACGTGTATTTATTTATTTACAATTTAGCGGGTTTATCATATGTTTTATCTAGCAACAAGGAAAAATGCATCAAATAATTGATATATAAGAAAATTGAATCCTTATACTAAATATTTTACTAGTTTTGATCTACAATATATTCTCTTTATTTGTATTTTTTTGTGGCACCCAATTTTGCATCTATCTATGTTTATGTCCTCCTTTAAATTATTATATTTATTTCATCCAATTGTGCATCATCAATTATATAGATATGGTAGAAACACCATCTTTCACTAGTATTTCCTCCTCTATCTTGGTATCTCCCTTTGTATCAATACATGAAAATCAATAGTAGGGAAATCACTATGTATAACCAAATTGGATAAAAGAAGATGACACAAGATAATTCAACAAAAAAGAATTTCTAAACTCATCTAAAAAACCTAAATAGTGATAATCAGTTGAGAAGGTGGGGATAGCTCAAACACCCCACAAACACACAAAAATTGGTAAAAATTATAAATATTATAATAAATAGAATCATATTAGTTAACAATAACTATTTTTGGATTATGATAGATTTAACAAGTACGATGAATATACACATAAAACATACATTAACTAAATAAGTTTATATACGAGGAACATATAATGTAGAAATATGTATCTAAAATAATATTTTCTAAATTTTCTAACACATAATCTAACATTAGAATTAGAATATTCTTCATAACAATGAAATAATTCATAAAAAAATAAACATATTGATAGTAAAAATAAAAATGTATTGAATTTGATTACCTAAATAAAAAGTTGAAAGTTTTAACTAACTTTATTCCTAGACAAGATTAATAACACAAAAATACTATCCAAAATAGATAAATCAATAAGTGTAAAAGGTCTTATCTAAATTGGTTTCACCTATATAAACTATGCAAACTTATTTTTCCTATAAAAAAGAGTACTATATTTTTATTAAACAAAATATTAAAAATGGGATTTAATTATAAACAAAGAAAAACCTAGAATGAAAGTTGAGAAATAGATATCTTGAATCATGTGATAGGAATCTAGAATATGAATCAATAGAAGATAATAAAAATTAAATCATGTTTCCTAGATGGTAGCATGACTACATTAAGACCTCTATATGACTACATGGATTTTTGTCAACTACATAAAAAATACCAGTTTATGCAAAAAATTGAAAGTCTATAAAATAAGAATAAAATACACAACCAATAACAAGAAACTAAATAGTAGAATAACACATAAATTTTGTAAAATAAATTAAATGATATAAAAAGGTCATAATGTTATTTAAACTGAACTCTAAGATAATATAATTATGATTGACAGGAAAAGACACAAAACCTTCATATGAAGAGATTTCCAAGAATACATGTAGCTAGTTCCACAAAGGGAAAGGGGTGAATTTTGGTTATCTTACCAATATTGTCAAATCCCTAATTTTTTATTTTTACCTCCACAAATAATCAAATAAAAATACATTAGATTAATATGGTTGTGCTCTTATCCTATGTGCATCTAGAACTAAGATGAGTGTAACATAAAAAAATATATATAATCTATAGCAATAAGTGCATCCCTTAGATATATGAAAAAAGAAAATTTGAGAAGATGGATCAACAAGCATTTCCAAGAGAGATATGAATCTACAAGAAGAAATATAAAAATTTATGATTATGATATTTTCTTAGGTAGCTTCCTCAATGAATATAGCCATCTAAACATGTCATCTTCTTCTAGACATCTCTTTCTTTTGCTATAGATTCTTATCATAATCTTAATATATATTCATATTCAAAGATATATGCACTATCTAGCCCTCCATGATGTATAAAATGTTAATTCTTCTTTTTGGGAGTCAAAGATTTCATTACATTCTACATGAACCAATTGAGATTAAACAAAATTTTAAAAGCACCAAAGAGTCATTTTGAATCTCAAACAATGCAAAATTTATTTTTCCTTTAAACCCAATAGGTTCAAGACCTTTATATTAGATACCATGTGCTAATGAAAATTTTGGATCTTCTCCCTCATCTAGTACTATATCATAGGGAGTATCATGTAAATTTGGTTTCCCAAGCTCCTCCCAATTTATTTTAAGAATAATTTTAACATCTACTCCCAAGTTTATTAATATATTTTTCATCCATAAAAATGAGTTCTATATGATTGCGCCCATTTAAAAATATTAAGATGTGAAAGAGATGCATTTTGTTGTAATTATCATGTTCTTAGAATTAATGTCTATTCTAACATGTTCCAAGCCAAAAATTAAATTATGAGTGTTGAAATTTATATATATTTGTTGTTTTATAATTTGAAAATTAGATTTTGTTTAGTATTAATAGATAGGGATTGAAGGTTGAGACACAAATCCTAACGATCTCTCGTAATGGGATACCTTATCTAGAAGAAAAATAAAATATTTAAATTTACTAGATCTTGACTATCTACTTAGGTACAAAGAGGCTCATAGACTTACCACACTATCTAAGATTTTTGTCCCGGTTTTCTATCTTTTTTTTCAGTTTTTTTTTCCTGTTTTCTTTATTTCTAGATTAGAGTTTTTTTTTGTTTGTGCTACTAATCTATTTGTTTTAGCATGTGTCCAGCTGGAATTAGCTAAATGTTATTTTAATTGTTTTTTTTCTTTACAACTTGTATTTTACACGCATTGGTTAAAAAAGAACAGACATGCAAATGCATATGGGTTAAAAAGGACAACACACTTTATTTTTCATTGGGTTTAAAATTAACTCTTAGATAGAAAACACTACAAACGGTTAAAATTAACCTAGGTTTGCTTGAAAAACACTACAAATGGATAAAATGAACCTTGTGCATTCTTTGTTTGTTCACATTTTGATTTTGGTTTAAAAAGAACACCATGCGAGTGTGATCTGAACTATTCATGTGCTCTTTCTTTGTTTTTAAACCAAGATCAATTGAACTATGAATATTTTGGTTCGCTTTTGTTAAGCCTTCGATCTTGGGCCTGCTTTAGTGGGAAAAAGTACTCACCCCAAAGCGACTCAAACCGAGAATGCGCTAAAGCCAAGTGACGCCCAACTGGTATATAAATTCAAATGTTAAGGAAAGCTTAGCATTACAGAACTTCTCGCGGACAAGCAATTGACTCCCCAGTACCCTTCTGGTGCGTCGAAACCTGCAGAGCCTAACCTCTGTAAACTTGGATGATAATTCCTCTCGCGTGGCCTTCTGAATGGGTGCTCGAAATAAATCCTTTGTTTTAGAAAACCACAAACCTTCTATTCTTTGGTGCAGCAACGGTCATTGCCAAGGCACCCACACCTACGCAGTTCTTAGTAGAAATGATCAATTTTCCATGGGAGTTTCATGGAGATTGGAAGCTTGGTTGCCCTGAGAAGTGAGTGCAATGCAAGGGGGAGCTCGTGGGGCTAAGCTTCTGAAATTAATTCGCTAAGGATATGTGGTTCATGGGATCCATAAGAATACTGTCCTTGTAGCCTTAGGATTTTTTTTTTGTAAATGTCTTCTATGTGGTTGATTTTCATTCTTTACAACACCACATGTTTTCCAACTATTTTCAAACAACATGAACAAATGAACATCATCCTCGAAATCTAAATCAATATAGTCAAACTATCAAGATCCCCTAACACCACCCATGACACTAAGTCACAAAAACCTTCCATTAGTCATACCCACCCTAACCTTGACAAGGGAAACCAACCATCCACATCATATCCTAGTCCTTCATTCATTTCATATCCTAGTCCTCCAATTATATCGTCATATCCTAGTCCTCCATCCACGTCATATCCTTGCATCGTAGCCAAATTTGGACCTAGAGTTGCATTTGACCTCTTGCATTCTTAACTTATCACATCATATCATACCATTTTCATATATGTCATCTTAGAATCATATCCTTTTCATTGCATCCTAGTCCTTAAATATTCCTACTCTTGCATACATAGAATGTATCATTTCACCTAGGTCTTGCATGTACAACCCCTTGTATATATATCAAGATCATATCATGCCTAAGTTCCAAGTTTCATACATTCCATGTTCAAAATGTAGTCCTTTGATTAGTCATCATTGATCAAATAGAACTCTTAGCTCTTGCACAAGTTCCACTACTCTTCATAGGTCTCAAAACCAATCCATTTTTTATCTATCACCCACATCACTTAAGGTTTATCATGGACTTTCAAGTTAGGGAAAATAACATTATCCTTGTGTGTCTAGGGAAATCCTTTTGGAGTCCATCATCTCCTGCATACCCTCTCTTGATCAATGTTCCCTTGTGTTTATCCATCATAACACAAGTCAAGCCTTGCATCGTAACCAAATTTGGACCTAGAGTTGCATTTGACCTCTTGCATTCTTATCTTATCACATCATATATCATACCATTTTCATTTATCCTGGATCTTAGAATCATATCCTTTTCATTGCATCCTAGTCCTTACATATTCCTACTCTTGCATACATAGATCATATCACATAGTCTGTGTATACATATATATCATTTCACCTAGGTCTTGCATGTACAACCCCTTGCATATATATCAAGATCATATAGTGCCTAAACTTTCCAAGTTGCATACATTCCATGAATTTAGTCATTTGCATAGTCATCATTGATCAAATAGAACCCTTAGCTCTTGCACAAGTTCCACTACTCTTCATAGGTCTCAAAACCAATCCATTTTTTATCTATTGCCCACATCACTTAAGATTTATCATGGACTTTCAAGTTAGGGAAAATACCATTATCTGTGCGTGTCTAGGGAAATCCTTTTGGAGTCCATCATCTCCTACATACCCTCTCTTGATCATTGTTCCCTTGTGTTTATCCATCATAACACAAGTCAAGCCTTGCATCATAACCAAATTTGGACCTAGAGTTGCATTTGACCTCTTGCATTCTTAGCTTATCACATCATATATCATACCATTTTCATATATCTTGGATCTTAGAATCATATCCTTTTCATTGCATCCTAGTCCTTACATATTTCTCCTCTTGCATACATAGATCATATCACATAATCCATGTATACATATATATCATTTCACCTAGGTCTTGCATGTACAACCCCTTGCATATATATCAAGATCATATCATGCCTAAACTTTCCAAGTTGCATACATTCCATGAATTTAGTCATTTGCATAGTCATCATTGATCAAATAGAACCCTTAGCTCTTGCACGAGTTCCACTACTCTTCATAGGTCTCAAAACCAATCCATTTTTTATTTATTGCCCACATCACTTAAGGTTTATCATGGACTTTCAAGTTAGGGAAAATACCATTATCCTTGCGTGTCTAGGGAAATCCTTTTGGAGTCCATCATCTCCTGCATACTCTCTCTTGATCATTGTTCCCTTGTGTTTATCCATCATAACACAAGTCAAGCCTTGCATCGTAACCAAATTTGGACCTAGAGTTGCATTTAACCTCTTGCATTCTTAGCTTATCACATCATATATCATACCATTTTCATATATCCCATCTTAGAATCATATCCTTTTCAAATGCATTTTTTCCATGGAATTCTTAAGTTCAAGAATCTTTGACTTCATTTGATTTCATATGGTCAACTCCACTTATATATCACCATCTCTCACTTTCTTTGCACAATATTTTGTGACATGTACAAATGGCTCAACAAGCAAGAAGTTCTCAAGTAGAAGTCGAGCCCAATCTAGATATTGGACCAAATGAATCAGTTGAAGAACACATGGACCTTGAAGATAGGGAGGAGGCCCGAGTTCAAACAATGCATGTTGGAGAGGGGTCGGGATCACTTCCTTCTACACCAATGGATGAGCATATAAAAGTAGCTAAAACAGTGGGGAAACAAATTTCTTATAGAAATTTAGATCATTTACTTGAAATGGATATGGAGAAACTGAAATGTTATGCCGACCAACCTAAAAATACAAGTAAGAGGTCAATGACTAAATCTATTAATAGAATAATCCATGATCATTTCAATCATCTTGAAACACTTGAAAAAACCCAATTGTTATCACGTTTACTTCTTCGTGATGAGCTAAAAGAGTCATTACAATTGTTGGGTGTACATTCTGCATCGAATAAGAGGAATCACATGAGACTGCAAAAAGATATTGTTGAAAATGTAAAAAAAGGTTTAGATTTTATTGGGAAAGGATCTCGATCAGTGGATAGAACCATTGCAAGAAAGG
>CM021107.1:325321042-325408250 GCA_007115665.2 Sequoiadendron giganteum | reverse complement strand
AGGGTTTGTTTTTTGTTTTGATCTGTGTTAAGGGGGTTCAGTTGAACCCTAGTTCGGCCAAACTCGTTTATTTTATTATTAAATTGCATAAGTCAATGGGGTTCGGCTGAAGATATGGTTCGGTTGAACCATGGGGTTTAGGTGAACACTTGGGTTCGGCCGAACCCCTTCACTTTGTGAAAAAGGGAAAATCAGCTTTTCCCTTCCTCCACAAAAGTGTTCACCACTTATGTGGGTTCACCCGTATTGCAGTACAAGCTATCAAAGTATTAAATGATTAGACTGTTCGATTTCCCAAGATCAATGAAATATATTCAAACTTGAAATATGGGTAGATTTTGAAATATTTTGCGTGAATTGACATTGATAGTGTGGTAATTGAGCTCAGTAGAAAATATTACTTGGGACTCGATAAAATTTTGGAAATCATTCACAAAGCTCAGTGTACTGGAGGAAAGGGATTTCAATTAGGAAAACTCTACAACTATTATTTTATCAGGTAAGTTTATAAAAATCCTGTGTAACAAGTGTATAAGAATTGAATTTTATTCTACAAGTAGACACTTAAAAAAATCAAGTAGGAGTAAATTCTTTATCATGCCACCCAAAAGAATTCAACTTGCAAGTAAAAAGTAAGATTCCATAGTTTCTAAATCAAAGAAGAGGTCCCTACAACAATCCATTTTAGATGTGTTACCTAATTATAAAGACAAATGATTGAAAAAGGTGTTTAAAGATACAACCCATGGATGTAGAGACCCAATTAACCCTATCTCAGGGTGGGATCTATTTTTTTACTCTAAAAAAAGGGATGAAATGATTCTAGTTTTGAATCCTTGGACCTTAGATTTGGCCAAATTGATAGTCTCAAAGTCTTTTTAGATGTTGATTTTATTAAATTATTGGCACAATATTATCACCTGACTATGGGGACTATAATAATTCCATATGGTTCACCATTAGTGGTGCTAACTAAAGAAGAAATTATAGAGTGTTTTACGTTAAACAAGCAAGCTATCACTAAGATCGACCTGGAAAGAAGTGAGGAGGATTATAGGATATTGAGAAAAAACTACAAGAGTGATGAACTTCCTTTACACATGAAAAAGGGTGTAAAAAAGAGGAGGATACCTATCTCCCCCTCCCAAATTGAGTGATTTTCCATAGAAGACTTCCAAGTATTTTTGAAAAGAACTTATTTTGCTTTGTGCTAGGTTCTTGGAATAGATGTTGAAGAGAGGATGCCTACCTATCTCATGATGATGGAAATGAAGATATAAAATCTTGAAGTCAACATTGAGTATGACTTTGCTATTGAAATTGAGAAAGGGCTAAATGAAGGATTTTCGCAAGTAAGAGAGAACTTAGCTCCCATCATTTCAGGAAATACTCTTTGTTGTGTCATTTAATATTGTACCAAAATATAAATATATGGACTTAAATAATGTGTTTGGGAATGACAAATGATGAAGGGAGTAAGTTGCTTATACAAAAATAGTGTTACATCTAGGATAGTAGATGCCAAAATAGTGATTATGTAATATTTCATGATGATTTCATAGTAAAGTTCATGGCTGCTCTTGGTAATATTTCACCAAGATTTCCTAATAAAATCATACAAGTATTAATACCTTTAGCATTGAAGCAATAGCGGGGACACACTCACAATTTCAATGACTGGTTCTTCTTAGTAGACCAAATAGTAAGAAGAGTCTATGGGTGTCCTCAAGCCCTAGATGTTTTACCTAAATTTGTTTCTATTTGAATTGATTTTTTAGAATTTATGTGGAATATTTTATGGATGGAGTGGGATGTTATAAAAATATAGAAAAAGGGGACATTCCTCCCCGACTTAACTGAATGCGAGGAGCTATCTGTAGGGTGTGACACTCTTGAATAACTATATAACTATTTTAAGATGAGGTATTCATTGAATTCATGAGGAGAAAGAGTATTTTATCTTGAAGGGAATATTCATTTTATAAATAAAATACTTCTCACTAAAGATGGGATTACCCATGTAATGGATTACAAAGAAGATTTAATAAGAAATTGCTTTACACCTGATGAATTTTTTAAGAGGAAGAGGAAGTGGTAAATCATAAAGAGGCTTGAGGAGGAGAGGAAGAAAAGGGACACTAGATTCAAAGGACTCTATGTTGAAGGAAATGATCCTATCAAAAGGATGAATGCAATAATTGACAACTTTGAAAGATTATCTGTTAAACCAGAAAAGAAACCTAAGGGTCATTCTTCAAAACCCTCCAAGCTACCCATCAAACCAAGTGGTATTGTAATAAAAAATCCCCTACCAAACACTGCCACAATACAATAAAAAGCATCCCCTAAGAAACCAAGTCCTAAAAGGAAAAAGACACATGGAGTGGTCCCCTTAGTGGCATATGAAATAAGTGAAGGAGTAGGGGATACTGAAGAGGTAGACGATGTAGTTTTTAATTTTAAAGATGATGAAGTTGATCAACCATCGCCTAAGCTTGCAACTGATGCTCACAAACTAGAAAAAAGAGTGGATGTACATGGGCATAATGATCAAGAAGTGGATGATGATGAAAGGGTGATTGTCGCCCTTAGATTTATTGAAGATGATGAATTTATTCAAACTCTCGAGTTTTATGATTTTTGGTTTAAAATGAAAATAAAATAATTTTAGGAGAGACTCCAAATTAATAAGATGGGCATCGAGGATTCACAACATGATTAGATTGTTTCCCAGACTCTTGAAGAACTCTGGATTAATGAAATTACTATTATCCCCCAAGAAGCAAGAAAATTGGTCTTAGAAAGCAATATAATAATTATTCCTAGGATGGAGTAAAAAAATATGAGGGAATGAGTGGCACATGTTACAATCCAAGACTTGAAACCCTAGCCTTTTGTACAAATAAAATAATAATAGAAAAACCAATATTGCTTGATGTTGTAAGAGAAATGAGAGGGACTTCCATGTTAAATACACTTCAAGACACATCAACATTGGAGGTAGCTACTATGACAATGCACTCAACAATTTTTACTAGGGATGTAGTTAAATATATGGAGCTTAGATTGGCAGAATATGAGAAAGTACAAATTGATCTGAATGATGAAGTGAATAGGTTATTCATAGAAAATGTGAAATTGAAAGAGTAGTTGAAGGGAAAAGGTCCTTCCCAAAGCACATAATTAACAGTATACCAGCCCCCTACCATCTAGACTAATATAGCTATAATCAATGTTGAGCAAGTAAATGTGCTAAAACAAGAAATTGAGAAGTTTAAAAACACTAACAAAGAAACAAAGGAAAGCGAAAAGAGAAAAACCCTTAGGGTATTAGAACAGGTCTTGGAGCATAGGGTTAAAATAATTATGGAAAAATTAGAAAATGTGTTTGAATTTTATGTCTCCTTGTCACAAACAGTTGATTAGAGAAAGGCCCATGTACCTATATTGGACCCCTTATTCAAGAAATGGAAACCTATACATCACACCTTAACAAATTTGTGCAGAATTTTATAAAGGAGTGTTGAGGCCCCCACAACTTTAAATCCTACTGAGAAAATGGTCTAAATGGTCATAGATTAATTTCAATACATATTTGTAGAAGACCAAAATATCAAGGCAAGAATGGATTCATTTCACACACTAAATTAGTGGTTCGTGCCTAAGATACTAAGGGATGATGATCAATTGAAAGTATCCAAGGATTGGATAGATGATTTTATAAAAAAATTTCCCAACTACCTCACTAATTTATAGAAGGATGGTGACATAAATATTCACTATCTCAATTTAACTTTGGGTCGAATAATTGCACTTGATCAAAATTAATAATGGATAGAAAAGGGTTATTAGATAGCAGATAGGAAGAGTCACTTGGCCAACAAAAAATAAATATAGGAGTACAAATGGCCTCATGATTACACAGTGTACATATGGTAGTAAATGTATCTAGCTACCCTAGAAGAATAGGCCTTGTAGTGAAGTACCAAGCCTTGGAGATACTATCATGAAGAGAGGACCTTGCCAAATTTGAATGATCATAGGTACCTTACAATGAGTAGCAAAATTTTCGTATCTTGTGAGTGTTGTAGACTTCAACATCTGATAAATTATTTTCATTGCTCATCTTTCATTGCTTTTATGTAATCCTATGTAAACAATGATAATTAATAATTTTTGATTTATGTTAAAAGTGGGTAACTAAAAAGACACTTTTTGACATGTCAGTCAAGAATTATTTTTGAAACATATTATAAAATATTTTTGAATATCAATAGAATGAAGTTATACTTGGTGGGCGAATTCTGGTTTCAATTGTTTTTTGAAGTGAATTAATGAATGTCATCTTGTTGTCTCTAGTTTGATCTTGTCTTGTTATTTAAATCAATATATCAAGGGTATATCTAGTTTATCAAAACATATTTGTTGTCAAACAATTCATTTTGTACTACATTTTGGTGTCAAATCTTTGGTAATTATGGTTTATTTCATTACATTCAAATTCTAAATTATGGGAAATTATATATAGTAAATAGATTAATGGCTCTTTGGATAGTGAAATTAGCTCTCTTAGAAATTAACTAAAATATCTTGTCTTGAAATATCTAGAAGGATTATTTTAATTAAAGAGGATTTTGTGGTTATTTTTCTAACAATTATTTTACAGTGCAACTAGCTTGCTATTTTCATTCAAAATAAAAGTCATGATCAAAGAAAAGCACATACCAAGAAGATGGTACTCTACTTCAAATCCTCAACCTCACTTATTTTAGTCTACTTACATGGGGATATTAAGGAAGTTGCTAAAAAAATGATATTTATCATTTGTTGTTTGTGAAGGAGAATCCTGTGAGATCCAATATGGTAGTGGATCAATATCCAATTTCTTTTTTGCTAATATTGAATGAGTTTAGGGTACTGCAACAACCAAGACATTATACTTCAGAAAATCATATTTTTTAGTTATGGTGGCTGATATAGATCCTCCTACCATTCTTGATCCTTTGATTTCATTGGCCAAAGATAAGGTATTGATTTTTTCTCTCTCCTTGTACAATTTTGAATTTTGAAAATATTGCAACCTTTTAAAATGTTAGATGGGCATTGCAACACTTTTAGGTTAACTCCATCTGCCATGCAATACCTGAATCATTCCTTAATTTGTGAGAGGCTTTCCTTCAATTTCCTCTGATATGTTTCAAGCGTTCACTGGTAATCTTTACATCATGTAGATGTTGCAAAGGTGGATTGAAGGGATCAAAACCAATAAAATGAACATAGTTTGATTCTTATTGTAAAGGATATTAATCACATGGGTAAAATGGTGGGATTGACACTAATGAAATGATGTTTGACATAGTAAAAAATCCTTTTAACTGCAAAGTTTTCCCATGATCAAATCCCCTGAATTGCTACCCTTTTTTCTAATTTTGATGAATTGTAAGAGAATAAACCTAAATAACTTGCATAGGAACATAAAATTTTGGACTTATACTAAAAATGAGTTTTGAACCATTTAGTGATGCTTCTATGTATTTGTTCAAGTAGTTATTTTCTTGCAATTTTAATGGATTCCTTAAGTTTTGTTATTAATCATTAGTTTGAAAATTACCGTTGCAAAAGGTACCTTATGTGTTTGTGCCTTAAAAATTTGAATTGGGTGGTGCTTGTAAAGTGAATGGAGAAGATGATGTCACAATTGGAAAACTTTTTGTGAAACATCAGGTTAGTAATTTTTGGAAGTTAAGGCTTCCCAGTTGGATATCAAAGATCTTTTCTCATCAACTTAATTTGGAATTTACGTATAAATGGATTATTTAATGGTGCAGGTCTTTACTGAGACAGCACATAAAAAAGGGCTGACATTTTTGTTATCCAAGTCTGATGGCATTCTTGGACTTTGTTTCTAGGAAATTATGTTGATAATGTTGTTCCAGTCTAGTTAGTGTTGTTAGCCTTCATTCTATAATATGTCAACTTCATTCTATAATCTGAGTGTATCACCTTTCTTAAATTTTGAACAAGGTTATGAAATCAAGGGTTCAATATGCATATTCTAGGCCTATGTTGAACACTCTATTTAAGGAATTTGTTGGTAAGGTTGTAGTTTTTTAATTGATTTATCATTCTACTATGTTTGGACTTTCTTTTGTAAATTTCCAATATACAATGCACTTTTATTCTTTTTGAATTGAGACTAATATTATTATTTTTGGTTATATTGAGGCACAACTTAATTCATGGTGGAAAAGTTAGAACCATGTTTCTCATATCAGATGGCACATTCTATATAAAGGAGGAAATATTCTAGTTGGGTTATTGCTGATTGCATTGAAGGATAGAGCTTCATATATGGGACATGATCAACACTCTCCTTGGATTATACACATTACAGCTTGCTCCAAGAATATTTCCCATGTTGTATAAGTTTTAAGAGATGAAAGGGGCATGTGCTCGCATTGAAGGGCTTCAAGCATGTGTTTCCATCATCGTAGAAGTATTTTGGAGAATTTTATTTCTTGCAGCCATTTCTCTGCAATATTGTAACTTAGATTTTTTAGTCTTGTGACTGAAAATAACAATTGTAATACTCTATTTCTAAGATGTAACTAGAACACCTTTCTTTTATTAATAAAGTTCATTGATTTTACCTTCTCAATGGTTATCTTATTGTGTGCAATTGATGATTGACGTGTATTTCTATGTTTTATGCTTAAATCCTTAAATATATGTCAACTAAAATGACTAAATATTCTAGTAATTGACACCAATTAATAATTAAATTGACTAAATATACTACCAATTGACAAAAATTAGTGAACAGTGAATAAATATGACTAGACATTTTTTTTATCTTTTTGGATAATCTTCTATTTTTCGACATGTGTAGAACAAAGAGCTTGATTTTCGATAAAAACCTACATTCACAAGAAATAAAAAATAAATATAATAATAAAATTAAATATATTTAAAATTATACTTTTTGGGAAGCTTATAATAAGGACTACATACCAAAAAAAAAATTAAATGAATTCATTTGATCCCCCAAAAGGTAAATCAAAAGTGGTTTTTTATCAACATTTTGATAGGTGTAAAGGAGACTCCATTATAGGTATGGTTTAAAAATAGTGAGGTTCTCTCCAAGAGGGTTTGATCTAAAGTGGTTTGATAAAACCCTCTTCAATTGGAATCCTTAAAATGGAACTTTTTAAGGATTAAATCATTATATTTTCTAAAAATATGCGATTTCAACAAAAAATAGAATCTCCTAGAAATTGTAAACCAACATTATGGGATCACCTGTATTCTAGAAAGTGTTATCAGTGCCAGAAACATAGTGACCTTGTTCATGCACCCACATAGGAATTGAAACCCATCACAAAACCATGGCCTTTTTCACAATGGGGATTAGATCTGGTAGGTAATATTTCATCAACCTCATCTAATGGACACAAGTTCATTATCACAACAATAGAGTATTTCAACAACTAGCTAGAGGCAATTCCATAGACCTATATCACCAAAAAATAGATATCAAAATTAATTTTGAATTATCTGATTTGTAGGTATGGAATTCCCCAAACAACAATAATAGATAATGGAACCCCTTTCAAAAATTAGGATGTCCAAAAAATTTGTTCCTAATTTTCTATTGAGCATAGATTTTCCATCCCATTTTACCCCCAAGGAAATGATCAAGTTGAGGCATCTAACAAGAAAATCCTAAAAATACAAAAAAAATATTGTTAATGATGTCAACCATGATTGGAATTTGCAACTAAACCCATCTCTATGGGCTTATCGAACCAACATCCAAACACCTGTTGGGGCCACACCATTTTCCTTGGTCTACGGATCAAAGGTCGTCTTACCTATTGAGGTTTAAATCCCTTCATTAAGAATCTCATGAAAAGGCATGGTCAGCAATGACGAATACATGGTATCTAGGCTGAATTATTTAGAGATACTAGATGAAAGGCATTTGAGTGTGTTGAACCATCTGCAGGTTTATCAAAATCAGCTCAAACAAAGCTATGATAAGAAAATCAAAGATATAAACTTTCAAATTGGTGAATTAGTCCTCAAGGAGAATCATAAGGTACAATTGAATCAAGATGGAAAAGGAAAATTTTAACCCAATTGGTTAGGCCCATTCGTTGTCATAGCAAGCTACGGATCTAGGGCCTATTACTTGGCTACTCTTGAAGGAGAACCTTTAGCTGAACCACTGAACAACAACCACCTCAAGAATTTCTACACATGAAGCACATCAGAATACCCCTAGAGAAAGGGTAAAAGTCCAAAAAAAATGGAAAAAAGGATAAAAAATAAAATAAATAAACACAAAAAAATCAAAAAAAGTAAGAAAACAGTAAAGAGAAATAAAACATTCCTTGAGTGAAAATCACTTTTTGTCACTCCTAAAATAGGTACCATAGTGAAAATCTGGTAAATAGGCATTATGTTTGAATAATACTTGCATCATTATCTATCAGTACTATCTACAACATCCACACATTCGCTTCATAACAAAACATGTGTCCAACCATGGCTTGATGTTGATTTAGGAAAGTTGTCTTGTCTCAAACTGGGGGAAATTTATTGAAGTTGGTCATGGATTAGATCTTTGTGCATCCTATCATGGTAATAAAATTGAAAAAATCAAAAACATCTGAAAAACAATAAAATCAAAAAATTTGAAAAACATCGAAAGAAAAACAACATCATTGGGTTATTCCTTCACTCAAATAGTCTAAGATATCATCATTTGCTTGAACCACACATCTAGTTCAAGTTTATTTCCCACAACATATCCTCTAGACACATAAGTGGAATATCAATCCAAGTTATCAATGTTGTTTGAAACCCAAAAACAAGTTTATACTTTAAGTCAAAAGGTCAAACTATGTGGTCTTTGCATGTACAATGTACACAAGGATTGTTAGCCTCTAAGACCCTAGGTTAGTCCCCTTAGGTTTCTACCATGTTTTTTTTTAACTTAGTTAAAAAATTCAAAATCAAAAAACAATCAAAAAACAAAAAATCCAAAAAGCATTCACAAAATAGAAAAGGTCAAAAAAATCCAAACCAAGAGAACTACAAGCCTCTGCATGTACAATGTAGGCAAGGATTATCTTTGATGATCCCCTGAAAAAAAATGAAAACACCATCATTAAACTAAATAATTTTTATTTTTTTTTATCTCCATCATCACAATCCGCAATAAAACATCAACCATAATAAATAAATCATCACACTCACCCTTTGAAAAAACAAACAAAGAAAGAAAACACCAAAAGCTAGAATTTTTAAGCAAACAATCACAAAGCTTCAACTACAAACAAACTAAACAAATCCAGTCGAGGGCTCATCAAAGATAATCCTTTCCTACGTTGTACATATAGAGGCTCATAGTTTGCTTGGCTTTTTGAATGTTCTATTTCAACTTAGTCAAAAAAATTCAAAAATCTAAAAATAGTCAAAAAAATCAAAATCCAAAAATAAATGAAAAAAATAAAAAAGAAATAAAATAGTAAAGAGAGATAAAGCAGTCTTTGAGTGAAAACCACTTTGTGGAACTCATAGAACATGTACCATAGTGAAAAACTAGAAAATAGGTGTTATTCTTGAATAAGACTCACATCATTATCTATTGGTACTATCCACAACATCCACCCATTCACTTCATAGTAAAACATGTGTTCAACAATGGCTTGGTATTGGTTTAGGAAAGTTGTATTGTCTCAAACTAGGGGAAATTTCCAAAATTTGGTCATGGATTAGATATTTGTGCATCCTATCATGGTAAGAAATTAGCAAAAATAAAAAACAATTGAAAACCAACAAATTAAAAAAAATTGAAAAAAATTGAAAGAAAAACAACATCATTGGGTTATTCCTTCACTCAAACAGTCTAAGATATCAACATTTTCTTGAACCCCACAGCTAGTTCAAGTAGATTTCTGGCAAGATATCCTCTAGACACATAAGTGGAATATCAATCCAAGTTATCAATGTTGTTTGAAACCCAAAAACAAGTTTATGCTTTAACTCAAAAGGTTGAACTACGTGGTCTCTACATGTACAAAGTAGGCAAGGATTATCGTTGATCAAACCTCAACACCCTAGGTCAGTCCCCTTAGGTTTCTATCATGCTTTATTTCAACTTAGTCAAAAAATTCAAAATCCAAAAACAGTCAAAAAACGTAAAATCCAAAAACATTCACAAAATCGAAAAGGTCAAAAAATCCAAACCAAGTAAACTACGAGCCTCTACGTGTACAAAGTAGGAAAGGCTTATCTTTGATCAGCCCTTGAGGCCCTAGGTTAGTCCCCTAAAAACAACAAAAGAAACGTCATAAAACTCATAAAAACAAAAAAATCCTATCTCCATAATCACAATCTGTAATAAATTTTCACCCATGATAAAAAAATCATCATACTCACCCTTTGACAAAACAAGCAAACAAATAAAGAAAACACCAAAAGCTAGAACTTTCAAGAAAACAATTGTAAAGCTTCTACTACAAACAAGCTAAAATAGAGCTAGATTATCAATTGTTGGAATAATGTAGAACACATCTCTTCATATAGCTTTTTGTGTTGTAATTGATGTCACCATGATATATGAGTTGCAACTGCAAGACTCAAGTCAATGTTGATTTGGTGTTTTTAACTAGTAATGCAGAAATGTCCTCTAGTATTCTTGTTTGAATTTCCCCTCCGGTGATCGTAGTTACTCATAATCTTGGGAAATGGTTTTTCGTTGATGAGTGCATGCATGGAAAAAATCTCATGCATACAAATTCTAATGTTCGTTGTTGACATCATTTTGTTGTTTACATTTTTGTTATTAGGTCTATCTCTAGCCAATCTAATAAGAATTTGAAGATGTAATAAATTAAAAAAAAATTGGAGCGATCCATGCTAACATGTAGTAGCGTGCTATACACTTGAATTGTAAATGAGAAGTTTTTGTATTTACTTGGAGCCAACCAATTACTTGTGGGCAAGTCAGATATATATACAAGATAGTTTTGGAGATTGAAGATGAAATGTTGTGTATGCGAGTGTTGGTGGATTGAGTATGGATGTGAAAAGAGAAAATATTGGTCTACTAGCATGCAAATTTCTTGAGCTTCAAAGGAACTGAATCTGCACTTTTAGGTGTACTTACATCAATTCACTCTCTGGATGTAAGTCATTTTGTTACTTTATATTTTGTAGGTAGTGAGCCTCTCTTTTGGACTGTGATTCCTAGCAGTGAGCCACCCTTTGTAATATATTATAACTAGTTATACTATATTGTGAGTTAATCCTCACCATGATTTTCACATTTTGGGTTTTCCACGTAAAAATCTTGGTGTTCTTGTGTTGTGTGTTTCCATGTTCAATTAATGCTTTTTCTTATCTTAACTATCATATGCATTGGATTAATTGGATGGTATTTTTTCAATAAGTTTAATAAGATATTGATTCACCCCTCCTCTCAGTATCTTGGATATTCAACAATTGGTATCATATCTTGGTTCCTTTGGATAAGCCTAACAGCTTGAGGGAGATCTTAAAGATTGAACAAATGGATGATAATGCAGAACTCCAAATTGCCCTTGATGACGTTGACAAAGCTGAAAATAAAAATAGAGATTTGAAAGAAAATATTGATGAAGAAAATGAACACTTCTGAATGTTGAAAGAGAAATTAAGGAAGTTCAAAGAGAGACATAAAGAAGTTAGTGAGAAATTGAAACAAGAAAATGAATATGTTACTGGACTAAAGGTGCAAATGTTGGAAAATAAGAGAATTGAAGAGTGCTTGAATTTAGTAGTGCAAATAAATTTTGATGAGTGTTCAATGCTTGAACAAGGAGTGGTGAACCTGAGAGCAGAACTAGAAAAATAATTTTTTTGTGAAGATAGTTTCAAGACAAGCTCTACTAGGCTTGATGAATTGATTGTAGGACAAAAATAATCTAAAGAAAAAGGTGTATTGGGGTTAGAATCAGGTGAAGTCTCAAAATCTATGAACAATCGAAAGACTCAAAGAAAAGGAAAATAGACAAGAAATCCGAAAAGAAGACCACCTATTAGACATCCAAATGCTCAAAGGTATCCATCTTTCAATGGCACTTGTTTTTCATGTAATAAGGTTGGTCATAAGGAAATTGAATGCAAAAGTAGGATGAATCGGTTCTTTGTTCCTTCTCTAGACAATGTTATGCCTATAATAAGATTGGACATAGAGCTAGTGAATGTAGAACTTAGATGATGGACTAGTTTATTGGAGGTAAAGTGAATCAATCCTTTGTTGGTTACGACTATAATTGTAATAAGTTTTGGCATAAAGTGAATTAGTCCAGATCAAGGATTAATCGAAATCAAACAAATCAGAGAAGTTTTGTCTGTTATAATTGTAACAAACCAGGACATATATCAAAGGTATGTAGAAGTAAAAAGGGAAAATGATCTTCTCCGATAAAGAAGAATGAACCTATGAAGAAGATTAATAAAGAGGAGGTTAAGAAAGAAATGAATAAGATATGAAAAAATAAAGAAGAGCCAGAATCTTCTGATGCATCTATGCCCTCATTTGACGCAAACAATTCCTTTGGGAATTAGACCTTGCATGGTCTTAGGGGGATCTTTAGCAAAAAACCATTTGAACCCCCTAATTTTAGGAATGTCAGTCTCTAGCATGAGGAGATGTTGTAATAAATGAGCAGGAAGAGGTTTTGAAAAAGAAACCAAAAGAAAAAGTGCATGTATGCTCACTTGTAGAGCATATTAGGTTTTTTCAGTGTAGTTGAAGCATTTTTGCTAGCTTTTCAAACTTCATTGCATTTAATGTGAATTAAGGCATCACATTGGTTTATAAAGAAAAGTTATAAGGGAATTTTAATCACTTGTGTATTCAAAGGAAGTGAAGAGAAATTTGGAGCATTTCTAAGGTGATTTGAAGTTTGATCTATGAAAAACTTAGCTTTGGTCATTCACAAAAGAAAAAAGGTATTTTTCAATTCCATGTCATTGTGAGCTTGTGCAGATTCTATTTCTGAATCTATTAGAGCTTTGTGTGTTGAAAAATGGTAACTCTTGTAGTCATGAAAGAAACATAAATACCTAGACCCTCCTACAGGAAATATTCAATGAAGGTTTTCGAAGATGACCCTATGGGCACATTCTCTTTGATTCCTCATAGCATCATGCTTACAAGGGATACCAAATTATACATTAGGGTTAAAACCGAGGAATTAAATCATATAAAATTCATTGAAATATGGTTGAATGAACTAACTAGAGATAGCTTCATGGTGAAACCCGAGTATTCATATATTGTGGAAAAGAGATTGGATTGTTGGAACTCCTTCCCTAATTTTTGTTCCACTATGGATGATCAGTATGTTAAACTAGTCCTTAGAAGATTTCATGACCAGTTCTTGTGGATCAACAAGCCCCATTTGATAACTAAGGAAGTGATCAAAGTAGTCACTAGAATTTGTGATACTAGATTGGTACCGGTGTTGAAAGTAGTGAAAAATTAAGTGGTGATGGAACACACCGATGCAACATATGATAAGAGGGCTCTTAAAAAAAAGCCTATCATTAATCCAGCTATGAATTATGCATCAATAATTATTGGACATAAAATCTACTTCACTAACAGAGAGAACTTTGTGTCCGCTACAACAATATATAATGGCTTTGACATGGCTCCAAATGGTGTAGATTATGATTTGTGTGAGCTTCTAAGAAAAAAATTATTTGAGAACCTAAGGATGTCGAAGGAGAAGAAATATACTTTCAAGTTTGGTTCATTGATTTTTCGTATGTTGTTCTATTTCCTTAAGAGGCTTCTGTGAAAAGATGAAACAGTGTTTTGGGATCCATCCCAACCTATTGCTCATCAATTTTTTGATCATATGCATAAGTTGGGTGATTTGAAGAACAAGAAAATTCCTAATAAAATTCTTTGATGTATTTAAGAAAAATATGACTGAGAGACAAAATTTTGAGAGAAATTATTGAAAAGTACAAGGATAACATCATATTTCATGTTTCCTCTGATGAGTGTATGGTTGAAGCAGTTGAACCCCGGATTGTCTAGATTCAACCCTTGAGATATGAAATCATAGAAGATGAAGTTGAAGGTTGTGTTCAACTATTATTGAAAATCCTAAAAGATTCCAATGAACCTAGGATTGGTACATATGCAGAAAAATCCATGGAAGTTCATTTGGAGCACAACAAAATTGCAAGGAGAAAGAGAGTTGATGAGGCACTTAGAAAATTTGGATTTATTGATGAAATGTTAGCACAAGGAAGAGCTTAGGGTGGATAGAATCTAAAGGATCATCGGGTGTAAGGAGATCCGATGGGATTGCTCCTTCTATACCAAATTTTTGCCTAGCTATAATAAAGATTGAGCTCAGTGCTTCTGACAAAGGCAAAGGTTTGGCCCCTTCCAGACCCACTACTAGATTGGGGAAGAGAAAATTTGTTCCTCTGGTAGTGCTAGCTAAGTGAGGAAGAAAATAAAAAGCTACAAGGGAGAATAATCTCAATGTTACTGAAGACTAGGAGGAAGAGGAGGAAGACCCAGCTTCTAAGCTGATAAGAAGGAAAAGGGTGAGAATTTCCTCTAGTGAAGGTGCATCTCAAAAAACCAGTGTTAGATCAAAGAGAGTTTACTATATATCATCCTCAGAGGATTTTTGATGAACATGCCATTGGTGATCATGAACCAAAAGCAAAGAAGGCTAGAGTCACAGAATCAGTTTCTCTGGACCAGGGGGAGAAAATTTCTTCTTTGGTAAGACCCTGTGCCCCTCTCAAACTAGAAGCCTTGGTAAATAATTTATTACATTATGAAAATATGTTGAAACCCACAATAGAAGTTTTCAATGAAGTAGGTGAAGAGGATATCGAAACATTAATAATGGCTAAATATGTCATTATTTTGGAAGTTAAGTGGGATGATGTTAAGGATGATGTACCTAAATAATTATCAGAAGCTCTAATGAAGAGAAGATCAAAGGTAATTGAGATGGATGAGAATAAAAGGGATAAGGAATATAAATAAATTAGATCCTCTCTAAATCTAGGTGATCTGGAAAACCCAAAGAAGGTTTGTTCTACCATGTTTTGGATGAAGAAGAGAGTTCATATTTTAATGACTAGAGAAAAGAGAAAGATCAAGAAGATAAAGAAGGAGATTGTAAATACAATTAGAAGTATTATTGAGAAGTATGGTATGCTTAGTGCATTTGGTTCAACACCTAAATCAGGAAAATAAAATTCCAAAAAGTTAAGGAAGACCCTCCTTCTAATACTAGTGATGCAAACGTACCTCTAGAAAATAATGACTCAGATATCCCTCCGAAAGCATGTGGTACAAATGTTCTTCCATAAATTAATGTTTCTAATGAGCCTCTATAGATTGAAAAATAGATTGAAGAAGAATGTTGAGGCAAAAATACATGTAGATGTTGCTCTTTTGGTACATTCTACAGAAGAAAGAGATAAATCTGAAGAAAAAGAGGACAAGGATGAAAGTGACAAAGAAGAAGAAAAAGAAGAAGAGAGGAGAGAAGAAGAAGGAAAAGAAGAAGAAATGATAGAAGAAGATAAGATGGAAGAAATGAAAGAAGAGGAAGATAAAGTTGAGGAAGAAAAAATAAATGAGGAACTAGGTGAAATTGCTGGAAAGAATGAAGAAGGATCTAAGCAGGTAGTGGAATCACAAAAGCCCTCTAGCGAGTCTTCCTCCTTTGATGATGTTTTGAAAGGTCTTCTATCTAAGAAGATTATATTCCAGTTGGTAACTCCTCTAGAACTCTTACAACTTCCCATAAATCAAGGCTATGTGGATCTGGAAAAGATTTATCCTATGAATAAAATGGTGTTAGGTGATGTATTTAATGAATCTAATAGAAGATAAATCCTATAAATGCATCAAAAGGGAATTGAGCTTATCAAAGACATCAGTGGACACATCTCTCACTCCAGTAGAAAACTTGAAATTTCTATTGGAATCCTTCAAGGAGTATGCCACAGGACTTGATGAGAAGAAAAAAGAAGAATTTGAAGAGAAACTAGGTGAGAAAAGGCTATTGGTCCTTCATGAAAAATGTGCTTTGGCACACACCAATGTAGAAAAGAGCCTTGAATCTATAAAGGCCTATGAATCTGAAGCATATTCTATTTTTTCCTATTGCATAAGGTGGCATGATGCCACACAAAGTATAAAAGATCTTATGAACTCCATTGAGTCCCAGTTGATAGTTGTTTCTAGTACATCCAATGTATCCATGGATAGAGATAGGTCAACTTGGAATGCCATCTCCATGCATAGAGAAATTTTTTCATGTTATAGAAGAAGAAAGAAGAGATAATTAGAAAATTTGGTCTACTTGGTGACAATGTAAGGATGGAGTACACTCCAATAGCAATACCTAGGCTAATGTTGAGAAATTAGATAAGATCAATCTGACCTTGGATACTCTAGATGAGGTTGAAGAAATTTTTATTGCATTGGAGTATTTGAAAAAAATGTTGATATCTTCTAAAAAAAGTTGGGAGATGTAAGAGAGGGGACCAACCACATCAATGCCTTAGTTCATAGAGGGATGAGAGCAGAAGGATGCCTTAACTTACCTCATCTTAAAGGAGTGTTAGGAAATGAGGGACGAGAATGATGAGGACTATAAGGTCCTTCAATCACTTTGCAGACTCGAGACTTGAAATGGGGCTAGGTGAGTTAGTTTTTAGATTCAACACTATGTCTTAGGAGGCTCTCTACCTGAGGATGATAGAGCGACTTCAGGATGATAGTGTGACACACTAGTTTCTCTCAGGTGCCTTGGCATCCATATGACCAGAGGACTAGGGAGACAAGGTTAGACATAAGAAATTGGACTAATGGCCTAGATAGTTACTTTTGGAAGGCCAAAGCAACACTAGAACATAGATAAAGTATGCATGAATATGATAAAGAAAGTAAATGAGAGTAAGGATGGAAAGAATGATCTCACAAAGGTGCTCATTTGCTAACTAGCTCCAAGAATAATTCCACCTACACACAAGAGAGAGAAATTGTTAGGGGGTTGTATAGGGGTTTACCTCAGTCAGATCCCCATTTTGGTGTTTCCACCTCCACGAACAACCAAGATGATGATAATGGAGAGAAGTATGATAAAGAAATAAATGGAGTTGAGATCACTAAAGCACTACAAAACAATGTTTCCTACTCAACCAAATTGTAGAGGAGAGGAGTAGAAATCTTACCACCTCCATCAAGAGCTCACTAGTTAATGGAGGATAAAATGAGAGGACTCAAGCCTCTACTACAATGGTGTTTGTTTAGCACTTTCTCTATGAAGTTGATAGAGTTTTGATGTTGCTGCTATGGAGCATAAAAATGTTGCTTGAGAGTGAACTCAATGCTCGCATCTTGAAGAGATTGTGAAGAGGCTGATTCGAGTCTTAAATGAATTAATAAAGAGTTAATTTGAAGGAAAGAATGCAGAAAATGAACATATTCAGGTTGGTTCATCGAAGAGGGCATTACAATTTGACTTTCTATGGAAAGTGTAATGCCTCTATAGGCTCTAGATGTGGGATTCTACCAAGGATGTAAGCACTTTGCATGAATATCTGCATGCCACGTAGGCATCGTCGATAGATATTTCTCTATCGACACACAAAATGGATGCCAAGTGGAATGAAGATAGTAGGCTTATGTGGAATTTTTCCTTCGAATTTGGTTTTCTAAGGTGAGGATGTGTAAAAGGGGAATTTTTGTAAGGGGTAAAAATTCACTCCTATATATTTTCCCCCCACTTTAGTGAGCATGAATACTGATGAGTGATTTGGTAAAGTAGATCAAAGAATTAGTAGAGTTATAAATGTATACCTAAACCATCGAGGAAGAGGTCTACGATCTGGTGAACTCAAGAGTGTAGGATAAGAAAATAACTTCATAGCCCCACAAAACTATGAAGTTGGAGAAATAAATCTTCTTACAGGTTTTCAGACCTGCAAGGAAAGTGTATCCCAAGATCTCTCACATGAAGGAGATCCAAGAAGTAAGTGCCTTACGGACCTATAGACCTACAAGGAAGGCGTATCCCAAGATCTCTCGCATGAAGGAGACCTAGGAAAGCAAAATCTGTAGAGTCAAAAAGTGTCTTCATGGGCACACCTATAAAGCGACATGTTTACCCATTGATAGAACATGTCAAGAAGCAACCTTGTAGGAAAGTAAGTAGACAATCATGCAGATTGTTAACAAGTTGGAAAAATTTCAAAGGGGTCCCTTGGGAACCATTCAAAAGGAGGATGGGTCCACTCAAGGGACACACTATTTGAAAAGAGAGGTCTAGTCAGGTTACCACCAAGCTAGATGCAAAAATATGAAATAGGTCTAGTTGGGCTACCCCTAAGCTAGATACCATAGAATCCATTTGCAATAAAAAATTTCAAAAGGGGGTTCATCAAGGAACCTTTGAGATAGAAAGGGGTCTACTCAAGGGATGCACTATTCAAAATCTTGTGTTCTCAAAGATAAAAAAGAGGCCTCCCAATAACACTAATCGACTAGGAGGTCATCTACTTCCCACTCTAGATCATCATAGGGAGAAGAAGGAAAAGCCTGTAGTGGTGGAATGTTAAGTGGAGGAGCTTCCAACCCTCCCACAACAAGGGCTAAGCAAGAAGGACCTGAAAGGTCTCCTCCCATCAGCTCTTATGGGTCTAAGGTCAATGAATTCATGAAGATTGTTGAAAAGGTCGGAACTTCATCCACCAAGTTAAAATGAACTTAATAGGAGTGCCATGTTTCACCTCAATGGATGGAGAAGGTTGCATCAAAGGTTCACTACTGAGCTCACCGAGTGATTCAGGAGTGGTGAAATTATCAGGAGAATCTAGGATTGGTTATATTACTAGGACATAACAAATCAACATGAGGCCACCTTTCAAAGAAGGTGGGATCCTCCTACATCCTTCATTGCTAGAAGGACCACTCTCTACCTTCTGCTTCATCAGGGGAGGTAAACTCCCCATAGATGAGTTTAGAAAGGAAGATGAAGAGGAGGGAAGAATCACAGTAGATATGAATGAGGTTTTAGTCATATCTATGGGCCTCAAGAAGGGAAAAAAATTCAAAATGGATGTTAACAAAGGTGACTGCACAGAAGGAGCGATGAAGACTTGCACCTTTCTAGGTTCAGGTGTATTTTCACTCACAACGAAAGCCATAAGTAACAAATAGATGGTTTGAATATAAATATAGGGGAGCATAGAGGAGGACATGATAGGAGTCCTTGATTTAGGGGTGGTCATCTCATCTTACTTCCTTTGTAAGGCGGCCTGCTCAGCCAAGAGAGCCTTTCACTAGTGCTTACATTTGCGCACAAGGTGGTTTTTGTGACTCTTTTAATTAGATACTAAAGGTTGCAAAGGAATGGAAGGATATTTCTCAGCCATGGGAGTGTCCTCTACAACTATTTCCAGTGGAGGGGAAGAATCTTGAATGGGAACATGAGGAGCAAGTTCAGAAATAGCGAGGGGGGGGGGGGTTCGGCTCTAATGTCTCAGTAGTTAGATTTTTCCCATTCACTTATTTAGGAGTAAAGGCAATAGGAGGCCATGGAGGCTAGGAAATAGAGGATTACCAATTGGGGGACCTTCCATCTATTGTACCAAATGATCCTAGACTTTGTGAGTAGGACATGAAGCTCGAATGTGGGATGCTTAGAATTTTTCAAAGTGGGTACCACAAGATTCTCTCGCAAATGTGAGGTAGAAGTGAATGGCAGCTCAATAGAGCAAGATGAAGTGTCAAGCTGAACAACAGAAGAGGAAGATGGCGGATCTCAAAACCACTTCTCTTCTTCTCTTCTGCATGCCTTGGCAGAATCACTATCATTTTTTCAAGCAAGTTGTATGTGAAACAACATAAGGAAAAAGAGGGTATCTCACTTTCGACCTGGAACACCCTTTCTTGTAATTTTGATATGTGTAGTGTAAGAGTTCCTTCCTAGGTGGGAGATGACCAATGGGTGTAGGCCAAAATTAGTATAAGAGTAACTACCAAGCACAACTAGTGGTCTATAGCTAGTGTCATGGATCACATGCACAAAACCCTCATGAGTGAACTTCAAACATTTATGCACAATCAAGGGAACTACATTAATAGCTACCAACTAGGGGATAACCAACTTTACTCTAAAGAGTTTATACCCCAAGATAATGTCAAATGTAAGGTTCATAGTGTTAGGTATGACGAGAACCAACAAGACAATACTACCTATAGGGGGTACAAAAAGTTTGTTGTGTGTGTAGATGGTGCTCATAGGTGCATTGTATCCATCCTTATGGAAGAATTTGATTAACAAGATCTCCTCAGTTATAATGCTCACTTGAGATGTCAAATCAATGAGAACACCTGCTATGGTATTTCCATTTATCCTCATAGGAATGTAGAGAGGAGATGGTTCTCTATTAAAGCCCATCGACAGGTCCTATGAAGTGAAGGTTATACCAGTACCACTACTCACAAGTTGCACAAAGGGAATAGGTTGATGTAGAAAAGAGGCCATCACATATGCTAAATGATATTTTAACAAAACCTTATAAAGGTTACAGGATAAGGTAGTGCCTCAATTAAAGTTTCAGCATGAAATACTTTTGGAGCCTTCCAACTACGCATACTAGGGGTCGCACATTGGGTTGTAAGGTAGAAGCCTCACAACACTCCTAGGGAAAGGAGCTTTTAGTATCATAAAATGAAACCAAAATGGTTCACATTAGGTTCAACAAAAATGTAAAAGAGGGGGACCAACAACGTCAAGGACCAAGTCACAAAGGATCAAGATAAAAAGACTACACTAACTTACCTCAACTTAAAGGAGTGTTAGGAAATGAGGGACAAGAATGATGAGGATGATAAGGTCCTTCAATCACTCTGTAGACCCAAGACTTGAAATGGGGCTAGGTCATTAGGTTTCCAGGTTCAACACTATATCTTAGGAGGCTTTCTACCTAAGGATGAAAGCACAACTCTGAGATGACAACGTGACATGTTGGAATCTCTCAGGTGCACTGGCATCCGTACAACATGAGGACTAGGGTAACAAGGTTAGATGCAAGAAAATAGACTAACGAATTAGCTAGTTACTTTTGAAAGGATAAAGAAACACTAGAACATATATAAAGTATGCACGAATATGATAAAGCAAGTAAATGAGAGTAAGGATGGAAAGAATGATCTCACAAAGGTACTCATTTTCCAGCAAGCTCCAAGAATACTACCACCTAAATGCAAGAGAGAGGAAAATTATTGGGGGTTGTATAGGGGTCTACCTTAGTCAAACCCCTATTTCGGTGTTTCCACCTCTACGGACAACCAAGATGATGATAATGGAGAAAAGTATGATAAAGCGAGAAATGGAGTAAAGAGCACTAAAGCACTATAAAATAGTGTTATGCTACTCAACCAAATCATAGAGGAGAGGAGTAGAAATATTACCACCTCCACCAAGAGCTCACTAACCAATGGAGGAGAAAATGAGAGGACTCAAGCCTCTTCTGCAATGGTGTTTGTTCCATTCTTTCTCTATGGAGTTGATGGAGTGTTGATGTTGCTGCTATGGAGCATAAATTTTTTGCTTGAGAGTGAATTTAATGCATGGATCTTGAAGAGATTTTAAAGAAGCTACTTTGAGTCTTGAATGAATGAATAAAGAGTGGATTTAAAGGAAAAAATGAAGAAAATGACCATATTCAGGTTGGTTCATTGAAGAGGGCGTTAGAATTTGACTTCCAATGGAAAGTGTAATGCCTCTGTAGGCTCCAAACTGGGAATCTGCTAGGGATATAAGTATGTCTTGTGGATGTCTGCGTGCCACATGGGCATCCTATAAAATATTCCTCTACCAACACACAAAATAAATGCCAAGTGGAATGAAGACAACAGACTTATGTGGAATTTCGCCTTTGTATTTGGTTTTTTAAGGTGAGGATTTGTAAAAGGGGAATTTGCAAAGGGGTGAAAATTCACTCCTATATAGGAGAATAGTAAAATATCCTAACAAGGAATTCTCCAGGAACTTCAAATTGCTCCCTCCTCTAGGTAAATGTTTTGTTGTTTTACAAACTATTTGGGTTAAACTCCTAAGGGGGAGTTCAGTATTTTGATCCTTTTTTTTGTTGTACATTCCAGACCATATGTACATATTTTTGTTCATATTTTTGGTATCCCTTTTTCCTTGATGTCAAAGGGAGAGAGAGGAAAGAGAAAAGGAGTATGTTTTGTACATAGGAAGATTGTAAGTTCTTTTGGCACATGTTGCCATAAATGATAAAGGGGGAGATTGTCGGAAGAATATAGAAGAAAACATATCTTGATATAGATTTTTGTGTTGTCATTGATGTCACCATGATATATGAGTTACAACTGAAAGATTCAAGTCAATGTTGATCCAATATTTTGAACCGGTATACAAAAATATCCTCTGGTATTCTAGTCCACATTTCCACTTTGGTGATCATAGTTACTCACAATCTTCGGAAATGGTTTTTGGTTTATGAGTGCATGCATGGAAAAAATCTCATGCGTAGAGATGCTCATATTCATTTTTGACATCATTTTTTTTTTTACATTTTTGTTATTAATTTTTTCTCTGGCCGACCTAATAAGTGATTGAATATGTAATGGAATTTTTTTGTTTGGAGTGATCCATGTCGACATGTAGTAGCATGATACATGCTTGAATTGTTTTTGAGAAGTTTTTGTATTTACTTGGAGCTGACCAATTACTTGTGGGAAAGTTAGATATATATAAACAAGATAGTTTTGGAAATTGAAGATGACAAGTTGTGTATGTGAGTGTTGGTGGATCGAGTGTGGATGCAAAAAGAGTGAATGTTGATTTGCTAGCATGAAAATTTCTTGAGCTTAAAAGGAACTAAATCTACACTTTGAGGTGTACATACTGTTGTTTGGTATTTTTGCACAACAACTCAGATAGAATAAAAGTCATCCTATCTCTCTTGAAAGATTGGTCTCTATGAACAAAGAGATAACCCCAAGGTCTCACGGCTATTAGGTTATGATAATGAGTAGAAAAAACTTAGTGATAAAATGTGAAAATTATGGTAATCACAAGGGGTCTTACATACAAATTTTGGAAGCTCTAAAATCATCAGATTTTAAGATATGGCGATGCTCAAATTTCTAGTTCTAACCAAATAAAAAAAAAATAGAAAAATATGAGGGTTTTAGAAGTCCTAATGTTAACACTACTTCTAAGATTAACCATGCAAATGATAAAATATTTGGAATGGACCAATCCCTTAAACTAGTTTATGTTCAACTTAGGCTATAGCTGCAATCTTTTAGAAAATAGTTCAATCTTCTAAGGTGTTAAATATTTTCAAACTATGGGCATTCATTCAATAAGACTGAATGGATATCTACAGTTGACCTAAGCACATGAATATGAGGTATAGGTTGACCTTGCACAACATTCCCACAATCAAGAAGCTTCCCAATGTATGAATGAGGGATTGCTACAACACTCCAAGCATTAAACCACAAGCATTACTAATTAAACCTAAGATATATTCAAACATTTCCAAGCGATTTGAAAGATAGAACAAGAACCATGAAAGATTATTCAATCCAAAAGAAGACACCAATCATAACATGATGTCTGCACTTTGTATTAAATCAACACATTTGCAACAATTCCAGTCTGTTACAACACTTGCTTGAAATGTAAAAACTAACTTCTAATCTTTTAACATGTTACTCTATTGCTAAATCTATTGATTACAAGTCTTATAACTTAGTCAGCTAATCTGAACCGAACATCACCTACTGATCTCAATCTCCGTTGAACCGTTATAAATGAGGCCAATGGCCATAATTATAGAAACATGCCTGTGTGACCTAGAGCTAGGGTTACAAAGAAGATCGACCACCAACCAAATTGGCTCTGACAACCAGCAATAACTCGTCATTAAGAAATGAATGTTGCAAGGACCCCCATCAGATCGATCTGGGATTGCACACAGTCAGGGAATAGATCCTCAAGCCACACCCACCAAAAATAATTCACCCGCATGAACAAGAATTCGTGTGAAAACACCAGCTCAAACACAAGCCACCGATCAAATCCAAGTCGGGAAAATGAATGGCTCAGATAAGAAAAAACCAGTTTGAGCCCATTTAGATCATGCCTACCTGCCATCAATGGCCACCAACCAAATCGACCTTGTGTGTGGGGATGGGTTTCATCATAGTAGTCACAAAGTGCGCTTGACTGCACTCGCAGATCATGCCAAATCTTCAAAGTACACCCAACAACCCCAGCTCGATCCAAGCTACATTCAAATGGTCCACCATTAATGCTCAATACATCATCAAAATACAAGAAGGTCCATAAGAGTTCCTAAGGAAAGATAATCATGTACAAACCTAGGCGGAAGTGGAACCAAAGAAAAAGGGAGGTGAAGACGAAACATGAATAGGAATGAAGAGAAAAACAAAACGAACCCCAACAGAAGTGGAGGTAGAATGGGAAAGGGAACCAAAACAAAAACTGAAGGGAAATAGGCAGAAGAGGAAACAAAACCAACCCCATTGGAAGTGGAGACAGAACCAACATGGGACCAGAAGGAAAATAGGTGGAGGCAGAATGGGAATGGGAACAAAAGGAAAACAAAAGGGAAATAGGTGGAAGTGGGGGTGGAATGGGAATGGGAACATAAACTAAACTGTGAACTTTGTCAAAGTTCAAATTCAAGTTCCATCCCGGTCTCAGCTCTAGTGAAAGAAAGGAAAATTGAAGCAGACCCAAGGGAAAGAAGCCAACCTAATGACCAAACATAATGAAATGACAAAGACACAGGAAGCAAAGCCAGAATGGGAATGGAAAGCAAACCATAAACTTAACCAAAGTTCATAATTCAGTCCCATCCTAGTCCCACCTCCAACAAAATGACAGAAAAACAAGCCGAGGAAAACCTAAGGGAGGAAAACCAACTTGAAGGTCGAAGACAAAAAAATAATGGGAAAAATGAGAATGTGAGAGGCAGAGCCGGAATGGGAATGGGAAAAAAACCGTAAAATTTTCCAAAGTTCAAAGTTACATTCCATCCCAGTTCTGTCTCCGATAAAATGATAGAAAAAAAAGCCGAGGAAAACCTAAGGGAGGAAACCAACCCTTAGGTCTAAAATGGGAAAAGCAACGAAGAAAATGAGAAGGCAAGAAGCAAAGATGGAACGGGAATGGGAACATAACCATAAAATTTGTGAAATTTAAGTTCGGTTCTATCTTGATCCTACCTCTAACAAAACAAAGGAAGATCGAAGCAAAAAAAACCTAAGGGAGGAAAGCGACCCTTAGGACAAAAAAATAAAATGAAGAAAAAGGAAAAATAGCGGGAAGTGAAGCTAGAACGGGAACTGGAACCAAACTGAGAACTTTGCCAAAGTTCAAAGTTAAGTCCCATCTCGGTTTCACCTCCAGAAGAACAAAAGAAACAAGGAAAACAAGGAAAACCTAAGGGAGAAAACCAACCCTTAGGACCCAAATGAAAACACCAAAGGAGAAAATAGAAGGCAACAAAAGACCAACCCAAAGAGGACATCCGCAAGACTCCAAAACCACCAGGAACTCAACACAAAGGCACTTACAACCAAGGCAAGCACCAAATACCAAAACCCCAAGATTTTCAAAGATAAGCACAAAAGAGGGGGCAAGCCACAAAAACGGGCCAAAAGGGCAAGCCAAGAGAGGGTCCCCACTTTCAATGGGGCGTGTGTGCAAAACTGCACAACACTTACTTCAGTTCACTCTCTAGTTGTAAGATATTTTGTTATTGTATCTTTTGCAGGCAATGAGACTCTCTTTTGGATAGTGAGTCCTGGCAGTGAGCCACCCTTTGTAATATCTTATAATTGGCTATACTATATTGTGAGTTAATCCTCACCGTGGTTTTTCCCATTTTGGGTTTTTCATGTAAAAATATTAGTGTTCTTGTGTTTTGTGTTTCCATGTTTAGTTAATGCTTCTGCTTATCTTAACTACCATATGCATTGGATTAATTGGATGATATTTGTTCAATAAGTTTAAGAAGATACTGATTCACCCCCCCTCTTAGTATCTTAGATTTTCAACATCAACTACCAATCATTTTAACAAGTCCCAAAGACATCTTGAGATATGCCTTAATAGATCTGTTACTATGATAGGCATGATCAACACTGCATAATAGCCCCACCCCCCAAAAATATGGTGATTGATATTGCAACTTCGTTTTTATCTTTTTGTAGTCTTATCTTTTTGATTGATTTTATTGATTCATTCCCAGGATCTCTCTAGGATGTCCATAAGGATTTAGAGAAGAAGGAATGGGGGAAGTTAAGTGTCATTTCATTTCTCTGTTTGTAAGATATTTTTGTAATACTGCCATGGTGAATAATTTCTTTATTGAGTGTATGAAAGTTGTTAGAGTAAAAATTTTAACTTAATTATGTTAATTAAGTTACCTTTATTCCTCTCTTAAGATTTCTCATTACTTTGCATATTTTTACATTTTATTTTTTAATTAGACTGTAGGAATCGGGTAGCATGACCCCCTATAAACTATAGTGCACCTAGTAAAATTTTTAACATGACCAGCGGCACTGGTGTGACATGCCCTTTGGTACCATGGGGGTGGGGGAGACTAGACCTCATGACCAACCTCCTACAACAAGAAAGATTTAGCCAACTAGGCTAGGGCCCCAACCCCTTGCATATTGTGAAATTTAATAATTATATTAATTATTAAATGTCTACCTATTAGGATTACTTTTAGGTTTTGCATGATCTCCTTTCTTAAGGATTGAATTGTTGTGCCTATAGTACACACGCCCCATTCAAAACGGGAACCCTCTCTTCTGTTGCCTTATCGGGATCTTTTTGACCACCTCATTTTTGTGTGCCCTCCATTTGGGTGTCCTATTTGGTCAACATGCCCTTCAAAGTCTCATTTTAGATTGACCATATTTTGGCCCTAAAAGAAAAAATTGCTTAGTCTTGGGCTTCATCAAGCCTTCTTGGTCATTTTGCCTTTCTAGGCATTTGTGGGACTCTCTGGGCCCAGACCTTTGGGTTTCCCCTTCGAGTTTCCCCTTTCGGGTTACTGTTTTTGTCCCGCTATCCCGAACGGCTGACAATCGACATCCTCTCGGTCCCCGAACCCCGATGCTCCCTTTGTCGTCTACCTCGCTTGTCAAAACTTAATGGTTGTGCCCTTACATCTTTCCATCATCTCTCTCGAGCCCAACCCTTCAGGATTCCCCTCTCAAGTTTTCTTGTGGCCTTTGTTGTTGTGGACATTCGTCACCCCTCATCCTCCCGTACCCTGAACCCCAAAATTCTCTTCACTATTTGATTTCACTTGGCAGGTTTTCCAACAACATTTCCTATGCGTCTTTCCATATCTCAGGCTCTGGAATTCCCGCCACCATCTTTAATTTGAATTTACCAACCCGATTGACCGTCATACCTGCATTTACTAGGGGCATTAATGGCGATTAGGAGTATAAATATTGGACTCAACATGTAATTTTCACATGTCAAGAGTCCTAGTGAAGTGTAGTGCCTCCCATCTTTCGCCGCCCTCACGCTCAAGCCTCCACTTTTCCATTCATCAAAGATCAAATAGTTCTCTTCATTAGGCCTACAAGGTAAGATCGTTGTCCAACCTCTTGTCGCATTTCCTTCACTTTCATACCTAAAATGAATAAGTATAATAGAAGAGGGATCGGGTTACAAAACCCATGAATTGAAATATCCAAAATGACCCTTAGCAACTTCAAAAATAAAACTCGGAACCTTAAACTATCGTAGCTGTTCTTTGAACTCGGTGATCGTGCCCTCCAGACCTAAGATTCCCTATTTCCATCACTATTTACAATGGAAATTTAATAGTTACCTTGGCATCAAAGCTCCTCCTGGGTTTCGAACTCCGAAACTCCACCCTCGATTGGTCACTCCTTTCGACGGTTTCAAATGAAATTTTCCTCACATCTATTCGACCCTCAGACCCCGAATAACTAGTTGATGCAAAACCTGTGAAAAGGCATCCACTTCCAAGCGCCCGTCAGGTCCCAGTCCTCAAACTTCTATCTCTAGTCTAGTGATTTTGTTCTGCCATTTCTAAATGACCATAACATCACATCCTTCGAGCTCCCGGACCCCAAGTGTATCCCCACTGCTTGAATATGAACAAAGAAGGCAGTCCTTTCCTACCTCGGACCCCGCCTATCGGACCTCCATCATCGGGATTAAATCTCGCCTCTGCCATCCAAAATTGAAAAACCAACCCGTCTTTCTAAAACTCGAGTCCCAACACTCGAATCTCCTTCTGGTTATGGATGAAGGCACTCTTTTCAGGTCTACTCCTTCGGAGTGCATTCCTCGGACTTTCATCTCCGCTTTGGCATTTCACACGGCTATTCCCCAATGGAATCCTGACTCGAGATCACAAGCAAAAAATTCTCAGATATGGTCTCACAGCCTTCGACCTCCCAGGTTCCGGCCTCCAGAACTCCTCCTTTGGAATGTCATTTTTGTAAAGCTATTCCAAACAACTAACTCCTGACATTCTTCCTTTAGTCTGAACCTGAGTGCCTTAATCATGACCTAAATGGCCTCAAATTTGAAAACGAACTTTGACCCACGTGCTTAAATTTGACCTTCTTCCACATGGACCCTTCATTATCCAAATCCAGGACTAATAGAAGTCATCCAGGATGTGTTGCCCTGTTCACCCTTCCAAAACAACATTTTTCCAAGGGAAGGCCAACCTCTAGGGCCCAAGTCACTCATTTTCCTTCTAGAAAGCCTTCAAGTGACAAATTCATTTAGAATAATGTATTGTTTAATCTAACATTGATTTGTAGGAATTTGTCGGAGGATGCACCCTCATTCTTAATTTTACTAACTCTCACCTCTTTGTGTTGGATATATGGAATCTGGTGTAGAAGCTTTGGGGCAGCCAAGGACAAAGGAAAAAGAACTGCCAAAGATCCTCGAGACAAGGAAGATAAAGACCAAATGAAGTACTAGTTCTAGGGAGTGTCGCTGCACTCCAAGATCACAACCAAGAGGAATGACATCACAAACACAAATATTGGGCATGTCGACATTGATGAGTTCATACAAAGGGTTAGAGTAAGCCCCAAAATAGATAATGTGAGACTCATCAGAAGCAGGGAAATAGCCAAGGCTGTGGGTTTCCCTCTTGCCTTGATTTCCCTCAAGCTAGTGATGGCCTGCAGAGAGGCATATCAGTCAGAAACAAGCACTTTTGTCAATAGAGATGGGAACATCTTAGCTAACATGTCACCACCAAGGATAACAAAAACCTTCCACATTCCTATCTTCGGAAAGATGCAGCTGCCTACCATTCAGGAATGTAAGGAAATCTGGGATGAGGATCCTTTGAGATGCAAGAAGTTGATCAACTAGTATTGGTTGAAGGAGAAGTGGAGCAGTGCTGCCAAGGTTCCTCAGGAGCTCTACCATAGTGACTTTTTTGAGGACTACCATTCTTTTATCACCATGCTAAGAAGAGTAATGGGCCTCCCTTGTGTGGCATATTTTAAAGAACAGATCATATATTTCTTCAAGCACATTGTCCATGGGAAAGACACCACGTTCTACTGGGGAAGAATAATTAGTGACCACTTTCATGATCAATTCATGAGCATCAAAGTGACATCCAAATTGTACATGACATCTTACTTGGTATACTCATTGGTTGATAAGAGGCCTTATAACGGGCTATTCAAAGTTCTAGATGAGGTGCTTGGTAGAGAAATTAAGGCATTTGATAGATACCCTCATCGACAGTTCATAAATTTTAAAAGGGATTATTGCAGAGTAAACGATGCATTTATCACATACATCATCAGGTTGCTCAAGGAAGATTTTGAGAGAAGGGTCTCCCATAGTGCCCAAGAATTTCTAAAGGACTACACCTTCCTATTTATCCAGTTTCCCAAATTCCCCTACATTCTCACCGAAGAATTCTCAGAGAGGTCGAATAAGCTGCCCCAGTACCATAATGATCGAATCATATTATTGGAATTATCTTGGTAGCTGTGACACATACATAAAATTCTAAGTAGTAAGCATCTGGTGGGGACCCCTTATCCCCTCACACTCAGCTAGGGGATGTATGAAATTTATACTTCCCAATTGATAGGCAATTTAGAAAAAGAGTTGGTTGAGTACCACTTCAGGCCACATACAGCCAGACCACGGATGGACCCATACGACCACATCAAGAAGGCAATTGGGCAGGAATATGCCCACCTCCACCACATTGAGGATTTATGGGCCAATTGTATGGGTGAACTTGAAGTGCGGCTAAGATAGTATATTTAGATGACCACATACTTTATAAAGAAGGTGAATCTATTCTTGGTGCTTGATCAACTTGAGGAGGTTGAAATCACTATGATTGACCTGAGGTATAGTTCTATGGAAAATTTACCACTTCCTTTAATTGATTGGAATGAGCAAGAGGTTGATGACCTCGACATTCTTACCAAGCCCGTTGAAGCTCGAAGAAAGGCATGGATTGATTGGTAGGTTTCCTGTTTGAAGCAAGAGGGAGTCACCTTGACATTTAAGGGGCTCGAGAGTGAACCAAGTGGTTCTGATGGTGGGGCAGTTATTGCTACAATTGGAGAAATATCTAAGTCCCCATCGTCTATTCGGTCAAAGAAGAGAAAGGAGGTTGACGAGCAGTAACCCAACCCAAAAGTGTTTGCTAGAAAGGCCTTAGAGAGTGAACCTCCCAAAAAACATAGAAGAACAAGTAGCGTCACTAAAATGCTAGTGATACCGGAAGATCCACTCCATGAGGGAGAGGATATAGAGGTTGATCCGCCAAGATCTTTTCCTACTTTATCTACTACTACCACTATTGTTGCTATTGCTACCACCCCACCTATTCAAGATGCAATAGTTGCATCCTCTTTGCCTGTGGTGGAAATTTTTGTTCACCTCACCTCTACTTCTCCTATCGCACAGGTCATATCGATGGATTCATCCTCCACCACTACCTCATCGATTTATTTATCCTCCATGTCTCCCTTCTTTTCTCTTTTGAAAATCATCGCTACTACTTGAAGGGAAAAGAATGCAGAATACATTCCCTTAACGCCAATACAATAGGGGAGAAAAGAAAAAACTGATTCTAATAGCTTCTAAAACTACTTGAGATGAATACAACCATTAAGAGATATCATTCAGACAAAGAATTCACAGATTGACACATAAATTTATGTGGGAAAACCTTTTAGGTCAAAAACCCACTACACAGAATAAGACTCTTGTATTACAGTATTAGAAACAAATACATACAATTTCCAGTCTTCTTTGTAAAGCTTACAAATGCCCAGAGAGATTCGGATTCAGTGTTATAATGTTTTCACAACATATAGATCGAATCACCTCTCTTCAAGAACACACGTTCTTTCCTTTCTTTTTTTCTTCAACCCGCGACTTCAAACTTGCTCTGCGACTTAACCTTTTTTGAGAAATAGCACATCTCTCATCCATATGTAGCTGAATCAGAATATTCCTCCACAATCAATGAATGCCATCCTCAAATCACGCATCTGGTTGAATCTGAAAAATTTCCCTGCAACGAGCCGACTTTGCATTCAAAGCCATTACTCAAAACGGTTGAGTTTGCCACCCTTTGTTGACAATGCAACTTCCACAATAACTATTTTAGTTTCCATTCAATCACCAATCAGATAGGTGTCACGCATCCAAGACCCATTGGCAATCACAACTAACAAAACTACCAAAATGGTAAAATAGACATCGAGCATGTCCAAGAATTTCAAGTCATTCTAACACTGTCGGAGTCAGAGTCGGAACGGGAGTCAAAATAGGACTCCACCGAAATTACAGGTTTAGGAACCATTTCGGTTCCACATCCACCCACGGCAAAGAGGAACTCACCAGATACAGTTTTGATCGGGGTAAGTCAAACCGAGGTCAAACCAAGACGGGAACACAAAAGACTAGAGTCGGAGTTAGAGTCGGAACAGGAACAGAAAACAGGACTTCACCAAAAAATCCAAAATCAAGAAACAATCTGGTTCCAGCTCCACCTCCACCAACTGCAAGAAACAACAATCCAGAACCTAGACTAAGTGGAGGAAAACACCCCGAGGAGATCCAAACAACTAGAAGAACCAGATTGTAAAAGCACGAGTTGGACTCGGAGTTGAAATAGAAACTAAAACAGGAACATGGCAAACGGACATTGCCAAATTCCAAAACTAGTTCCACCTCCGCAAGAACCTCCGAAGCAAAGCGAGAAGAACAGATGGTAGAAAGTGGAGTCAGAGTCAGAACGAGAATAGAAACCCAGAACTTAGGCAAACAGAACAATGCCAAGTTCCAACCCAGTTCTACCTCAGCCAAAAGCTGTGAAGCAAAACTAAGAGTCAAGACAGAGGGAAGTGGAGCCAGAGACGGAGAGGGAACAAAAACCCAGAACTAGGCAAACAAAACAATGCCAAGTTCCATTTCAGTTTTCGCCTTCGGCAGAACTTGCAAACAACACAAAATCACCAAGGCATGAAAATGAGGACTTCAAGCTGGAAGTTGAGACATAATTTTCTCAACAATCTCCCACTTGGTGAACACTTCTAGCTTCCTCAAAACATCAAACCTTACTGTCTATCATAGGCTCCAAGGCCCATCGATTATGTGCACCATTTGAACTTTTCTGTGCTAACTGGCTTTGTCAAAGCATTTGCAACATTCTTCAAGGTGTCAACCTTATCTATATTGACCTTGCCATCTTCAACCATATCCCTCACGAAGTGATATTGCACATCTATGTGCTTGGTCCTAGCATGGAAGGTTGGATTCTTTGCCAAACAAATGGCACTTTGACTATCATAGTAGATTGAAATCTGCCTAGCATTAAATCCAATGTCTGAACACAAATGCCTCAGCCACACTACCTCCTTGCAAGCATGAGTTGCTGCCATATACTCTGCCTCTGTCATGGATAAAGCAACTACAACTTGTCGCTTGCTCATCCAACTGATTGCTCCACCATTAAGCATGAAAGTGTATCCACTGGTGGATCTTCTGCTGTCAATGTCCCCTGCCCAATCAGAGTCAACATATCCCTGAATGCAAAGAGCCCTTTATGATGCAACCATACTGCCATGGTAACACAAAGAATAATCTGAAGTACCCTTCAAATACCTAAACACTCTCTTTACATATCCCAATGTGATCTCCCTGGATTTTCCATGAAACGGCTTAGAACTCCCACTGCTTGGGCAATGTCTAGTCTTGTGCAGACCATGGCATACATTAAACTTCCTACTGCACTTGCATAAGGCACACTGGTCATGCCCTCCATCTCAATAGTTGACTTTGGATAGTCTTCAGTAGATAGTTTCAATCCTTGCATGATTGGAACAACTAGCTGCTTGCAATCAGTCATGCTAAACCTCTCTAGAACGGTTTTCACATACTTACTCTGACTTAGCCAAAGCTTTCTGCTTGTTCTATCCTTGGTTATCTCCATCCCAAGAATGTACCTTGCTGCTCCAAGATCTTTCATTTCGAACTTAGTAGACAACTGAGTTTTAAGGTCAGAAATCATAGCCTTGCTATTACCAATGAATAACATGTCATCCACATACAAAGTAATAACAAGCACATGATTATTCTCACATTTATAATAAATGCAATGATCAGATTTTGATCTAACAAACCCAATTGACAACAAAAATGTGTCAAATTTCTGGTACCACATTCTAGGAGATTGCTTTAGACCATAGAGAGATTTATTTAACTTGCAAACCATATTTTGTTTACCTTTTTCAATAAAATGCTCAGGCTGGGACATGAAGATTTCTTCTTCTAGATCACCATGGAGAAAAGTAGTCTTTACATCCATCTGCTCAATTTCGAAGTCATACACAGCTGCCAATGACAACAAAAATATGATGGATGTTAGCTTTGCTACAGGGGAAAAGATCTCTCCATAATCAATTCCCTCAACTTGGGAAAAACCCTTTGCAACCAGTCGTGCCTTATACTTCTCTACACTGCCATCAAGGCTTGTCTTCCTTTTGAATATCCACTTGTAGCCAACACGCTTTCGCCCTTTAGGTAGTGGTACCAACTTCCAGGTATCATTCTTTTTCAAGGAATCCATCTCCTCATTCATGGCTTCTAGCCATGACTTTGAATCAGCCATGTTGATTGCTTCTTTCACAATCCTAGGCTCATCAGTGTTGGTTATTAAAGCATAAGAAAAATTTGAATCTAACATAGAGAAACCATACCTATCCGGTTGTCTTTTTTCTCGTGTAAATCTCCTTAGAGGTTGAGGTTGTTCTTCATCATTAGAACTCCCAGAGCTGCTTGAGCTCTCCTCAATCTCAGGTACACCATGCAACTCTTCCCTTTCTGGAGTTTGGGGAATCTCAACTGCATCCTTCTCTTGTCACTCTGATTTGTCTCACACTGTTGATCACTTACTAAAGGTTTCAGCTCATGAAATATCATGCTTTTGCTATACAAAACCTTCTCAATAATAGGGTTACAAAGCTTGTATTCTTTCACACCAATTCCATAGCCGATGATAATATATTTCACAGCCTTGTTATCTAATTTAGATCTCTTTTCATTCGTCACATGAACATATGCCTCATAGCCAAAGACCCAAATGTGCCTTAGTAAGGGTTTCTTGTCTGACCATGCTTCCAAAGGTGTCTTGTCAACAAGAGCTGAACAAGGAGATCTATTTATTAGATAACATGTTGTAGCAACAGCCTCAACCTAGAAATTTTGCTCCAGACCAGCACCACTCAGCATACTCCTTGCCTTTTCCATCAACATCCTATTCAACCTCTCAGCAACTCCATTTTATTGTGGAGTGTAGGGGGTTGTCTTATACCTTTCAAAATCTGTAGAAAAAAACTCACCTCCATTGTCTATCCTTAAACACTTTATTTTACTTCCAATCTGATTTTCTACCAAAGATTTGAACTCTTTAAACCGACTGAACACTTCTGATTTACTTTTAAGAAAGTATACAAATGCCCTTCTCAAACAGTCATCAATAAAAGAAACATAATATTTATACTTTGATAATGAAGGAACATTAACTGGACCAAACACATCAGAGTGAACATAATCTAGTATACCAAAAGATTTGTGAGGACTAGAGGAGAAAGAAACGTGGTGTTGTTTTCCATAGATACAATGTTCACAGAAATCGAACTCAAGGTTACAATCATCGAGTCCTTCTACAAGGTTTTTGTTCTTCAAGGTTTTTAAACCTTTCTCACCAATGTGACCAAGTCTATGATGCCATAACATAGTCTTCTCTACTGGGAGTTTTACCTCCAAAGCATTTGCAGACAATGAAGTGTCTTCATCTTTCTCCATAGGTGTAGAATTACATGACTTTACAGAGGCATTGTTACAAAGAATAGGTCATGCATCTAGTTTGTACAGAGTGCCAGTACGAACACCCTTAGCTAACACCATTGCACCTATAGCCATTTTACATCCCTTACTAGAAAAAGACACTTCTACACCAGCATCATTTAACTTACTAACAGAAAGAAGATTTCAAGCCAAACCTAGGATGTGGAGAACACCACCAATTCCTTTGACTCTCCCATCAGGAAACTGAATTCTGACCCTTCCTCTTCCAACAATCTCCAGCATTGAATCACTTGCCAAGTATACCTTTCCACCATCATACTTCTCATACTTTGAGAACCAATCTCTATTGGATGTCATGTGAAAAGAGGCACCTGAATCAACCAACCAAACATCATCAGATGCCTGAGTTGTCAAGGCTGCTGCAATGAAGGCATGCACATCACTTTGAGGAGATTCGTTGTCAGAAGCATTATTCTTCTTCTTCTCCTTACAGTCCTTCCTGATATGACTAGGTTGCCCACAGTTCCAACACTTTACCTTGAACTTTTTACCAGGAGACTTTGATCTCCCTTTAGACTTGGATTTCGACTTGTTGTCTTTCTTCTTGCCTTTCTCCTTTGTTCTACCTCGAACAGAAAGAGCATCTTTGGCCATCTCAAAAGATTTCCTTCGCATTTCTTCAGATAGAAGTGAAGCAACCACATCATCCATCTTGAAAGCAGTGGTTGTGCTTCCAATAGCCATTACAAGATGATCTCAACTGTTAGGTAATGAACACAACAGGAGCATGCAATGATCCTCCTCCTCTATTTTTACACCTACAGATGCTAGCTGAGTAACACTCATATTAAATGAGTTCAGATGGTCTGCAATAGATGCACCTTCATCCATCTTCAAGGAGTACAACTTCTTCCTCAGGAACAACTTATTTACCAGGGACTTTCCCTGATAAATGTCACCAAGTTTCTTCCACAAAGAAGCTACAGATGTTTCCTCATGAACATTCAGGAGCACAGAATTGGCTTGACTCAGTCTTATCAATCCTCTTGCTTTTCTATCAACAAGATCCCAAGCTTCTTGGGTCATAGTTTGTGGCTTAGTTCCAGACACTGCAATCCAGAGGTCTCTATCCACAAGCAAGTCTTCTATCTTGAGTTTCCATAACTCAAATTTTCTGCCATTAAACTTCTCAATATCTATCCTACCAGATGTACTCACCATCTCAAAACAGAAACAAGTTTAACAATGCAAGTCTCCCACTAAAACAGTATTAGTGCAAAAAACTAATTCACCCTAGCAAGGATAACACGAACTGGCCAAGCTCTGATACCACTTTGAAGGGAAAAGAATGTGGATCTACTAACCCAACAATGCGGAATACATTCCCTTAACGCCAATACAATAGGGGAGAGAAGTAAAAACTGATTCTAATAGCTTCTAAAACTACTTGAGATGAATACAACCATTAAGAGATATCATTCAGACAAAGAATTCACAGATTGACACATAAATTTACGTGGGAAAACCTTTCAGGTCAAAAACCCACCACACAAAACAGGACTCTTGTATTACAGTATTAGAAACAAATACATACAATTTTCAGTCTTCTCTGTAAAGCTTACAAATGCCCAGAGAGATTCAAATTCATTGTTACAATTTTTTCACAACATACAGATCGAATCACCTCTCTTCAAGAACACACGTTCTTTCCTTTCTTTTCTTCTTCAACCCGCGACTTCAAACTTGCTCTGCAACTTAACCTTTTTTGAGAAATAGCACATCTCTCATCCATATATAGCTGACTCATAAGAGTCCTCCACAATCAATGAATTCCATCCTCAAATCACGTATCTGGTCAGATCTGACAAATTTCCCTGCAATGAGCTGACTTTGCATTCAAAGCCATTACTCAAAACAATTGAGTTCGCCACCCTTTGTTGACAATGCAACTACCACAATAACTATTTTGGTTTTTGTCCAATCACCAATCAGATAGGTGCCACACATCCAAGACTCATTGGAAATCATAGCTGAAAAAACTACCAAAACGGTCAAACAGACACCAAGCACGTCCAAGACTTTCAAGTCATTCTAACACTGCCGAAGCCGGAGTCAGAATGGGAGTCAAAACAGGACTCCACCGAAATTATAGGTTCAGGAACCATTTCAGTTCTGCATCCACCCACGGAAAAGAGGAACTCACCAGATACAGTTCTAACCGGGGTAAATCAACCCGGGGTCAAACCAAGACGAGAACACAAAAGATTAGAGTGGAAACAGGAATAGAAAACAAGACTTCACCAAAAAATCCAAGATCAGGAAACAATTCAGTTTCAGTTCCACCTCTGCCAACTGCAAGAAACAACAATCCAAAACCTAGACTAAGTGGAGGAAAACACCCCAAGGAGAATCCAAAAAACCAGAAGAACCGGATCGTAAAAGCAGGAGTCGGACTCGGAGTTGGAATAGAAACTGAAACAGGAACATGGCAAACAGACATTGCCAAATTCCAAAACTAGTTCCGCCTCCACCAGAACCTGCAAAGCGAAGCGAGAAGAACAGACGGTAGGAAGCAGAGTCAGAGTTAGAATGAGAACAGAAACCCAGAAAATAGGCAAACAGAACAATGCCAAGTCCCAACCCGGTTCTGCCTCTGCCAGAAACTACAAAGCAAAACTAAGAGTATAGACAGAGGGAAGCAAACCCAAAGATGGAGAGGGAATAGAAACCCGGAACTAGGCAAATGGAACAATGCCAAGTTCCATTCTGGTTCCGCCTCCGGCAGAACTTGCAAACAACACAAAATCACCAAGGCATGAAAACGAGGACTTCAAGCTGGAAGTTGAGACATAATTTCTCAACACTACTATGATACCAACCCTCTCTCTTCCGGAATCATTCATCAAATACATGTAGAATGTTTCGTCTAAACTTTCAAGAATGTTTACAAATCCAATGGTTCCTCCTCCTCCTACTAAGCCACCTAGTATGGAGGGTATGATGCAAATCTCTAATGAGTTGGAATGAAAAAAACTAGAGGTAGCTAAGAGATTAGAAGAAGAGGAATTTGATTATCATGAGCACCCAATATACAAACATCAGGTGATTGATGAAGTTTCCTATGAGTCTTCCACTGGTGACAGTGAGGATTAGGGCACAAAAATAATTCAAGAAACAACTGACCCAAAGCTTGATGTTGAATGGGCTAAACAACTCAAGGAGATTGAAGACAAAGAGGTCGGAAGACAACCAATAGTTGACAAAGGATTTGTTTCTCCAGAGACAAAAAATGATAGGTCTCCAGGGGAGGGGCATGACCGTACTTGTGAACCTGGTGAAGTGACATCCTTTCATGAAAACGAACAAGAGGATAGGCCCGAGGAACCTGGGCATGATCAGGATAAGGATGAAAAGGATGCTGAGGGAGAGGACCATCCTAATGAATGAATGCCCACCAAATATTCCATCAAGCGTATAATGTTCTTATAAGAATCTGATGAGGAGAAAGAGGATACAAGGATAGGGCGAGAGGCCCTCATTGAAAAGGAAATTGAAGTTAGAGAGGAGGAAAAAGAGGATCAACAAGAGTCACCTAGGGAAAGGTCTTCAATGCCTGATTGGTTGGAGAGAGAGCTAGAAAATAGGGCTTCCACTCCCAAGGACCCAAAGGAAAGACTGGAGGTAATATTGGCTAGAGCTTAGATTGCTACCAAGAAGGAGAAAAATCCTAGAATTAGATCAAGAGTAATGATGGATACGTCTGGATCCAGAGCAGTGCAAATAGGCACACCGGTGGTTGGAGAACTAGGAATAAGCTACAATGTTTCCACCATCAATCTAGGATTGGCCACTAGAGAGAAGAAGGTTGACCATATCTAGGAATCAGTCGCCACAGTGGTGCACCTCATTCAACAGGATAAAGTTTCGAAAGAGAAGCTTAAGGCACAGGTGGCTAATTTGACAACTTATATCCAACAATGCATATCCATGGAAGAATAGCCCATCACAAGATTGGCCCCACTACAATTTCTATCAAAAGAGAATATTAACCTGCTAGAAAAGAGAAATAACTTGGACAAGACAACATAAAATTGGTCTGACAAGTCTTGGATATTGGGAATACAGGTATCAATCTAGCTGGTTGAACAATGAATAAGTTCTTGGAAGTAAAAATGTCTCTTGAAGGTACGAGGTGAATCTACATTGAGTTCCCTAAGAAGTATGGGGCTGCTTACCCAAAAATCAAGGCTATCCTCAAGATATCAAGTGAGATTTGGGAGAAGGAATTCACCTTCAAGGATGATGACCATTGGTTGATGGATGTGTGCAAATGAGACTTCAATCACCAGAAAGGAAAGTTGGAATAGGTGCTTGAGCGAGTAACTCCAAATGTTGAATGGGCCAAGGAAGCCAGGCAAGATTGCTTCAGATACATATAGCTGATGATGAGGTATGAGGTTCCCACTATTAGGATCAATCCAGAAAGTATAAAGACTCACTTTCGAAAGAGGATGGAAGATGGGATGTCAACCAAGATTGCTATCGATTTTATAATATTTTCTGCCTGAGCTTTCACCCAATCCAAACTATTCAAAGAACAACCTTTTAAATATGAGGACTAGGAAAATCTCGTTAAAAATTCCAAATAATGGAGCTACCAAGTGTTGAGATCTGACATCATTGAGGTTGAAAATTTTTTGGTGGTGATCTTAAGATTCATGGAATATGCAGCTTCGAAGAGGCAGGAAGGCAACCTTGTTATTGATGAAGAATTTCTAAAGGAGTAGCTGCAGCAAAGAGCAATCAACAAAAAGATTAAAATTCTACAGTGTTGCCACTAGAAGGAAAAACAGGGATATGGACAAAGTGTAATTTAAAATTGTAAAATATTTGGGGGTAGGTGAAACCCTAGTGTCAAGTGAATCCTAGCCACACAATAAGATTAAATCTTGGCCACTCATTTTTCTTTTTGAAAACTATAAATCGGGGTCTCCTCCTCTCATTTGAGGGGGGTTGAGTTGTTGTAAAGACATGTTGTAGAAATTGCAATAGAAATACATTGATCTTGGTGCATTTCTAGATTTCTTCTCATGTTTCATGATTCTTCTCTCATAATTTAAAGATTTAGTTAGATTTATTTTTCTGTTCTAGTTTCCCTTCAATCAACTTTGGTAGATTTAGTAATGTTGTTCTTGATTGTGGAGATTTATGTTGTGTTGATGCTTTCCTTGTCCATACTTTTTGTCATTTGTTGCTGGTAGATGGTTGTGCAAAGTTAGCCTGGACTTTGATTTTAAAGCTCCCTTTAAAAATTTATCTTTGTTCATGTATATGGGTGGCGAATGAACAATAAAAACATCTGCAATCCTTAGAAGATAGCATAGGTTTCATGATATTATGAAATTTTTGGTTAACTGAAATTCTATTTTAAGGAAACTATCCACAATGTAAGCCTCCTTGATCACTGTTCATCGGTAGTTGCAGGTCTAGGAACTTAATCTCTTCCCTGCTATTTTCCCATTTTTTTAATAAATAACCTATGCTAAGGTTCATTGCACATTGTAAAGCTAAATTCAATGATAAAATGGAGTTCAAGACTGTTGTTTGAACCTACAACGAATGCACAACAACTCTTCCATCTTAAAACTTCATTTGTAGATTCGATCCCCTTTCCAGCTTAACTGATGTAAGTCTTCCCTATGATTATCAGAAAATCACATGAAACAACTAAGATATTACAAGCACTATCAAGACCTGACATTAGAGACCTTGGGATAGTGTTTTGCAATTTGATTGTGGAATATTTTCTTTCAAGACAGGTGATGCATCTATGCATTACTTGTTTTGAGAAGTGCATAAAAAACACATGAACAAAATTGCTGCTAGAGGGAGGGGTGTTTAAGGGCTAAGCTGGATGGAATCGGGTCTTTTTCCCCTTAGATATTTTATAGAATACTAAGGTCTACACCAAACAAAGGGGAGTTTAAAGAGCTATAGCCCCCTACCCGAGCTAAGAGAGCTAAGAAAGGGGAAGCCTTCATCTCCAAATCATCCGACTAGCCCATTTTGATTTCACCATCATCTTCCCCTTCTATCCATTCACCACCATCTTCTTCGTAATCCTTGGCAGCATTTTCCCCTACTCACCTGCTCTAAATAGTCATTCAGGCTGCCACTTCCCAAGGGCTAGATGTTTCCTTCCAGCCCAATGCAGTCCCATTCCTAGAAGTTGTTTTGTTAGCCATTGCTGCCCCTCTATAATTACAAGCCAATCTGGCACAACCACCTCCACTGCCCCCTCCAATGACGTGGTTTGGAAATAATCCATCTCCTTTGGCCTTCAACCTCTAGCATGACATGCCAAAGAATCCTAATAGTTTTTGCATGGAGTTCAATCCCCAAGATTCACAGAGGATAGCTGAGGAGCATGCCAAGATTTTTCAAAAATTGTGTTGAAGACTATGCAAATCATAAACGAGGATGTGGATTTCAGGCTCTTTCCCTACTCCCTGGGGGAGGAGGCCTTCTATTGGTACGTCAACTTACTGAAAGGAATTATCAACACATGGGACCTTCTGAAGAATGCTTTCCTATAGAAGTTCAAAACTCTAATCAGCCCTGTAGAGTCTTATTGACATTTTATGTTGGTTCAAAGAGAGGTCAACGAACCAATCAACTCTAATGATTGATTACATAGAGCATATACCCAACTGCAAGACCCGTACATATTCAATGATGCTAGAATTTTATCGGTCTATTATGCAGCATTGGACAATCTTACTACAACATTTATAAAGAGGATACAATCACCACCCAATAAATTGGTAGATGTATACTTGGAGGATTTCATTGATAGTATGGAATTGGGACAAAATATCTCTGGTCCACTACCCTCTCTTAGGAAAATTTCACATTCTACACATATTCAGGGACGTACCCAAGCCTTGCAACATCAAACACCCCTCATGAACTCAGTACCACAACTACCTATAGTTTCGCACCCTGGGTGACCAATGAATAAAGAACCTCTTGTTCCTCACTATCTACTACCCCAGTAGTAGCAAGTCCATCCCTAGCAACAAAAAGTACTAACATATATCCAAGCATCTGAATTTTTTCCCACTCACAAAAATCAACCAGTGGCTCAATGAGTGTTCCTCCAGAATGTTGCTCCACAACCAAACAACACAAAAAAGGACCGAATTGATGAAATCACAAAGATGATCAAGAAAATGTCCATAGAGATGACACATTTGAGAAACCAAAATAAACAGCTACAAGCTTCACAAAAGAATATCCAAGATAACCTTAACCATGACAGTCATGACAGCCACAAGAACCAAGATAACTTTGATGTCGACACTTCGTTTGGGCAAAATTATGATAGGAATCAGAATCTAGGACAAAAATTTGATAGAAGGCCTTTACTGAGGCAGAACCAAACATGGAACACAAGGCCCAATAATGATGGTGCTCCCACTCCCCTTGATAAGCCCAACAACACTGACAAGACTACGAGTGGAGTCTACTTGGCTGAGGCTGCTTTATCCAACAGGTTCCGCATACACAAAACAAGCAGACATTCCAAAATTCCAGATGGTTGCTGAAATTTTCTAGGTTGAATTCCAAAATGCGGTGGACAACCTAGGATGTAAAGACATCATTCCCTCTAAACCATACAATTCCTCTATGTTGATGGTCAACCAGGCTCCTTTCCTGAAGGTCCAGTGCAACAGCCAGAGTAGGAAAGTGCCAACACAGGAATCATCGATAAAGAAGAAGAGGTAAGTTTTTAAATCCATTTGGCTCAAATTTTTGATTCAGTAGACAATGGTCCTAAGGATGAGGAAGAGACTAGGAAAGATGAAGTCCAAATGTTTCACCAGTAGACTACCCCTTACAACCTTAGGAATAGGTAGGCTAGTCATCCTCTTATGACCTCAACTCCACCTAATAATTTCAGTACCCCTACTCACCCAAATGATAGAAACAATCTAGGATACCCTCAAGTCCCCACACAGTACTTTAACAAAGGTAGACAACATAATCAAAGTCAAAATAGGTCCACTAGCCCCTCCCAGAATGCCACAAGCTCTTCCCAGAATACCGCTTATGATGAAGAAGTTGAACAAATGGGTGAGTACATTGCTGAAGAATTTAAGAAAGTTAAGCTAAGTGTGTCCTCCTTTGAGTTACTCAAAGTCTCGGCTATAAGGAATTCCTTCTTTTGAATGATAAACATGATGCTCTAATCCAAGTCAGCTCAAGAAGAACCTACCAAGAGAGTCTCCTTCAAAGATTCACAAAGTGAGCTCGTCATCCAACAGGTCTTCCATAAGAAAGCTAATCTTCCTTTGAATCAGTAGCCAAGAAAACAATCCACCAAGGAAACAGATCATACACAAGCCCAAAATAGGGGCCACGATAAGGACAAGGGTTAGGTCATCCAGGTGGATGTTTCAGGAAGACTCTTCCAAGGGAGATTTGAAACTCCTCCTTTGTTGACCACCATTCGTGTGTTTGGGAAGAACCTCCACAATTGCCTTTTGGATTCAGGAGCATCTGCCAATGTCATGCCCTTGAGCATGTGCAAAGCACTGGAAATAGTCCCAACTCCCTCTCGGCATAAGGTAACACAACTTGACAAGATTGAGATCAACATAGTGGGTGAGATTAATAGAATACCTATGCAGGTTGTTATTGATCCCAAAATTCAATAGGCTATTGACATCCAAGTTGTTGATATCCCAGATATGTATGGTATAATCCCAGGAAGGTATTTCATGAAAGCGTTGAATGGGTATGTGTTGTGCATATTTTGCACACACGCCCCGCCGTAGGCAGGGACCCTCTTTTTTCGCTCCTAGCGGGCTTCTTTGCTCTCGCCTCATTTTGCATGCCCCTCATTTTGCTGTCCTAGTTGGTCAATGTGCCCTTCCAAGTCTCTTTTTGGCTGACCATATTTTTCCCCTAAAATAAAAACTGGCTAAGTCTTGGGTTCTTCGAGCTTCGCCCCCCTGCTCGCTCGATTCAATTTTTCCTTCATTCTTTGACTTTGGGGATAGATTTCCTATGGATTTTGGATGTTTTTTTGGTGCCTAAGTGAACTAACAAAGTTTCATTAAGTTTTAGGAAGTTTTGAAAATTCCAAAACTGTGTTTCTGCAGCAGCATTCTTGCAACAACATTCCTACAGCGACATTCCAGCCTCATGTTTTCGGAACATACAAGCGCACCTCCAAATCAGAAATGAACTTTGACCTAGATGCTAAAACTGGGTCTTATCCTCCCTTGGCCTTTCAAATTTCAAATTTTCAGCTGGGAGATACCATCCGGAGATCCATGCTCTCGCCCCCATTTTCAAAACAGAATTTCCAGAACGACATTCTAGGATCCAATCTCTCGAACGTCCAAATGCACCTCCGATTTGAAAATGGACTTCGACCCAGATGCTAAAAGGGGGTCTTATCCTCCCCTAGCTTTTCAAATTCAAAATTTGCATGCCAGAAGTACCATCCGGAATTCCATGCTCTATCGACCGTTTCAAAACAACATTCCTACATCGACATTCTGGCCTCATGTTTCTGGAATGTACAACGCACGTCCAAATCAGAAACGAACTTCGACCCAGATGCTAAACAGGGTCTTATCCTCCCTTGGCTTTTCAAATTCCAAATTTTCATGCGGGAAGTACCATCCGAAGTTCCGTGCTCTGTTGGTTGTTTCAAAACAGCATTCCGACCTCATGTTTCCGGAACGTACAAGCGCACCTCCAAATCAGAAATGAACTTTGACCCAGATGCTAAAATGGGGTCTTATCCTCACTTGGATTTTCAAATTCCAAATTTGCATGTGAGAAATACCATCTAGAGTTTCGTGCTCCATCGACCGTTCCAAAATAGCATTTCCAGAACAGCATTTCGACCTCTCATTTCCGGTTTGAAGAAGCCTACCATGGGTCCGTTGACAGAACCATTTGATGCAATGAAGAATGTTGGAAGTCCATTAGGAAGAAGGCAACTTTTAGGCAGTTTCAACTATAGTAAAAGAGAAATTAGCTAGGAGACAAAACTGCTACAGTGACTGGCCACTATAGGACATAATAGGGAAAAGACAACAAATGTTTTTAAATTGCTAAATATTGTGGGGTAGGTGAAGCCCTAATGTAATTGAATTTGGGCCACACAATGTAATTCAATCCTGGCCATTCATTTGGACTTTGGTAAACTATAAATAGGGGTCTCCCCCTCATTTGTAAGTGTTGGAGAGCTATTGTAAAAAACATTCTGCAGCAATAGAAAGTAGCATTGCATGATCTATGGGTGTTACCTTTTGAGTTTGTTCATTATGTGTGCATGGTTCTACCTTCCAAGTTAGTTTTAGTTTTAGTTTCTTGAATGGAAGTGGTAATCGTGATTGTTGTTACAGTATTTGATGAACTTTCAGCCCATACTTTTGGCACTTGTTGATGACAAGCTGCTATGCAAAGTTAGCCCAGACTTTTTTTTATTTGATTGTTGCAACTTAGTTCATTTGCATGTTCATGATGTGTGTATGCAAACTGAAAATTTGCAGTCCTTAGAAGATTGCACTGGTTTTGTGTAACTGTAGGATTCTCTTGGCCAAACAAAACCCAGTTTAGGGAGTTTGTCTACTATAGCAGCCTCCATGATCACTGTTCATTCGTAGTTTCAGATCCAAGAACCTTCTCTCTTCCCTTCCTTTTTTCCTTTTATTTTTAATAAGTAACCTTAGACAAGGTTCATTGCACATGGTAAAGCCAAATCTAATGTTGAAATGGAGTTCCAAACTGTTGTTTGAACCTGCAGCAAACACTCAGCAACTTTCCCATCTTAAGACCTCCATTTGCAGATCCAACTTCCCCGCTTTATAACTCATCTGTAAGTCCACCTTGTGATTCCAGAAAATCCCATAAACAACTGAAATATTCCAAGCACTGTCAAGACCTGACATCTGAGAGACCTTGGGATAGTGTTCTGCAATTTGATTGTGGAAGATTGTCTTTCAAGAGAGGTGATGCACCTACACATTACTCATGTTGAGAAGTGCATGAAAACACTATCAATAGAACTGGCACTAGAAGGAGGGCAGAACAAGGACATTGCTTCATTCATTTCACGCCCTTCTCCTCCTAATTTCCATCAACAGAACTGGCGCTAGAAGGAGGGCAGAATAATGACATTGCTTCATTCATCTCACGCCCTTCTCCTCCTAATGCCCATCAACAGAACTAGTGCTAGAAGGAGGGCAGAACAAGGACATTGCTTCATTCATCTCACGCCCTTCTCCTCCTAACGCCCGTCAACAAAACTAGTGCTAGAAGGAGGGCTTGACATGTTGAGGCTACAAAGTTGAATGTTGGATGTCGATAAGAGCACTTTCAAAGAAGAAATCTGAGATAGAGGGATCTTTTTTAACGCTGAAGCATAAAATCAGAAAATTTTGAAGACAAAAAGAAGCTAAGTTGAAATGGAGCAGCATGTGCAAATCAACATCGCTCAACTACATGCAAATTTAAATAGGAGGTTGAAGAGGCCATTGCAGTAGTTTACATTGGTAGATAAGTGTAGGATCCATTGCACTTGCAGGCACAATGAATTGGAGTGTCTAACCTTCTTGAGCAGAATTGAAAGAGTTTTGCAGGGAGAGATTCCTTTTTGGGAAATATATCAACCTTTAGCCCTTGTAGACCCAAAGGAATAATTGACAACCATAGCAGCCAAGGCATTTGAAGAGTTGATCCAAGAATGTTTGGCCAGCAGTGACAGACCAAGATTGGAGGAAGCACTAATGTTAAGTTGGTGCAGATTTCACAATGCACCACATTCAGAATTTACTTGTATGTCATGTGCAAACATCATCACCCAAGTCAAAGGCAATTTGAGTGGGTTGGAGCAGCTAACTGGCAAGGAGAATGAGTCATCCCATGAGGCAAAAAAGCTATCATCATCTAGAGGACAACACATTGCAGATAGACCAAGAAGCTCCATAGAAATAGATGCTAGGACAACAAATGTTGAAGCTGAAAATGAGAATGAAGAAGCTGATTTCCTTGGGACAGCAGAAAGCTTTGATGAAAGTTCAGCCAGAAGGGAGTCAGAAAGCCTCTCCTTTGCCAGCAAAGGGCAGTCCTCCACTCAGGAAGAGGAGCCATTAGAAGTTGAGGATGAGTCAATCAATTTTGCAGCAGTGTATGCTGGGGTAGCCAATGAAGATGCTGAAAATCAACAAGAGGAAGAGGTTGACAGCCTTGGGATAGTAGAAAGTGATGATGAGGACCCACTAGCAGAAAGATATGACCAACTAGTGTCAAGATTAGCAAAGGATTGGTCAGAGCTAAAATGTCAGGTGGATTTGGAGGCATTGCTGCTACCAAATTGGTGTAGGCTCCATGATTCATCCCACTCTGAGTTCACATGCGGACTATGTGAAGAAGCCATGAAGCAAGTCAGAGAACAAGCAAGGTAGCCGAGCACACCACTCCCTGCAGTGGCTTCAAGAATGGAACATGAGGACCAAGAGCCTGAGCCAAGTGACAACTCAGCTGAAGGAAGTCCTCAAGAGGATGTTGGGATAGAAATAGAAGAAGGATAGCAATACAATCTCGAGCTTTCAAACAATGTAGTAGATCAAACTGGAATGTTGTCCACTAGTCATCAAGAATTTCTTCCTCATGAAGAACATTTATGCACCATGGACGATGGGCTTCATGGCGAGTCCTTGGAGGGAGATTGCATGGTGGATTTTGGTCCCCTTGATGAGGTGCCATCAATTAATGACTTCTTTCCATTCGGAGATGTGTTGTGGAGTTATTCTCATGCAGAGGAAGAGCACATCCCAGAAGAAAGTAGCGATGGAGACATACTCCATGAGCCTCCAAATGGTGATGCACTAGAGTTTCCGGATTGGGAGAGGGGTTCCATCTCCATTTACACCAATAGTGAACAAGGGGAAATGAGTGAGCATCATGATGAAATGCATGAACAAGAAAAAGAAGAAGAAAAAGGCGGGGGTGCTGAGATAGTTGCCAACAGAAGCACCTAGTCGACTACAAGATGCAACTTGAAGCCCTTCTGCAATAATCTTTGTTGATCCTCCTTCATATTCAGATGGCTGCAATAGGACAGATTCATACATATCATCATCCCATGACACTAAGCATCATGAAGATAGGTTCGACACTTGGGAAAGGAGATGGGACAACGTGCTGCCTTTTTGAGACAACAATCAAGTGGATCCCAAGTTTGAGAATGATCGATATGATGAAGTACTTCTTTTTGAAGAACTGCCAAGGGAGATTGTTGATCCCACACAAGACGTGGAAGAAGTGTTTGCCGCCATGTTCTCCCTGCCTTATGTAGACTTGATGCTTGAAGTGCTGCATCCTCCACCATGCCCGTCTGAGGTTGCTGATGCAAAGACTAACGATGCAGTGCTCGCTCTTGATTGTCAAATGTTGCCACCTCCATGTGACGATACCCAGGTTCTATCCTTCCTTTCCCCTATTAATTTTCATAGCTGCACCTATCATTTTAATTATGGAAATGAGGAAAAATGAACATGTTTATAGATTAACCATGGGTTTAGCGAGCCTCCCCAATTGTTGATTTTCCCTAGCGGAGTGACTGAATTTGAATGCTGTAATATTGAATTTATTTTCTCTAAACATAAGGATAAATCTGCATGGTTGAGAACTATAACGACTACCCGTTTGCTTGTACATGCATTGTGAAATCCAATGAGCATGAGTGTCATCTCACCTTACCCGAACGTAGTTCTTTGTAAATATCTTTGTACATAACTCGTTTTGAGTAGTGTAGGTTTTCGGTAAATACTCCACTTTCTTGCTTTCCTTAGGTTAGTTGGTTTGTTGTAGGTTGCTTGCTTTGGGGTGTTTTCTTTCATTGTTTTCTTTCGCTGTCTCGTTTTGGTGCTTGCTTTGCTTTTCTTTTTCTTTTGTTTGCTTTTGTTTGCTCTCGCTTTGCTTGGGGTCCCTCTATTTTTGGCTGGGTATATCTGTGCGCACAACAATCATTCTTACTTTCTGGGGTTGTTCTATGTATTTCTTTGTCAAAATCTAATCAAGTTTTTAGAGTTGATGGTGAAGATCTTATGTTAGTATCAAGTGATCTAGATGTTTGATTCAAAGTGGATAAATCATTGGTCGGTCTAATTCTAAAGTATTCTAGAATCTTAGATCTCTCACATATTTTAAGGATGTGACGGTCACTATAGGTCCTTTGTGAAGTCTAGCTAAGTGAAAAATCTAAAATTCTACTCTAGCGCCACTGTGGTTCTCAGCCCTGAGTGCGAGCTTTATTGCTTGCAGGTTGAAATAAAAGAACTTAAAAAAGAAAAGAAACAAAAGAAAGAAAGCAAAATATTGAAAATCAAAAGAAGAGAAATTCAGCTTTTCAGGGGTATACAAGCAACTCTACCGGGGCTATGGATGCCCGAGCGACAGTAGAGCAATGTTCAGGAGAATCATAGTGACAACCTCATTAGGGCTATGGACACCTGAGTGGCAGTGAGACAATGTTCCAGATGCTTTTGGAGTTAGAATAAACTACGTAGCTTAACTTGATGGAGCTTAGGTTCTTGCAACAACTAAAGGATGGGAATTAACGCAATTGCACACACTTGGATTTTCAGCGTACTGAAGGTTGGGTTAACTAGTGGTTTTGATCCTTTGGTTCAGTGTTTGGCTTGTTTTCCCTAGCATGAAGGTTGGAACCAAAGATTCTAGGTTCATGATTCTAGTTTGTCATCGAAATGCTCTAGAGCATTTCCTCCAGCGGAGTCACCATTTGTTGTGCATATTTTGCACACGCCCCGCTGTAGGTAGGGACCGTCTTTTTTCGCTCCCAGCGGGCTTCTTTGCTCTCACCTCATTTTGCATGCCCCTCATTTTTCTATCTTAGTTGGTCAATGTGCCCTTCCAAGTCTCTTTTTGGTTGACCATATTTTGCCCCTAAAATAAAAAGTGGCTAAGTCTTGGGTTCTTCGAGCTTCGCCCCCCCGTTCGCTCAATTCAATTTTTCCTTCATTCTTTGACTTTGGGGATAGATTTCCTATGGATTTTGGATGTTTTGTGGTGCCTAAGTGAACTGACAAGGTTTCATTAAGTTTTAGGAAGTTTTGAAAATTTCAAAACTATATTTTTGCAGCAGCATTCCTGCAACAACATTCCTACAGCGGCATTCCACCTCATATTTTCGGATCATACAAGCGCACCTCCAAATCAGAAATGGACTTTGACCCAGATGCTAAAATGGGGTCTTATCCTCCCTTGGCCGTTCAAATTTCAAATTTGCAGCTAGGAGATACCATCTAGAGATCCATGCTCTTGTGGTTGTTTTCAAAAAAGAATTTCTAGAACGGCATTCCAGGATCCAATCTCTGGAACGTCCAAGCGCACCTCCAATTTGAAAATGGACTTTGACCCAGATGCTAAAATGGGGTCTTATCCTCCCCTAGCTTTTCAAATTCCAAATTTTCATGCGAGAAGTACCATCCAGAGTTTCATGCTCTGTCGTCCATTTCAAAACAACATTCCTACAATGACATTCCAGCCTCATGTTTCCAAAATGTATAAGCGCACCTCCAAATCAGAAATGGACTTCGACCCAGATGCTAAATAGTGTCTTATCCTCCCTTGGCTTTTCAAATTCCAAATTTTCATGCGGGAAGTACCATCTAGAGTTCCGTGCTCTGTCGGCCATTTCAAAACAACATTCCTACAACGATATTCTGGCCTCATGTTTCTAGAACGTACAAGTGCACCTCCAAATCAGAAACGGACTTTGACCCAGATGCTAAAATGGGGTCTTATCCTCACTTGGCTTTTCAAATTCCAAATTTGCATGTGGGAAATACCATCTGGAGTTTCGTGCTCCATCGGCCGTTCCAAAATAGCATTTCGGCCTCTCATTTCCGGTTTGAAGAATCCTACCATGGGTCCATCAATAGAACAATTTGATGCAATGAAGAATGTTGGAAGTCCACTGGAAAGAAGGTAGCTTTTAGGCAGTTTCAACTACAGTAAAAGGGAAATTAGCTAGAAGACAAAACTGCTACAGTGACTAACCACTACAGGATAGAATAGGGAAAAGACAACAAATGTTTTTAAATTGCTAAATATTATGGGGTAGGTGAAGCCTTAATGTAATTGAATCTGGGCCACATAATATAACTCAATCCTGGCCATTCATTTGGGCTTTGGTAAACTATAAATAGGGGTCTCCCCCTCATTTGTAAGTGTTGGAGAGCTGTTGTAAAAAACATTCTACAGCAATAGAAAGTAGCATTGCATGATCTATGGGTGTTACCTTTTGAGTTTGCTCATTATGTGTGCATGGTTCTACCTTCCAAGTTAGTTTTAGTTTTAGTTTCTTGAATGGAAGTGGCAATGGTGATTGTTGTTACAGTATTTGATGAGCTTTCAGCCCATACTTTTGGCACTTGTTGATGACAAGTTGTTGTGCAAAGTTAGTCTAGGATTTTTTTTATTTGATTGCTACAACTTAGTTCATTTGCATGTTCATGATGTGTGTATGCAAATTGAAAATCTGCAGTCCTTAAAAGATTGGACTGGTTTTGTGTAACTGTAGGATTCTCTTGGCCAAGCAAAACCCAGTTTAGGGAGTTTGTCTACTGTAGCAGCCTCCATGATCATTGTTCATTCGTAGTTTCAAATCCAGGAACCTTCTCTCTTCCCTTCCTTTTTTCCTTTTTTTTTAATAAGTAATCTTAGACAAGGTTCATTGCACATGGTAAAGCCAAATCTGATGTTGAAATGGAGTTCCAGATTGTTGTTTGAACCTGCAGCAAACACTTAGCAACTTTTCCATCTTAAGACCTCCATTTGCAGATCCAACTTGCCCGCTTTGTAACATTTGTAAGTCCACCTTGTGATTCCAGCAAATCACATAAACAATTGAAATATTCCAAGCACTGTCAAGACCTGACATCTGAGAGACTTTGGGATAGTGTTCTGCAATTTGATTGTGGAAGATTGTCTTTCAAGAGAGGTGATGCACCTATGCATTACCTATGTTGAGAAGTGCATGAAAACACCATCAATAGAATGCTGCAACTAACTAATCTCACTTGTGGTTACCATGGAAAGGAATGTCGAATTAGATTCGAATTGATTAGGAGCCACACATGAATTTTATGGTCATGAAATAAAACAACACAAATGAAGTGTTGTTCGTTGAGACAAAATTGGGGAATTATTGCCTAGTATCATATCTAAATGAAAAAGAATGCTTTGAAAGAGAAGGAACAAGTGAGGTTTTCCAAGTTTTGTCTAGCCCACCTCTTAATCTGGCCAATACTTCTCAGAGCACAAAAATGTTGATAGAAAGCAATGATGAGGAATTAGGTGACGATGATAATCTTGGGTTGCTAGATAGTTTCTAAGATTTTATGGAAATATATGCACAGGATCAGCTTAGTTTGGGAGCTCAAATGAACTTCCAAGAACTCTTGCTGCCTAGTTGGTGCAGGGTACACAATGATGCCCATTCAAATTTTGAGTGTTGTTTATGCCAAACAACAATTGAGCATGTTAAAAGACAAATCACTTTGAAGGAGGAAGTGGGTTAGTTCCACCAAAATAGACACATTCCGCCCTTGCACCTCCCGAAAAGGTTACTGAAATGAGGTCCCCATCAAGGGTGAAAATTGGGTCTATTGATTCTGCATTCAAGGACTCTTCTGGGTGTTGGACGTTGTGCTTTGATGGATCCAAATCCAAGCATGAGGCTGGAGCCAACTTTGAATTAATCAGTCCCAAAGGTAAGTCATATTTTGCTGCTCATAGGCTTCAATTTTATTGCACCAACAATGTAGAAAAATATGAGGCCTTGGTCTTGGGACTCCTTATGGCATTAAGGAAAGGTGTTAAAGTGTTGCAAGTCTTTGAGGATTCAGAGTTGGTCATAAATTAGGTTAGGAAGCTCTACTCCTATTATGACCGAAGACTCACCAATTATAGGCATAGGGTATAGAATCTAATAGAAGGGCTAGATGCATTCAATATCCAACTAATACCATGCTCCCAAAATCATACAGAAAATTCCTTAGCCCAAGAAGCAAGCACACTACGGTCGCTATCCTTATCTGGTCTTAAAAGATTCACTATGGAACTCACCTCCATTCCATCCATGCTAGACAATGTAGCCAACTTTTAGGTGTTTAATGATGACAAACACATCCTGGATTTTATCACCAGTTCTGATGTGTTTTCTACTCAGATAATAGATGAGGTTGAACCTCAATAAGCTGACCTGGATATAGAGGGGGTCATCAATATGAAGACCAACACCATCCCTAGTGGGATGGTCCAACTTGAATGAATATTTGACTTGGATCGGATCAGAGATCGAGATCAGCAGGCCAAGAAGGATGCCATTAGTCATCAGTGTGACACCTACAACCTCAGAACAACTGGGAATGGAAAGAATGTATTTATTGGTAAGGTGTGCACAACCGAGGAAAGAAAAGGTATAGTTGATTCTTTAAGGAGGTACCACAATGCCATTGCTTGGAGCTACGAGGATCTCAAAATGTATGATACATCAATTATCACCCATACCATCCCTCCCAGGCCAGATACAAAGCCATTTCGATAGTGACAACGCCCTATCAATGGCTTATTGGAAACGATAATATACAAAGAAGCACAAAAATTACTGTCGGCCAGGATTATCTTCCTGATTGTACATTCCACATGGTTGGAAAATTTGGTTTCTATTGGAAAGAAGAAAGGGGAGATCAGATTGTGTGTTGAATTCCACAATCTAAATAGAGCCTCAGAAAAGGATAGCTATCTAGTGTCATCATTGGATGAGGTACTGTAGATAGTAAACAGTTCTCAGATGATGTCCTTCCTGGATGGGTACTCTGGGTACAACCAGGTAATTGCTTTTAAGGACCTAATTGGCAAGTGCATAATCATCTACATGGATGATTTAATAGTATTCTCAGAGCAATGAAGTAATCATATCGCTGACCTATGGAAAGTCTTTCAGAGATGCTTAGAATTTGGGGTCTCCCTTAATCCGAAGAAGTGCATCTTTGGTGTCACTGAAGGGAAACTACTTGGACATGTCCTCTCATTAAAGGGAGTTTCTATTGACCCCGAGCGTATCCAATCAATCATGAAAATTCAGTTGCTAGGTAGAAAAAAGGAGTTAAATGTTTTTTTGGAAAGATTAACTTTGTCTGTAAGTTTATCACGGGCTTTGTAGAAATCGTCAAACCACTCAATGCTATGTTGAAAAAATATGCCAAGGTTGAGTGGACCCCAAAAGCAAAGAAGGATTTTTGGGGAAATCAAGAAAGCAATCAATGATGCACCTATACTGGTTTTCCCCAATTGTCTGAAGCCCTTCTACATCTATTAATTCACTTCAGACCATTGATGTGCCAGTATTTTGACATAGAAAGATGATGAGGGGAGCGAGCATCCAATCAACTTCATGAGTGCCCCTTTGAAAGACGTCAATCTACATTATTACAATGTCAAAAAACAAGCTTATGCCCTTGTTAAAGGGGTAAAGAATTTTAGGCATTATATCTTATGCAACAAGCTGTTTTCCATAGTTCTTGACCCGATTGTGAAGACATTGCTTATGTAGAATGAGCTAAGAGAACGAAGTACAAAATGGATTACCTTGCTATAGGAATATGATATGGAAATCCATCTAATGAGATTGATAAGAGGATAGGTGCTCAATCGAACCATTGTTGAAGTGGTCATGGATGTAGGTTCTGAACTAAGTATACAACAATATTAGCTGGAGGATATCTCTCTAGGAGAATGGTACAAGAATGTAGGATATTATTTATTGAACCAAAAATGTTCACCCCACTTACAGGGGGTCCAAAAGAATGCTCTCAGGTTGAAAAGCAGCAACTACATGTTGCAGGGTACTATATTGTACAAGAGGAATCATGAAGGTATCTACCTAAGATGTTGTGGTAAAGAGGAAGTTGATCGAGTTTTCAAGGAATTCCATGATAATTTCAGAACAGGTCATGATTTTGACTTGTCTACCACACATCAAATATTAAGATCTAGATATTATTGGCCTACGATTTTCAAGGATGCCCATAGTCACATCTGTACCTACCATGTATGCTAGAATTCAGCCACCCGAGAAAAGAATGTTGCTGTCCTGTTGCAACCTATTTTGGAGGTAAGGTCGTTCGCTTAGTGGGGTCTCAACTTCATCGATCCGGTAAGCCCTCCATCATTTGCTAGACATGGGTACATTCTAACCACTTCTTATTACTGTACTAGATGAATAGAAGCAATCACATGTAGGCAATGCACAACTGAAGTAGTCACTAATATTTTGGAAAGTTTTATTTTAAATCGCTTTGGTTGTCCTTATGCATTCGTATGTGATAATGGTCATGTATTTTCTTCATTAAACTTTTTGGTTGGGCCTTTGACTATGGTATCACCCTCAATTTTCCCTCCAACTATTATCCTCAAGGCAATGGTCTTGTTGAGTCAACAAACAAGAACTTGATCACCGTGACAAAAAAAATTGCTAGATAGGAACCCTAAGGACTAGCATACCGATCTTCATTTTTCCCTATGGGCAGACCGCACCCATTACAAGGCTGCCCTTGGAGATTCCTCCTACCACCTCATTTATGGCTTGGAGCCCATTTTCCCCATACATTTGAAAATCCCTACCCTCCAGTTCATTAATGATTTTTATGAAGGAGGAGACCGTAGAGAAGCTCGGCTCGTGAAGTTGTTACACTTAGAAGAAGTACGAGACCATGCAATAGAAAATTTTGCCAAAATTTAGGGTGTAGTTAAAAGATTTTTCAACTCTCGAGCCAAAATCAAGGCCTTTCGCATTTACGATCTAGTCTTGTATTAGGACAAGGCCCACAAAAAGAAAGGGGGACACAAAAAATTCGACAAGCTTTGGCTTGGCCACTTTCAAATTTCTTAAATCCTTGGAGATAACGTGTTTCTTGTGAAGACCTTAACTGGAGAAGACATCTTATTTCGCATCAATGGGCAGCATCTTAAGCATTGCTTCCAAGTCTGAGCTCTCCTGGAGTTGGTTGTGTAAATACTTTTATATAGTTTAGGATAGATTTCCTTGTTTTTCTTTCCTCCTTTGTTTTGTGTTGCTCATTTCCTGACAGTTTTTTTTTTTACCTTGAGAGTCTCCCGTTGTGCCTGTTGTGGTGGCCATGCTTAGCTCAATGAATGGTTTGCGCTATTGCCCACTCTTATTTTTCTCTCTAGATAAGCCTTCATTCCCTATTACTAATCTTTGAAAGCTCAGATCACTGGTTTCTTCTCTTGAACTCTGGACTAATCTAGGATGGTGTCCCTGTTTCAATTTCCTATACCTATCATGAAACACATAGAAACATGCCTTAAAGGTTTTTGAAGAATTATGTGGTGATTGCTAGGAAGGTTGGATAAGTGAAAAATCTAAAGTTTGCTCTAGTGACCACTGTGATTTCCAAACCCATAGTGAGCTTCAATGCTTACATAGTTGAATAAAAGAAAAGAAAAGTATTGAAAATCAGTATCAAGAGAAAAAAAATGAAAAACATAAAAGTTGGCAACCATATGGGTGTACAAATATCTCTACCGGGACTATGGATGTCTGGCTGGCAGTAGAGCTATGTTCATGGAGTCACAATGACAACTTCATTAGGGCTATGGACATTTGATTGGTAGAGGAGCAATGTCCAAGTTACTTTTAGGGTTAGACAAACTATGTAGCTTGTCCTTTTGATTAGTAATTGTCCACATGATCTCTGAGGAAAATAAATGAACCCACCATGCACACACTTCCATGATAGTATCATGGCGTGATTCAATCTCCCCCTCCTTAACTTGTTCTTAGTTCAACCTTGGAAATCATCTTCTAGTCTACAAAACCAAAAATTATGGTTTCAGAATGAATATTTATCTTTAGAATGTCGGGAGCGTTCCCTAGTGGAGTCACCATTTGTTGTGCCTATAGAACACACACCCCCCGTTCAAAATGGGGGCCCTCTCTTACGTCGCCTTGTTGAGCTCTTTTTGACCGCCTCATTTTGGTGTGCCCTCTGTTTTGGTGTCCTAGTTGGTCAATGCACCCTTCAAATTCTCAATTTAGATTGACCATATTTTTCCCTTAAAAGGAAAAATTACTTAGTCTTGGGCTTCATCGGGCCTTCTTGGTCATTTTTCCTTTTTGGGCATCCTTGGGACTCTCTAGGCCCAGAACTTTGCGTTTCCCCTTTCGGGTTACCATTTTTGTCCTACTGTCCCGATCGGCTGATAGTCGATGTCCTCCTAGTCCCCAGACCTCGATGCTCCCTTTGCCATCTGCCTTGCTTGTCAAAACTTAATGGTTGTGCCCTTGCATCTTTCTGTCATGTCTCTTAAGCCCAACCCTTTGGGATTCCCCTCTTGGGTTTCCTTGTGGCCTTTTCCATTGTGGAAAGTCATCAGTCCTCGTCCTCCCATACCCCAAACCTTGGCATTCTCTTTGTCGTTTGATTTCACTTGGCATTTCCTATGCATCTTTCTGGATCTCAGGCTCCGAAACTCCCACGGCCATCTTTAATTTGAATTTACCAACCCGATTGACCGTCGTACCTACATTTCCTAGGGGCATTCTTGGTGATTAGGAGTATAAATATTGGGCTCAACATGTCATTTTCACATGCCAGGAGTCTGAGTGAAGCGCAGTGCCTCCCAGCTTTTACCGTCCTCACGCCCGAGCCTCCACTTTGTCGTTCTTCAAAGATCAAACAATGCTCTTCATTGGGCCTACGAGGTAAGATCATTGTCCAACCTCATGTCTCATTTCCTTCACTTTCACAACTAAAATGAAAAAGTCTGATAGAAGAGGGATCAGGTTACGAAACCCATGAACTAAAATTTCCAAAACAACCCTTAGGAACTTCAAAAATCAAAGTCGGAACCTTAAACTCTCATAATCATTCTTTGAACTCAGTGATCATGCCCTTTGGGCCCAAGATTCCCTACTACCATCACTGTTTACAATGGAAATTTAACGGTTACCCCGACATCAAAGCTCCTCCTGGGTTCTAGACTCTGAAACTCCGCCCTTGATTGGTTGCTCGTTTCGGCAGTTTCAAACAAAATTTTCCTCACATCTATCTAACCCTTAGACCATGGATAACCAGTTGATGCAAAACCTATGAAAAGGCATCCACTTCTAAGCATCCGTCCAGTCCCCGACCTCGAACTTCTGTCTCTAAACCATTGATTTTGTTCTGTCATTTCTAAATGACCGTCACATTGCATCCTTCCGGCTCCTGGCCCCCGAGTGTTTCCCTATTGGTTGAATATGAACAAAGAAGGTAGTCCTTGCCTGCCTCAGATCCCTCCTACTGGACCTCCATCATCAAGATTCCATTCCGCATCCGTCGTCCAAAATGGAAAAACCAACCCGTCTTTCCGGAAGCCGGGTCTCGGCACTCGAATCTCCTCCGAGTTTTCAATGAAGGCAATATTTTTGGGTCTGCTCCTTTGGAGTGCATTCCTCAGACTTCTATCTTTGCTTCATCATTTCACATGGCTATTACCCAATGGCAACTTGGCCCTCACAGCCTGGGCTCACAAGCAACAAATTCTTAGATATGGTCTCACTACCTTTGGCTTCCCGGGTTCCGAACTCTAGAACTCCTCCTAAATTTCATTTCTACAAAGCTATTCCAAAAAACTAACTCCTGACAACCTTCCTTTACTCTAAACCCGAATGCCTTAATGATGACCTAAATGGCCTCAAATTTTGAAATGGACTTTGACCCACGTGCTTAAATTAAACCTTCTCCCACATGGACCCTTCAATATCCAAATCCAGGATTGAGAGACGTCATCTAGGATGCCTTGCCTTGTTCGCCCTTCCAAAACAACATTTTTCCAAGGGAGGTTCGGCCTTTGGGACCCGGGTCACTCATTTTCCTTCTGGAGAGCCGTCAAGTGACAAATTCATTTAGAATGATGTATTGTTTAATCTAACATTGATCTGCAGGAATTTATCAGAGGCTGCACCCTCATGCTTAATTTTACTGACTCCCACCTCTTTGTGCAGGATATATGGAATTTGGAGTAGAACCTTCGGGGGTAGCCAAGGACAAAGGAAAAAGAACTACCAAAGCTCCTCGAGGCAAGGAAAATAAAGACCAGATGAAGTACCAGTTCTAGGGAGTGTCGTTGCACTCCAAGATCACAATCAAGTAGAAGGACATCACAGACACGAATAGGGAAAACTTTAAAAAACCCCCCACTCGGTGCAAGTGTAAAATCCTAGCGAATCCTGTATACTTCCCAATGAAAAATATTAATTTTATTGGCGATTTTTTTCGGTTTTTGAGAAAAATAATAATTCCAATTGGAAAATATTTTATAATCCTTGGTAGTTCATGGAAAATCTTCGCGAATTGCAAATTTTTTTAATCGAATAAAATATTTTTCATTGGCAATTAAAACTATTTTTCAAACTAGAATTTATTTTCCATTGGCGATTAAAACCTTTTTTCAAAGCAAAAAATATATTTTCATTGGTGAATTAAAAAGAATCTCAAAATAAATAAATAAACCAGTGGTGAAATAAACAAATATTCCAACGAAAAATCATAGGGGTTATTCGATGAATGTTCAATGGATGACTATAGCTGCATTCCATAAGTAAATATCTAAAGCACTAGACTTGCGATTTGAAACCTCCGGAATAACACTAGAATAGTTAGATTTCTGGAAATCAGTGGTTGAGATTTTATTACCGTACAAATGGTTATAAATTTTTGTTTCTCAATGATTGGGTGACCTCGGCAGGATGCACAACTTTCAAAGTGTCGGCTCATTTAATGAATTGTACAGTGCCATTAAGGGATGTCTTCTCAAATGCTATCAAACACCAACTGGATAGGTTTAATGTAATATTTTCAATCCTCTGAAAGGATAGATCTTAAATAAGGAGGTTGGAGAAATGGATTTAGTAGCAGATTGTCACATCCTACTGGTAAAGCTAAGTGAGCCTGCATACAAGGAAATGTGGCAGCATTTTGAACTCCATACTCAGAGTTTCCTCAAAATGGTATTTTTAACCGATATCAAAGTGTGGGAAGATGAACCTATGGCCGTCATGCAACCAACTTTGAATTGGCCTGAAGAAGAGAAACTCGACATCATTTCCCAACTATGTTCAATGGCGTGGAAAGAGAAAACTAGCTATGTTGAGTACAATAGGGTGATTTTTGTTTTAGAAGAAGAAGAAGAACGCACTGAATTTCATAATTTAGTTATGGAAATGCAGTTGGAACTGTATAGAGTCCTGACACCTCTAGAAAATTAACAAAATGCATGAATCCTTTTGTGAATTGTGAATTTGTGACATGTAATGATAAGGGAGCGTAGTTTCAATTTTTCAGTGCTTTTTGAATTTTGATTGTAAAGGGTGTGGGGTGAGAGGTCTATGAAACCACATTTTTGGCATTAGAGAGATAAAAGAATATATTTCTAAATCTGTGTATTTATTAATGCTTCCTTTTAATTATGAATGAATTGTGTTTCTTCATGATAATTGTTCAATGTTTATCTGTTAGGTCAAATTCAAAATGCATATTTTTTTCATCTTTGAGACTTTGTGTTCAGATTAATTTATTTGTTAAAAGAGAAAATATCGCTTTTCTTTACTGATTGTCAAAAAAATGGACTTTGTGTCATTTGTTTTAAAATATTTTGCATCTACTTTCATGGTTAAAGTGACAAATCTGTACACCAACAAGAAAAAAGAGTTGCATTTTGGAAGTAAATCTTTGAAGCATTAGACTTGTGAATTGAAACCTCTGGAATAACACTATAACCGTTAGATGCAGACATGTGGCAAGATAAAGGCCCATCGCTCATCACTCATTCAGTATTTTCAATGCCTCAATGTTGTACATTTCATTTAATTTAAATTCTCAATCTTTTTGAAGAAAGTGTGGTTGGAAATGGCAGTGGCGACGATTAATTCCATATGTGATATCAACATCTGAAGCAATTTCTTGGACAACTCATAGCTTTAATGAAAAATTATTGGTAATGATTTCATATCATTTGAACTTTGAGTGGCACTGGTGAATCAATGATTTTGACAGCTTGTAAGCATGAGGTACCGTTCGCATGTGGCCAGATGTTAATCAAATTAAACATTTTAATTATACAGCTGGTTGGTAGTGGTACTGGTGGGCCATAAATAGGGATAGTATTAGTGATTTAGTGAATAGTGGATAGTGCCTTAAGGGTTTTTATTTTCTAGGGTTAATAAGGATTCACAAAGAAGATGATGCAGTATTGGGGATACTGCAAATTCTCCTACCTACAGTTATGTAGTTACAGAGTAATCATTAAAAGATGAATTTCCTTCAAGTTTAGAATGGGTGGAATTGGAAAGAAGTTGATTTGGTTAACTTGACTTCTCAAACAGGTTTTGAACTAGGATGAGGAGCTCTGATGGAGGTAAGTGCTATACCAGTGCATGAAATCTATGTGCAAAAGATGGGAGCAGAGTTTCTTCTCCTCTTGTATTCTAACAACTCCCATTTCCACAACATGGCTAGCCAAGCAAGCCCCATGCATTTATTTTCAAAGAGAAATTTGTATTACATCTTCTGTATGATTCTGGTTCTTGAAGGGGATAAGTACATTTTGTATCTTCACGGCTCCCATTTCCCCATGATTGATTAGAACCCCCTTTCCCCAGTATGGTTGGAAAATCCACCAGTAGAAGCTTGGAATCATGAATTTATTTTCAGAGCCACATTTGTATTACGTTGTCACGAGCAGAAGCTTGGAATCATGCATTTTTTTTTAGAGTTACATTTGTAGTAAGTTTTCAGTAGTAGAAGCTTGCAAATTGGAATCAATTTGTAATCCATTGTAACGAGAAACAACTTGGAATAAATTATTAAATTTTGTCCATGCAAAGTACTATAGTGGCACACTGACATATGTTATTTATACAAAACATGAGCTATAGTTCTACTCGTCTTTAAAAAGATATGTAATAATGTGACATTGAAATTCAGTTGCAATAAAATAAATAGTTGTAAATGTGTTGTGTTATTCTTGAATCTTCATTATTCATTTACGCTTAAGAGTAAAGAGTTGCTTTCTGAGTTCAAAACTTCGGAGGAATGCAATCATTCATTCCACCGATGTTTATGTGTTACAACGATGTGCTTACTTTTTTTGACTCTATCGGTATATCGAGGAGCACACCTTATGAGTTATGATTCTTTGCCTTCGGGCCATCGACAGGGCTATGATGGGGCTTCCACTGATAAAGCATTGTTAGGCCGATGCCTATGTTATTGACTTTAAAACACATGTGTCATGTTAATTTTTTAAAGTTAATATCATAAATTACTCAAGTTTCAACTGTTGGATGAACATTTGATGTATGGTTGTAGTTACATTCCATAATGAAATGAACAGAGTGATGGGCTTCCCAACTTAAACATCTGGAATCACCCTATAACCATTAGATTTAGAAAGATCAACGGTTAAGATTAAAAAATTTCAACTTGTAGACCTAAGACGTGTCATTCACTTTAATGTTCCAATTTTGAGAAACAAAGCATTTAAAGAACTTTGTACTGCTAAGTGTCGACTGTCAAGTGATTAATGTTTATTTTTAAACTTTAAAGTTAATATAATAAATTACTCAAGTTTCAACCGTTGGATGAAAATTTGATGTATGGTTGTAGTTGCATTCTATAATGAAATGCACAGAGTGATGGGCTTCCCAACTTAAACCTCTAGAATCACCCTATAACCATTAGATTTAGAAAGATCAATGGTTAAGAATAAGAATTTACAACTTGTAGACCTAAGACATCTCATTCACTTTAATGTTCCAATTTCAAGAAACAATAAAAAAAAAAGAAATTAAAGCACTTTGTACTACTAAGTGTCATTGTCAACCAGTCCTGGAATTTGACGCTCATCCCTACCGGCTACTTGTCATATGAAAATTTTATGACAGTTTGGTCATTTAAATGCCTATCAAAAAAATTGTTTGATTTATGATTTTTTATATAAAATCTTTTATAAATGCAATATCTTGAAAAATTAGAAAACAATGATAATTATTAGTGATAAATATAAAAATTTACTATTATGATTAACAATTAACAAAAGTTTCTAATATCATATTAAAAATAAATCTTGTTAAATATATTCTAAAAATTAAAAATAATTATGTTTTATTTTAAAAAGATTCTAAATTAATATATATTTTTATAATAATATTATAAATCACTTATATTAATATAAAAAATGATAGCTATTATAAAAATGTCAAAAGTTTCTAAATTCATATTAAAAATATTCAATAAAGTTATATTCTATTTTCTTTTTATAATAAAAAATATAAAATGATATATATTATAAATTAAAATACTATATAATAATTTTTTATGGTTTAATAAAAATATAGCAAGTCAAACTATATGGTCTAATAAATTTTATATCTGTAATATACGGTCTAACTCTAAAATAGGCCATCAAATTCTAGGCCTCTTGTCAACTGTCAAGTGATTAATGTTTATTTTTAAAGTTAATATCATAAATTACTCAAGTTTCAACTGTTGGATGAACATTTGATGTATGGTTGTAGTTGCATTCCATAATGACATGCACAAAGCGATGGGCTTCCCGACTTAAACCTCCAGAATCACCCTATAGCCGTTAGATTTAGAAAGATCAATGGTTAAGAATTTGCAACTTGTAGACCTAAGAGTTAAGACGTGTCATTCACTTTAATGTTGGAATTTCGAGAAACAAAGAATTTAAAGCACTTTGTACTGCTAAGTGTCAATTGTCAAGTGATTAATGTTTATTTTTAAACTTTAAAGTTAATATCGTAAATTACTCAAGTTTCAACTGCTGGATGAACATTTGATGTATGGTTGTAGTTGAATTCCGTAATGAAATACACAAAGCGATGGGCTTCCCAACTTAAACCTCTGGAATCACCTTATAACCGTTAGATTTAGAAAGATCAATGGTTAAGAATTTTCAACTTGTAGTCTTGTAGACCTAACTCCTAAGACTTTTCATTCACTTTAACGTTCCAATTATGAGAAAAAAAGAATTTAAAACACTTTGCACTTTGAAATTGAACAGTAATTTTTAAAGTCTCCAATCTTCAAATTGCTCATTGCAGTGCACCACCCTGTTTTGGATTCCACAGTTCCACTTCCAACAATGCCATTCCATTTTTCAAGAGTTGGGACTTAGAATCTAGGTAAGTGAAAGAATTCCTGTGGCTACGTTTCATCATTTGAAATTGCTTAAAATCTTATTTTGTCAAAGTTTGAAGTTTGGGTTTAGAATTTAGAGACTCAAGAATTCATTAAAATTAAGGAGGACTAATAGGTATTACTTATTAGGGAATTCAAATTTCATAACTTCACATTTGTATAAGCATGTCTACCACCAGTACCACTAGAGAAATGTCCGATAAAAAATACATTATGCAAAATTGCTTAAAACCCCAAGTTTCACCGATGGGTACCATGATATTTATGATCCTTAAATATATGGTAGGCATACCTCAGAACTTAAATTTTCATCTCAGAATAAGGCTGCAAAAAATACGTAAGTTGATAGTATCAGTGCACCGTGGGTAACTGGATTAGGGCGCATGATGTTACATGAAGTTTTCCTTTGTCTAGAATTTATCATGGTCTGTGCCGAAAATTATGATGATAAGAAAAGAGAAATTGTTAATAAAGATAACCAAGAAGAATTTTTATCCATTAATGTATTAGAGCTTGGACAAGTGTTGGGGTTTACAACTGAAGAATTGGGAAACCACCACATTAACCTAGAAAATATTGCTAGTGATTATGAAGCAGTGATAGAAAGGTTGAAAATTGATTTCTTAAATAAAATAGTTAAGGATAGAAACAAATTGAAAGGTGATCATAAGCCTCCTTATAATTTGGATATTTTTAAGCTATGGGTTTAGGATACTATTTCCATGCTAGCATTTTGCCTCAGTCTGAATAGCAATTTGGAAGTGGGTGAAAGCCTTCTTGAAATGGTATATAATATACATTATGTTGATGAACATGTCAAATATAATTATACTCAGCACATTGTAGAATCCATGCATAATTTTTTTTTAATGATTAAAGTAGGCTCCATGAAGAGATTTAGGTTTACAACCTACTTGTGCTATCTTTTTCTATTCAAATTTAGAGGAATGTTTCAGACCAACAAGCTTTAGATTCAGCCATATAGTAATGGAGAGGAAAATAAAATGGCTCTAGTATATGAATGGACCACTGAGATAAGGATGCATGATTCTCAAAGGAACTATAGTCATTTTGTAGACTACTTTTTGGCTCCATTACATCAAGTAATTACAAATACTCCAATGCCTAGATTGCCCATGTCATGTAGAAACTGCATGCAACTAGGAAAACAAATACAATTGGTTGATTGGTACTTAATGGAAGAATATACTGTGCTAAGATTTTATGGATCAGGAGTATAGCCATACAAACTTCCAATACATGTGATAGAAAGGTTTTTTGCATTGGAATATGTAAGGTAGGTGCAGAGTGCTGATGAACTACACTTTCTCAGTCAACAAAAGAAGACCTTATTTCCTTCTTTACCTTTTTCATGTGGAGGGTTCACATTTGAGAGAAAATCATTTGGTGTGGCACATTCTTTTGATTTTTTTTGAGTTTTATGGTATCTGTCACTGGCAGTATAATCCATGTGACATCATTAAATCAATGATTGTGGTCAATAGGAAAGCTGCAAATAGAATTCAACACCAAAGTAAACCCTTGCTTGAAAACTTGAGAAACAAGGATTCTTGGGATGAGGTCAAAATAGCTATGGAGAAAAGTGTTGCTGAGAATGGTATTTCTTTTGAACAATTGTTAGCATAAATTATGGCATTGCACCAAAAGACAAGTAGGACATACAACAATTTTTATGAAAAAAGTGATAAACCATCTAGTAGAGTAAAAATTCCAAGTTCTCTAGAGAAGGAAGTTATAGATAAAAATTTGCCATGATAAAAAATTAATGCCTTTTGGTCTATGAGGAAGGACCTAGGTGATCCAAGAGCTCTTGTAGACTATGGAGCTAATGAAGAAGATGAAGATTTTAGCGAATTTTGGAATATAGAGCATCCTGATCAATGTGGAAGCAAAGGAAGTGATGAATCTAATGATGATATTGATAGGGAAGAAGAAGAAAAAAGCCATGCCAATTACAAACCTAGTTTAAGTGAGGCTGCAAAAGAAGAATATGCTTCAACATATACTTTAGGTCAAACCATACTTGAAAAAATTGGTTATGAAGGTGGTCCTTTGGGGTCCAAAGGACAAGGCCCTTTGAGGTCCATAGGACAAGGCCCTTGGACAATACTAGGTGTTGAGCATAGAAAAACAGGTGATAAATCTAGCCTTGGGCATGGAGGTGAAAATGTAGACCAAAGGCATACAAGTCAAACTCAATATGTTAGAGCTTCTAATCCTCATCCTCATGGCCTAAAAAATACTGACAAAATTAATGTATCAAAGAAGAACAATGAATTGGTGTACACATCATTGCTAAAGAAAAATAGAGAGAAGAAAAGGTTGTAGACCTAGCAAGTGAGAAATCAAAGAGGAAAGCAATAGATAACAAGAGCAATGAATTAGAAAAAAGAATAATAGAATATGCCTCCACATCAACAAGAAAAGATGATAAATCAAATGAGAGAGAAGTAAATGACCTGAAGCGAAGGTTAGATGAGAGAAACAAGAAATATGATAAAGAAAAATCCACTTCAGAAAAATTAAGACTAAACATTGCGAATGGAAATGCACAGTGGGAACAAAAATTGGAGAAACAGAGAAAAAAAAATGAAAGATGCTATCAGACAACATTATAAGAAGCTCAGCGAATATTTAGTGGACAACAAAAGGGTGTTGGAATTAGAGAAATCTGCAAATCAAGTTCTACAAATAGTCTACAAAGCCAGTGACAATGATCTGAAATCAAAAGGGATTACTAATTGGATTGAAACCTCAATGAAGTTGTCATCTATCATTGAAAAGTGTTCGAGAATGTGTGGAATAAAGGAATATTTGCATTTGGTTGCAGACAAGATGAAGGTGGTGGATGAAAAGGTAAGGAACTTCACAAAGCTTGGTTTTCCAAAGGCTTTTGACACAAATGAATGATTCACTACAAAGGATGGTTTCATAAAGAAGATGGAAGGTGCAAGGAAGATTGATTTGGAGTTGGACCAGTTTCCTTAGAACCCAGATGTGAACTATTTGGATTCCATCAGAACACTGATAACCTTGAATGCAAAATTGACTGAAGAATTCAAGATAGGTTCCATTTCCAATTACAATCATGAAATGTTAACAAAAATTCAAGTCAAACAACATCAGTTAGAGAAAATGGCAATTCCACCACCTGATGAGTGGAATTTGCTAGAAAATTTGATACAGTGACTTGATTTATTATTTTCAATCTTTGATAATATGAGTTTCAAAGTTCCAACTAGGCTCTATGCAGACTTGTCTTTGGGCATTGGCAATATTTTGCATTGCCAATGCTAATATGTACTCCTTCATGTGAAATTCAATTAAAAATCTCAAATTTAGACTTTAGTAATGTGATGATGTTCAATTATCTAGATTCTGTATTATTTATTTTATCATTTGAACTAGTGATGAACTGTTAGCTCATTATATTTACTTCTTGGTAGAGCTTCCAAGTTATGGATGTTAAACTATTAGCTCATTATATTTACTTATTGGTAGAGCTTCTAAGTTATGGATGTTGAACTGTAAGCTTCTGTTATGTTTTGACTAAAAATCTTGATCAATATCCACCAACTTACACCTCACCCACATCCCACATACTGCAAAAATACACTACATTTGATTTTATGATTAGCACAAATTGTAGAGATTTGTGTGAAAAGATCCATTTTGTGGCCCACATTACTACTTGATCAATGATCATGTCCACAAATAAATCTAAAACCCCATGGTCACAACCCCTATTCTTGAAGAATTCAAATTCAATGTACTAACAAATTAAATGTACTTCCACACACTCAATTTGAATAACATAAACAACCACTTTGGAGACAACCAAATAAGTTAATAACTTATAAGCATATTAATCCACAATGGTTGAACACTCAAAAGAAAATCAGTAAATATGTGTAACCTCCTCCATTGTATTGATCTTCAAAGTTCAAATGATATGCATTATAAAAATAGTTTATGATATGAGATGGATGGGAAAATTGGTGCAATCTATTATCTATCTTCTTACTATTTTCTACTCTAAAGTCTAATTAAAAATGATGTGATGATTCATTGATCTCCTATTGGAGTCTTGATCTCTCTTATATATGAGAGGCAACAAGCTACAAACCCCTTGCAAAAATTCATGTCATTTGACAACTAAACATAACTCAAATTATAAATAAAACAATGTCGCAGGCGAATGCACTGATCCGTTAATCTCCAAGCAAAAGCCTATGACCACTGACCACCTAGGATCTATTCAAGGCTTCTACTCCATGATAGGGCACTCATCATGTTGTTGTTTGGCATTCTTCCTCTGAATCTGATGGTTGTCCCATTGGATCTGATTCTGACACGTCTACAGTTTGGCTAATAAATAGATTGACTGCAGAGAGGTGATGGATGTACTGATGTTCAACATAGGTGTTCACATTAGAGATTGCCTCTTTCCTATCATATTCCATAGACATTATTTTTTTGAGTTGCTTATGAGTGTTTTGTAAAACCATAACCTCGTCATTTATTTCTTGCAACACAACAGTTAGAAGCCCAACAAGCTCTTCCTTCCAATCATCATATTCTTGAGGATTTCCAATGCCAAAATGAAGTGTCAGGAGTGGGACTAAATCAAAGTAGTTGAAATCTTCCCTAAGCCTATTATGATATCCATTATGTGATTCTACCAACTTGTTATATGTTAGAAATATTTGTCCTTTCATGGCATTCTTATCTACGAGCTCCTTTTTTGTCTCCATCATTCTAGGTTGCAATCGTTCATTCTCCACCAATGCAATGCATGTCTGTTTGAATACTTCCCAATATTCAATAGCACATTTCATCATTTTATTGAACCTTTCTTTTATCATTTTAGATATAGTGTTATATTTGATGGTTTTCACTTCTTTCTCCAATTCTTTGCATTTCCCCTGAGATTTCAAATGGCAATTCTTCCAGTAGGTTGCATCAATCAAGGCATCAAGCACTCTCTTATATTTTTCAAGCCATGGGGAGTACAACTCTGATGTGGAAGAGGAAGATTTTCTTTCTCTCTGATTTGCTAGCTCTTTCTTTAGTTTATCATTTTCCTTAATCAATTTTTTGATCTGTGCTTTGGTAAATTTTTCCACATTTATGTTGAATTTCGTTGTCTCCATAAGGTTGGTATCCACTACTTTTTGAAACAAGAGATGACCAAACACTTGGTTTGGATTACTAATTATAGCAGGTCTTTTATCATGGGGATACAATGATCAGATAAGCAAGGTGGATTTGTTGGGGTTGTACCCAGATCCTGAATACATTTTGTCACTTGCTTCTTATATTAATTTCATTGTCATATCCTCTCTTTTTCTGAAGCTATCAAATACAATTGAAGAGCTAATATCCCACCCTGGTAGGAGAAACACTCTAGCTTCTTAAAGCAATTCCCTACCTCTTTAAGGAGTGATGGAATATATTTACTTTTCTACCTCCCTTTTCAATTCCTCCAGAGGGGTTGCCTCATGTTCAGGAGTGATATCCTGTATCTATTGTCTCATTTTTTTACCTTTATATTCATAAACAAATGATTTAAATTCAAAAGATTTAACAAAATCACAATCTGAAATAAACTATTGTCCAACCCTGACCCTCACATCATCAGATAGTTCATTTTATGCCTCAAATCTTACAATATTTTTCTCTTGAGGGGGCTCTTACCATGCAATCACAAGAGCACTGATTTGTTTGACCTACTCACCCTCTTCATCACCCTACTCTTCTTCACTTATATTAGTATCTACAGAAAAACAAACCTCAAGAGTAGGCTGTGAAGGTATGTAATCCAAGGGCTCTATGTCTTCAGCTTGTGCTCCTGAATAAGTTGCATGAGGTGCATCAAAAAAAACTAGGGGAACATCCTTTACCATTTCATTGACATGAGCGATGAGTTGCTCAATTCTTGATAAAGGATCCTGTATCTCATCAAATTCCTTTGAATAAGATGGCACATTTTTCCTCTTCCATTCCTCTGCAAGAATAATCTTGTTATAGGTTGCCATTCTTTCCTTGGTGGAAGCCTCATCATGGTTTCTTATGAAATCTTCGATTGAGAACAAATATTCATACCCTGATAGCCCCTTCGATAATCTCGCCTTGTGAATAAAACCTTCTGCATCAAATTGTTTCCTTAAATCACCTAGAGGTAGGTTGTACTATGCTAATTTACCATCAATTTCTCCATATCCTTCATTGGCAACCACTGTAAAGTCTCCAAAACATAAGGTGTTGGGCATAATTGATTATTTGCTATGTCTTTTGAGGTGTTTGGAATCAGATTTTTCCAATTGCCTCACAATTTCTAAAAAAGCAATTCGGCTAGCAACTACTCGTGGCATCAAGTGTGGAGCCCCTTCGAACCCATAAACCCTTATCACTATACAATCAGGGAAAGCATACCAATCTCCTAGGTTATGATTCACTTTATTTCTCCGGTCATTTTCCTTTTGTCTTAGAAATCTTTGTACTTCTAGGGATAGGTTATAATTGCACAGATACCCCAGCAAGTTCATCAATGGTTTTACAAAAAATCTTCAAAATAAAGGTAATGAGACCCACCAAATCGGTTGTCCCACAATGAAGTCCACATTTATATAGATTTGAAATCTTCATTTTCATCTGTATCTTTTATCCTTATTTCTTCACTCTAGACCCCTTTGACTCATCCCTCATACAATAGCAAATGCATAAGAAAATAATAGTGTTCAAAATTAATATTATCACCATTATTTTTAATCTTTTCAAGCCCTCAATGTAGGGCATTGGCCAAGTAGCTAGAATAATCAAATGGCCTAGAATCCTTGCTCTGTATGTCTACAACTAAGACCATTGGGGCAATCGACATGAGAGGTGGAACTTCTACTCCCAAAACCTGATCAGCTGAATAATAGGTGTATCAAAAATACTCTTCGAATAAATCTTCATGGAAAGGAGGGTTTTCACTGCTAGAGAACCTCCTAAGTTGGCCTCCTTCATCCTTGGGCCTATGCAAAGGTAATTTCCATCTCTTATAGCTCGTATCCATGTGGCGATACTCTGTCAAGAGATCTTTGATCGTGAATGATAAATTCAGTGAACACTCTAACTGAAATATATTAGAAATGAGATCCCTAGAAATAACAAGCATGTCACCCCCTCCATGTGACTGAATAGTTCTTTTCTTGGGGTCATATCTAGTTGCAAGAGCTTTAATTAGCTTTGTTCTCACAAACACATTGGGCACCACAATTATTCCTAGGTTCAACCTCCATGGATTGCAAACTGGTTGAAACCTAAATTATTTTCTGTAACTGTACATGAAGAGGTCATGCCCTCATTGTTGTGTCCAAATATCCCCTAAGCCCTTTTGTTTGTCCCATAATCAATCCATGGAAGGATTCATTTGAGAACTCCTTTTGGGTCTCGGACCTGACCTAGGACATTGATCTATTAGGTCTTCATTTAGGAGTCTCTTAAGATTTTCGGTTTTCTATTTTTTAGCTTTGGGTTTGTCTATACTCTCTTCCATTATTTAAATCTTAAGCTTTTGAGTAAAATAGCTTCTCAGCTGGGTCTAAAAGTGAAGTACTTACATGAGTCTCACTAAGTCACCTCCATAGTCCACTAGTCTTTGCTGCATTAGAACTCCAAGTTTTTGCCTTTCTACTTCAGCCCTAACAAAAATCTTCTAGAATTTTGTAACAACTATGCGATCAACTTGTGATATAATTCACTTCAATTCTGGTTCAAAAATGCACCACAGCATGGCTGCACAGTGCCCCAGGATGTCACATCAATCTTTCACCGATAGCCACCCTCTCCACCAATGGAAACCTATCCTTCGTTCTATTGGTGGGACGTCAGATAATGTTTCTTCGATGCACCATAGCTCCCCCGATATAATTTATGCATTCAATAATTCATGACCATGGACCATGGTTATAATTCATGGTTAATTTTGTTGACAATTTGACTCTATTGGTATATCGGGAGAGCACCTTAGGAGTTAGGAGTCAGCCTGATAGAGTATTCACTATGAAATTTCAAATTTGTTTAATATTTATGGATGCAATGTGAATGTAGGCTATAATATGGATCTTTTCACACAAATTTCTACAATTTGCATTGTTCATAAAATCAAAGTGTGGTATATTTTTGTGATTATTGATAAAATAAGATAATTCAAATTTCATGCCCATGGTCATAAATTATAATTCATGGTTACTTTTGACAACTCTATCGGTATATCGAGAGAGCACATTAGGAGTTCACCCAATAGAGTATTGTTACACCGATACTAGGTTGTGAGCTATTTTCATCAGGCCATCGATGGGACTATGATGGGGGTTCTGCTAATGAAGCATTATTAGGCCGATGGTATTGAATTTTATATGATTTATAAAATATCATCAACTACATTTTGACTTAGGCATATGTATTATGATTCATGAAGTCTAATATAATATATATGTATTATGATTCATGAAGTGCAATATAATATAAAATATCATGGAGACTTGGAGTGCAATATAAAATAAAATATCCTAAAATTGAAGTGCAATGATTCATAATTTATTTGAATACAATATAAAAAATCATCAACTAAAGTTTGGAATATGATTCATGCAGTGCTTGAGTGCAATATAAATAAATATATCATGAAGTGCAATGATTCACAATTTCAATTTTCATTGAATACAATATAAAATATCATCAAACATCAACTGCAGCTTGGACTTTGGAACAATGGAAATTGATTCATGAAGTGCAGTAAAAATACCTAAAACCTGCTAATTAACTTTCATTTCCCAAACGGAGTCAGGTTCCTCAAACTGATGCCATCTTTAGATAAAGTAAAAGAGTCATCTTGATTCTGAGATTGCTCTGCACTTTCTTTGGCCTGTGTCTCAAATTCAACATTCATTGTTTGATTTGTATCAATTTCAATATCATTGTCATTTGTCCCAGACCTAGTCCCACTACCACTACCACTACCACCAGTACTGACGACTGTTGGAATTGGAGAGTCTGTGTTGCACAACCCAGTCCCTTTTCTTTCAGATGTGGACCTCCAAATTGCGAGTGCCCTTTCAAAAGGAATTTTTTTGACATTATATGCAGTTCCTTTCATCCTCAAGCAAATTTCCAAATTCTTGTCCAGTTTGTTTCTTAACTTTGATTTCAAAAACCCCAATGTACTGAAAATTCTCTCATCCTCAACCAACCCCAATATCATTGTTTGACGTAAATCAGCAAGTTTGAAATATTCTGACATCAAACCACTCAATATTTCACTTTGACATAAGCTTGTCCAAACCTTTTTTATTGATCCTGATTCAAAGGCCTTCTCCTTGCCCATGGATTTATACTACTCTCTCATAGTTGTTGCAATACTCCAAAATTGCTTTCTAAGATTATTTTCATTTTACCTTTTCTGAAAATTATTCGATCAAGATTTTTACTTGATCATGAAAATATTTTGGGTTATCTCAGTTTACCCAAAATTGAGGATACACAATACCCATGGCTTCAAGTATTTCATGTCAAGGGAATCTTTCACGAATCTTTGAGGAAAGAGATTTTGCAATTTCCTTCAAATTATCACTAACATATTTAACAATGCTGTTAAAATCTTCCTCATTAATAGGTACTTATTTTCTAGAGCACTTGGTTGTCTTACAATGGTACATTGGTACCTCATATCCACATACACAAATACATAAGTGCCTGCTTGCATTAAACTATAAATAATTATCAGGATTATTCAAATCAGTAATTTTCTACCACATCAAATAATTTTCACCTTCTTATGTTAGATCTAGATATAGATGATCGACGTCCAAGCATGTAAGTTTACGTAGATTGGCATATTCATAAATATACATAGTTTTGTCTTGGGCTTTCTTCACAAGATTATTCATCTCATCCAAGATGAGGAGAAGACTAGAAAAATTCAAGAGTGTCTCTATATTGCTTAACCTATGTAAGAGGTCAAGAGCTTTGTCTACTGTGTTGTGATGCTCATACATCACTCCAATCAAGGATTGATATTTTGGAAGAACTCGTTGCGTTGGTCGATGCAGGGAGATCCATATAGTATCAAAATCCTTGAGAAGCTTGTTTCTAGGTGTTATTCCCTCAACAAAATATTAAAATTCAAGGAAACATTTGGGACTTCAGAAGAAGTATGCATGGATCTCGCAAACTAGATTTTCAACTTTTGATACTGTAAGAAACTTGCTTACAATTTTGAATCCTAAATTCATTTTGTGGGCCATGCAGTGAATGCCAAGCATGTATGGTGCACAAGTAGTTTGTAACTTTGTGCAAAGACCACTCCTTTGACCTTGCATCACTGCAGCTCCATCAGCTTCTACACACACCAACTTTTTGGAAATTGTCAACTCATCCATACTTGGAATTTCATTCAAAGATTTCTTGACTAGTTCAAATAGATTTTGCAATGTTGAACTATCCTTCATTTTATGAACACAAAGAAGATGAGCTTGGAAAACATGTTGTTCTATATTATACAAATGCATACAAACCCAAGAATTACTGTCTACCATAGTAACTTCATCTAAAGATAATGCAATTAAATTTGACTCTTTTAATTTCTCCTTTAAATCTTGCTTTTCCACCGCAGCAAGACAGTTCACCCATTCCCATCTAGTGTTTATTGACCAATGTGAGAAGGGAAAGTGGGGAACACTCAAATAAGATAATAAATCAAAATATTTTGGGTAGTCTATCATAGGATGCCCCCTCAACAAAATATGAAAAACAACACTCATCTGAATAGTTTTTGACAGATTTGCTACTGCCATGGCTTTTCCAAAATGAGCCTCAAGTGTACCTTCACATTTTTTAATCTTTGACATTATATGGTTATGATCTCCATAATCTATGGCATACTTAACATGAAGACATTCTTCCTTTTATTTCCATTGTACGACTGATTGTTCCTTTCTGTCTATGATTTGTTTTTCGTAAACTTTGCTAATATGTTTTTCTATAGTGTCAAGCTTTAGCTGCATCATCTTGTGTCTTCCACATTTACAAATACAAATCTTACATTTGAACTTTGTTGCCCTTTCAAAATAATTTTCATTTGATACCCCCACTGCTTCAAGGAATGGGTACTTCGACAACCAACCAATTTGAAAATTCCTTGTCATTTCCCACTCGCGCCCCAATTTTGCTTTGCCTTTTCTTTTCTTACTACCAACATCATCCTCATCCAAGTCAATTGTCTCATTCTGGCTATCTAGGGTATCCCTTGGAACATCTTCTGTGGTATTGCCATCCTTGTTTGATACATTTTGATTTAACACAATGACAATCTCACCTTGACCTTCTTGTGGTGGTGAGGTATTGTCATTGCCTTCTTCAATAAAATTTGGTGGAAGATTCGATGGTGTAGCTCCACCTTAATCTGATGGATTAGAAGCTTTGACAATTTCGAAGTAAGACTGTATGATACCTCCACATTTTGGGAATTTTGATGGCCTCCCAATCTCTTCATTACCCTCAGGAGTCTTACCCTTGCAGTTGTTGCTCGACATATCGATATCTCACTTCGAATAAAATCTGGAAAAAATGTCTTCTTGTTTAAGAAGGACAGATCGATAGAGAATATATATCCCATTCCCTAGTCAAAATCATGTTTAATACTGAAGGAAGAATGGAAAAAAGATAAATAAATATTATTATTATAACTAATAACTAATAACAGTATGAAGAAATGATCACTCACCTTTGAGTCTATGTTTTCGGGTTTCGCTTACTTCTGAATCGAGAAGTAGAACCTCAGAACCAAACAAAATGTGTAAGAACAAATAACAATTTCAATTGTATTTATATCAATCCATATATGGTGAATTCCACAGGATTTTTAAATGGTATATTAAAATTTTGGTGAATCTTGCGTGCTTATACAATGATACCTTGTAATTTTCAAGGCGAAATAGGTCCTCATAAGAATTATTTATAAATTTTTATTGGCGAATGGGTCTTCACAAGCAACTATTTGTAAATTTTAATTGGCGAAATGGGTCCTCATATAATGTTGTTTTAATAGTATTGACGAATATGTTCGTGTTTTATGACATGCTCCCCGAGATTCCATGTGAAAATATTGATCGGTCCATTGGAAATGCGTAGTCTGTTATGGCGAATTTATTGCCTAAACATGCCTCGTAAAAAAAATCCGTTGGCAAATGGACATGCATTGCACCGATAGTTCATGAAATTCGGGAAATTTAAACACCTTGCTGGATACCTAGAATTTGCCAATTTTGATTTGTTGATTCCTGGAATTTTGCCAATTGGCAAAGATTCACCACTAAAGATATTCCTAGACATGAATATTGGGCATGTCGACATTGATGAGTTCATACAAAGGGTTAGAGTAACCCCCAAAATAGATAATGTGAGACTCATCAGAAGTAGTAGAATAACCAAGGCTACAGGTTTCCCTCCCACCTTGATTGCCCCCTAGCTGGTGATGGTCTGTAGAGAGGCATATCAGCCAGAAAGAAGGACTATTATTGATAGGGATAGGAACATCTTTGCTGACATGTCACCACCAGGGATAAAAAAAACCTTCCACATTCTTGTCTTTGGAAAGATGGAGTTGCCTACCATTCAAGAATGTAAGGAAATGTGGGACGAGGATCCTTTGAGATGTAAGAAGTTGATCAACCAATATTGGTTGAAGGAGAAGCAGGGTAGTGCTGCCAAGGTTCCTTAGGAGCTCTACCGTAGTGAATTTTCTGAGGACTACCATGCTTTGCAGAGTAATGGGCCTCCCTTGTGTGAGATATTTTCAAGAATGGATGGTTTATTTCATTGAGAACATTCTCTATGGGAAGGACACCATGTTCTACTAGGGAAGAATAATCAGTGACCGCTTTCATGATCAATTCATGAGTGTCATAAAGACATCCAAATTCTACATGACCTCTTACCTAGTATGCTCGTTGGCTGATAAGAGGCCTTATAATAGGCTATTGAGAGGTCCAAATGAGGTGCTTGGTAGAGAACTTAAGGCATTTGATAGATACCCTCATCTACAATTCATAAATTTTAAAAGGGATTATTGCAGAGTAAATGATGCATTCATCACTTACATCATCAGGTTGCTCAGGGGATATTTTGAGAGAAGGGTCTCCCATAGTGCTCAAGCATTTCTAAAGGACTATGCCTTCCTGTTTATCCAGTTTCCCAAATTCACCTACATTCGCGCCCAAGGATTCTCATAGAGGCCAAATAAGCTACCCCGGTACCCTAATGACTGGATCATATTATTGGAATTATCTTGGTAGCTACGACACATACACAACATTTTAAGTAGTAAGCATTTGGTGGGGACCCCTTATCCCCTCACACTTGGCTAGGGGATGTATGAAATTTATACTTCCCAATGTGCAAGAAATTTAGAGAAAGAGTTGGCTGAGTACCACTTCAGACCACATACAACTAGATAACGGATGGACCCATATGACCACATCAGGAAGGAAATTGGGTAGGAATACACCCACCTCCACCATGTTGAGGATTTTTGGGCCAATTTCATGGATGACCTTGAAGTGTGGCTAAGGCACTATATGCGGATGACCATGTACTTTATAAAGAAGTTGAATTTATTCTCGGTGCATGATCAACTTGAGGAGGATGAAAGCACTGTGATTGACTCGAGGTACAGTGCTATGGAAACTTTACCACTGCCTTTAATTGATTGGAACAAGTAAGAGGTTAATGACCTTGACATTCTCACCAAGCCTATTGAGGCTCAAACAAAGGTGTGGATCGATGGGTAGGTTGTCCGTTTGAAGAAACATGAAGTCACTTGGACATTCAAGGGGCTTGAGAGTGAACCAAGTGGTTCTAATGGTGGGGAAACAACCACTACAACTGGAAAAACATCTAAGTCCCCACTGTCTATTTGGTCAAAGAAGAGAAAGGAGGTTGACGAGCAACAACCCAACCCAAAAGTGTACACTAGAAAGGCCTCAGAGAGTGAACCTCCCAAAAAACACAGAAAAATAGGCTATGTCACTAATATTCTAGTGATACCGAAAGATCCACTCCATGAGGGAGAGGATGTAGAGGCTCATCGGCCAAGATCTCCGCCTGCTTCATCTGCTGCTACTAGTATTGCTGCTATTGCTACCACCCCACCTATCCCACACATAATACTTGAATCCTCTCCACCTGCAGTGGACATTGTTGTTCACCTCACCTCTACATCTCCTTTCGCATAGGTCATATCGATGGATTCATCCTCTACCACTACCTCACCAATTTCTTCATCCTCCATGTCTCCTTCCTTTTCTCTTCCGACTATTGTCACTACTACTATGATACCTACCCTCGCTCTTCTGGAATCATTCATCAAATACATGCAGACTATGCTGTTTGAACTTTCAAGAATATTTGTGAATCCAATGGTGCAAGCTACAATTTTCCAAGTAATGGTTAACACCCCGATTCCTCCTCCTCCTACTGAGCTACCTAGTATGGATGTTATGATGCAAATCTTTGATGAGCTAGAATGACAACAACTAGACGCAGCTAAGAGATTGGAAGAAGGGGAATTTGATTATCATGAGCACCCAATATATGAACATTGGGCGATTGATGAAGTTGCCTATGAGTCTTCTAGTGGTGACAGTGAGGATCGGGGCATGAAAAATAATTCAAGAAACAACCAACCCAGAGCTTGATGTCGAATGGGCTAAACAACTCAAGGAGATTGAAGACAAAGAGGCTAGAAGACAACCTATAATTGAAGAAGAACTTGTTTCGTTGGAGATAGAAGGTGATAGGTCTCTAGTGGAGGGGCATGACCATATGCCTGAACCTGGTGAAGTGGCATCTTTTCATGAAGACAAACAAGAGGATAGGCCCGAGGAACCCGAGCATGATCAAGATAAGGAAGAACATGATGTTGAGGGAGAGGACAATCCTGATGAACAAATCTGCACCAAATCTCCCATCAAGCATATAATTTTCTTACAAGACTCTGATGAGGAGAAAGAGGATACAAGGGCAGGGTGAGAGGCCCTCATTGAAAGGGCAATTGAAGTCAAAGAGGAAGAAAAAGAGGATCAACATGAGTCACATGGGGAAAGATCTTCAATTCTTGATTGGTTGGAGAGATAATTACAAAATAGGGCTCCCACTCCCAAGGACCCAAAGGCAAGACTAGAGGCAATATTGGCTAGAGCTCAGATTGGTACCAAGAAGGAGAAAAAGGATAGAATTAGATCAAAAGTGCCGATGGATGCCTCTCGATCTAGAGTAGTGCAGATAGCCACGTTGCTGGTTGGAGAACAAGGAATAAGCTACAATGTTTCCACCATCAACTTGGGAGTGGCCACTAGAGAGCACAAGGTTGACCATCTCTAGGAATCACTCGCCACAATGGTGCACCTCATTCAACGGGATAAAGTTTTGAAGGAGGAGCTTAAGGCACAGGTGGCTGATTTGACATCTTATATCCAACAATGGTCATTCATGGAAGAACAACCCACCACATCCTCAACCCCTCCATAGTTGTTTTCAAAAGAGAAGACCATAAAAATTTGGTTTTGACAAGTCTTGGATATTGGGTATATAGGTATCAATCTGGTTGTTCGAACAACAAACAAGTTCTTGGAAGTACAAATGTCTCTTGAATGTATGAGGTGAATCCACATTGAGTTCCCTAAGAAGTATGGGGCTTCTTACCCAAAAATTGAGGCTATCCTCAAGCTGCCAAGTGAGATTTGGGAGAAGGAATTATCCTTCAAGGATGATGACCATTGGTTCATGGATGTGTGGAAATGAGACCTCGATCATCGAAAAGAAAGGATAGAACAGGTGCTTGAGCGAGTGAATCGAGATGTTGAATGGGCCAAGGAAGCCAGGGAAGATTGCTTTTGATACCTACAACTGATGACGGGGTATGAGGTGCCCACTATCAGGATCAATCTAGCAAGTATAAAGCCTCACTTCTGAAAGAGGATGGAAGATGGGATGTCAGCCGATATTACAACAGATTTATAAGCTTTTCTACCTATGCTTTCCCCCAATCTGAACTATTTGGAGACCATGTTGTTAAATATGAGGAGGACTGGGAAAAGCTCGTAAACAATTCCAAAGAATGGAGCTACCAAGTGTTAAGATGCAACATCATTGAGGTTTACAAGTTCTGGCCAATGATCTTGAGGTTCATGGAATATGCAACTTCGAAGAAGCAGGAAGAAAACCCTGTTATTAATGAAGAATTTCTAAAGGAGTAGCTACAACAAAGAGCAATCATCAAAAAGACAAAATAGGGATATGGAAAAAGTGTAATTTAAAATTGTAAAATATTTGGGGGTAGGTGAAACCCTAGTGTAAAGTGAATCTTGGCCACACAATAAGATTAAATCTTAGCCACACATTTTTCTTTTTGAAAACTATAAATAGGGGTCTCCTCTCATTTGAGGGGGGGTTGAGTTGTTGTAAAGACATTCTGTATAAATTGCAATAGAAATACATTGATCTTGGTGCATTTTTGGATTTATTCTCATGTTTCATGATTCTTCTCTCATAAGTTAAAGATTTAGTTAGATTTATTTTGTTTTTCTAGTTTCCTTTCAGTCAACTTTGGTAGATTTAGTAATGTTCTTGATTGTGGAGATTTTTGTTGTGTTGATGCTTTCCTTGTCCATACTTTTGGTCATTTTTTGCTAGTAGATGGCTGTGCAAAATTAGCCTGGACTTTGATTTTAAAGTTGCCTTTGAAAATTTATCTTTGTTCATGCATATGGGTGGTGAATGAATGATAAAAACATCTGCAGTCCTTAGAATATAGCATAGGATTCATGATACTGTGAAATTTTTGGTTAAGTGAAATTATATTTTAAGGAAATTATCCATAGTGTAAGCCTCCATGATTATTGTTCATTGGTAGTTGCAGGTCCAGGAACTTGCTCTCTTCCCTACTCTTTTCCCCTTTTTTTTAATAAATAATCTATGCTAAGGTTCATTGCACATTGTAAAGCTAAATTCAATGATAAAATGGAGTTCAAGATTGTTGTTTGAACCTACAGCGAACACACAACAACTCTTCCATCTTAAAACTCCATTTGCATATTCGATTCCCTTTCTAGCTTAACTCATGTAAGTATGCCCTATGATTATCAACAAATCACATGAAACAACTGAGATATTCCAAGCACTGTCAAGACCTAACATTAGAGACCTTGGGATAGTGTTTTGCAATTTGATTGTGGAATATTGTATTTCAAGAGAGGTGATGCATCTATGCATTACTTGTGTTGAGAAGTGCATACAAAACACATCAACATGATCCTTTGTATTATTTTTACTCTCTGATTAATAAATTTTTTATCTTTCAGAGCACCCTTTCTTTTTTGTCTCCATCTCTTCTTTCTATGACAAGTTATTTGCATGCAGGTGATCTTCAGGCTTCTGAAGTTGGATTTCACAACTTCTACATGGTATCAAAGCTCCAAACCTATGGCTGCCTGTTCGTGATTTGAAGATTTCAGCTTATAGAGTTTTATTTTGTGCAAGGGTTTCAGAAAGAAAAAATTTCTTCTAGATTTGGGGGTTGCCTAATTTTCAAGGCATTTTTGGACAAAACAGACCTCGCCATTGAGTCCGCAGCATCCAAAAACCCCTATTTTCATATAAAATTTGTCTAATTTGGCCATAGTCGATCGAAAAGGCAAAAAACATTATCCCAAGGCCATATTGCCTGACGACACATTTTTCGAGGTGAAAAATGCAAAAAAAAATTTAAAAAAACAAAAAAATCAATTTAAAAAAAAATAAAAATTGTCGCCCGTTCTCAAGCGCCGAACAACCAGAAGGCCACCTGAAGGCCACCACCTAGCAATTGTCGGCAGCAACTTCAGCTAGCTGCGATTGAGTGGCCACCAAACCGTCGCTGACCCACCGCCCTAACACTGACCATGCTCCACCAGCACCCACCCGCTGCTTGAGCGCCACTTCGCTAGCCCCCTGGTCACTGAGAGGACCAAGGGCTGAAAGTTTTTAGCCCCTATGGGCCAAAAGGGCTTCTTGGATAATTTGGAGTTGTTTTCACGGAATCAAACATATTTTTTGTGTACAATCTCCGTTTTGTGAAAATGAGATATCATCAGAAAGCTGGTTTCAGCACTGTTCTAGTGGTGCTGGTGATTTTTTCTAATTTTTCCTTTTTTGAGTCCTTTTTTTCCAATAAAAGTCAGAACGTGTGTTTTTCACTCTGGGAGGCATATCTTTTGCATTTGAACTCCATTTTTTGCAAACAAATAGGAGTTGGAAAGGTGTTACAATGCTCTTTCTAGATTTTTAGTCTATTTGATCGATAATTTACCCATTAAATTTTATTTAGCTTTGTTTGTTTTAACACTTTGGTCAATTACTTGGACATTCTTGCACCTACATGGGTTATGTTTGTGTGAGATGGGTTATATTAATATGATTTATCATTGTTGAGATCATTAGTCTCTGATTTTTTCATTTGAGTGAGTATAATGGGTTTTTCTACTCACCCTTCAGTTATATTTTTGGATAAGGATAATTATGAGTCATGGGAAAAGGGCATACTTACACATTGTAAGTGGCTAAATATTTTTCCTTATTTATATGATCTCATACCTGCACCAGACACATCAAGGGGTTTATCTACATGGGTTATTATTCAAGATCATATTGTAGGGGTTATTGGTTGTAGTGTTGATTTTGACACTTTGTGTGCTTTATCTAACATTCATTGTCCTCGCACACTTTGGCAACATGTTTGGGAGGTTTTTGGAGACTCTAATCCCAGAGGATCCTATTGCAGATTGTATCATCCCTCTTGCAAATGTAGATTTCATACCTTATGATAACTGTACTCTAGAGGAGCTTGAGTATCTTATAGGTCTTGCATGTGTCGATGGTTCTGAGACTTGTATTCATGTTCCCACTCTTTAGATTGAGACTTCATCAGCATCTCATGTTGTTCCTAATTTAGTGTAGCAAGGCATCATTCATCTTCCAGACATATCTTTCTTGTCTGTGGAGTCCTATATTGCAGAGTTGGAGGATTATTTTGAGGACATTCATCTCCTCTACCTTGATAGTCAAGTTATCATTGTATGCCCACCATCATCAGTGCATTCAAAGGTTGAATTTCAGGATTCTCCATATTAGTTTGGATTTGACATCATTTCTCTCAGTTCAGACAAAGAGATTCTTCAACATTCGATCATGGCACACATCTTGAGATAGATTGGTTCATCACTCTTCACAGGGTTTCTTCATCATCATCCTTTGGATTCGTTTCTTCCCAAGGGGAGGAATATAGTTTTCCGCTTTAGATCTCCTTTTGGATTCTACATCAGCCATCTACCATTGCAATAGGAGTTTCTTCATTGTGAGGGGGCCTTCTTGTTTCTTTCTATCTCTCCTATGGAGACCATTGTAAATGTACTTATATGATAGAAGTTGTATATGGGGGGTATCATGTAATCCACCTCCTATACTTCTTTCATTAGTGCATTGCATTCCTTTCTTTGCATTCTACTTTGGGGAGGAGTTTTGTTCCCACTGGGTTTTCTCCTTTACCCCATTTGGTTTAGTTTGCATTGCATTTGTAAATGGGTACCTGATCAAGCCTAGTTGTTGAGACCCATGTTTCCTTTCTTGCACATGTTTTTAGTTGCACTCCTTCTCATCTTAAGGGTGGGTGTTAGATTAAAGGTTTTAACTTTATTATGTTAATTAAGTTACCTTTATTCCTCTCTTAAGATTTCACTTTAGTTTGTATAATGTGACATTTATTGAGTGTATGAAAGTTATGTAACTGGTCCAAATTATGTTGCACTTTATTGAGTGTATGAAATTTATGTTGAAATAATTCGTGAAGTAGTTGCATGTTAGGTGTTCTATACCTCTTTGTGTAATTGGTCCAAATTGTTTTTAACGCAACTCAACTATATACTTTAAACAAATTTTTTGTATGCCTTGTATGAGAAAGAATACTCTTTGCTTGTAGAGTCAAAGTCCACACAATAGATATAAATTCACCTTGGTCATTAATAACCTAATGCATCATATTTATTTGCTACATCAAACAAGATTTTTTAAAACTGTATAGCCTCCAAGAAAATAGAAAGAAATACTCATCAGTACTAACAACGTCAAATTTATATCCATCATCAATATTTCTTCTAAGTCACATCCATCTTGCAGCACAACATCATTAACACCATATCCATCCTACATCCACAATGTCATAAATACATATCATGATGATAATAAAACAATGAAAACATCATGTACAATGTATGGGGTAGACAACCATCATATATCAACACCACATAAATATCATATATCAAAACAATATATTTATCATCCATAATAAAAAAATCATATGAAACTATATATGATCCATCCATTCATACCATATGCATACATCAAAAATGACAAAACACATGTAAAAAACATATATCATCATAAATCATCATCCATGATCACCACATATAACATAATGATCTAAATCAAAGAAGGTATATCTCATATATCATCATAAAAAAAGGGAAAATTTCATATTACATCATCATCATAAAAAATGGGTGTGATAGGATAATACGAAATAATACATATATATGAGGCCTTGACTAGGTTGATGAATATATATACAAAAATCATGTCTGCAATATTTCTTTGAGAAATGAACATCATAAAGACCAAGGTACATATATAAACTACCCAACAAGAAAGGGAGGACTTTATAGATGAGCCTGCAGATCACCATTTAGATCAAGTTGTCTCACAAAACCCACCTCGGTGCCACCTCCACCTCCTACAGCACTAGGATCTCCAAACCGTGGATGTCAAGAAACTCTAGGAATAGCTACATCATATAAGATCTGATAGTATGTCGACACCTGTAACAAATGATCTCGCTTAGCTTTGAAACTATCCCACTTTTCCCTAAGAGTATCTCTCTCTATTGTAAGCAACTGTACCTAAGCCTCTATAGTATGTCATCACCCACTCTCACTATCTTGCTCATCCCTCAAATTGTCCCTCTCTATGGTCAGAGTAGCAACCTGAGTCTCTACAAATTGTCATCACACTATCTCTACATGTCTAGCAATGTTCATATGAGCCAGCTAAATACCTCCATCCCCAAGTGGTGGAGGGGGTCTTGATACCTATCCATGATCCTATTCTTAAGACATACGCTCATTTTAACCACCCTATGCTCCAACCTATCAGGCCCTATCCAACTGCTCTATAAGAACCTCAATGTGATGTCTCTCCCCACACTGACCTATAATACTTGCTCTGCCTAATATAGGATCACCACCAAGATCTATAAATCTCAAAGGCCTACATCATGCCCACCACTGATCAAAATCAGGTGTGGTACCTGGATCTGCTAAACCAACTGGCCAAACCCATCCTACTAGGGAAAGTTCTCTAAATGTAGCAACATCTCTATCTGCCTGTAGACTCCATACTCAAACCTATCAGGTGGTCCGATTGAAATGACCCTCATAAGTATTAGGAAACTACCTCTGTCTCTCCCCAAACTTTCAAAAAAATCTATCAGGTAAGTACCGCTCTAGAAGAGAATAAGAATGACCAATCAACCATCTATTCTGACAATAGTAAACGAGATGCTCTAGATCCTCTAGCCATGCCTCACAACCTATTTATGGTCTCCAAACAAAACCCGACATGTCATCAAAAACATGGCACTAGTATGGAATATACCTAGGAAAGGTGTAATCTAATAAATCTCCATAATGATATGAGTAAGGATCCTTAGGAGTACGATCCTGTATCCCGTCAAGACGAGAAACTATAATGTGCTCCTAGGTCCATATGTGAAAAAGAGAAAGACCTACGGAAATAGATTTCCCACCTTGATATACAACCTCATGCATATCTCTATAGAGGTGTGTAAGAAGACATAAACCCCAAGAATATCTGGTCCCATGCTCAAACATAACCTCAATGCAAATACCCCATCCAACCAAGAATTGACAACCTCTCCTATCAAGAACAACTAGTCCCATAATCAAACCACAAAGGATAATAAAAACATGGTTTGCACTGTCAACAAACTTAGACAAATCAATCTCAGACTGGAAAACCTCTAAGTTTCTAACACCCAACACACATCACATTGCATGAGTACCCTATCAAACATGGTATGTCACAAGCTTTCCATGGATAGGAATACGGAGAATCCTCCACATATCCTCAAGAATAATGGTGCCCTGTCCTATAGGTAAATGAAACAAATATGCCTCATAA